>CAUDMG010001422.1:0-57500 GCA_958450375.1 Homarus gammarus | reverse complement strand
TTGTGTGTGCGCGTGATGTTGTGTGTGTGTGTGTGTGTGCGTGATGTTGTGTGTGTGTGTGCGTGATGTTGTGTGTGTATGTGCGTGCATTATGTTGTGTGAGTGCGTGATGTTGTGTGTGTGTGTGTGATGTTGTGTGTGTGTGTGTGTGTGTGTGTGTGTGTGTGTGTGTATGTATGTATGTGTGTGTGTGTGTGTGTGTGTGTGTGTGTGTGTGATGTTGTCTGTGTGTGTGTGTGTGTGTGTGGTTATGTGAGTATTGTTTTGTGAGTAATGTTATTAAATGTTATGAGTAATATTGTATGAGTGACGTTGTAACAAGAACAATAACTTCTAAAATAACAATAACAACAACAACAACAACAACAAAGAACAACTCAAAATAAATAATAACAAAATAAACAGGAAAATATACGATTAAAAATTACGAAACAAGGAAAAAACAGCACAAAAAGCAGTAAAGTTAACAGCCTCGTTCAAAACAGCATGTCTTAACAGCCGTCTGAACAGCACGGGGCTCCCAATTACAATATGCAAATTACATAGAAATGAGAACAGGCAGTAGTAGTGGTAGTAATGGTGGTAGCGATAGTGATAGTGGTAGTGATAGTAGTAGTGGTAGTGATAATAGTATCGGTATTGGTAAAGGTGGTGGTAATAGTAGATGTATTATTATTATTATTATTATTATTATTATTATTATTATTATTATTATTATTGTTGTTGTTGTTGTTGTTATTAATATCATTATTATTGATAGCAGTAACAATAGTTGTATGCAGAGAGCGTACGCATAGATGATCCAGAACGTGGACCAAGGCAGCTTCACTCCAACAACTGGCTGAGATGTTAACAGAACAGAAGCAGCAGCCCAGTAGTTACTTCATGACCTGGTTGAGGTGTCACCTATCATTCTCTTTGTTCAAATAATACAAGGTAAGTCTTTCAAGCCTTTATCTTAATTCGTCGATTATTACCCTAAGCTGTTGCGTCGCCAGGGATGGAACTAACACAATCAATCAATTCTCTTTGCTCATGTCTGCTCGGGGTGTGTCTCAGGGAACAAGATCTTCAGCCCCTAAACCAACAACAGTCGCAGACAGTGACTATGAGGCAATAGTCACCGAATGTTGCATAGATCTGTGGCTTAACTAACTCAACTAAGGTAGATACTTTTGTATAAGGTTAGTTAGGTGATAAAATGGTGGAGTAGGTATGGCTATAAGGGGAGAGAGAGGCCATACAAGTAGTAATAGTAACAGTAATGGCAGCAGCAGTGGGAGCGAGACAACAGGGCAGAGTCCGGGACAGTGACAGCCGTTGTAGTGCTCACGGTAACAAGGACAACAACAACTACAAGAGCGATCCTGTACTACAAACACATCGTGTGACTAACAACAACAACATCCACATCACAACAACAACAAAATTCAAAAGACCAAAAGAAAACATAGCAAACAATACAACCTAACCATCTACAACATAACAACCAAAAATAACACAAAAACAATATCCACAATGAAACAACAACAACAACAGTGACAGCAGGAGGCATGTGGGGCAGCAGTAGCAGGAGGGAGGTGGGGCAGCAGGAGGCATGTGGGGCAGCAGTAGCAGGAGGGAGGTGGGGCAGCAGGAGGCATGTGGGGCAGCAGTAGCAGGAGGAAGGTGGGGCAGCAAGATGCATGTGGGACAGCAGAAGCAGGAGGGAGGTGGGGCAGCAAGATGCATGTGGGGCAGCAGTAGCAGGAGGGAGGTGGGGCAGCAAGATGCATGTGGGACAGCAGAAGCAGGAGGGAGGTGGGGCAGCAAGATGCATGTGGGACAGCAGAAGCAGGAGGGAGGTGGGGCAGCAGGAGGCATGTGGGGCAGCAGTAGCAGGAGGGAGGTGGGGCAGCAGGAGGCATGTGGGGCAGCAGTAGCAGGAGGGAGGTGGGGCAGCAGGAGGCATGTGGGGCAGCAGTAGCAGGAGGGAGGTGGGGCAGCAAGATGCATGTGGGGCAGCAGTAGCAGGAGGGAGGTGGGGCAGCAGGAGGCAGGTGGGGCAGCAGGAGGCATGTGGGGCAGCAGTAGCAGGAGGGAGGTAGGGCAGCAAGATGCATGTGGGACAGCAGAAGCAGGAGGGAGGTGGGGCAGCAAGATGCATGTGGGACAGCAGAAGCAGGAGGGAGGTGGGGCAGCAGGAGGCATGTGGGGCAGCAGTAGCAGGAGGGAGGTGGGGCAGCAGGAGGCATGTGGGGCAGCAGTAGCAGGAGGGAGGTGGGGCAGCAGGAGGCAGGTGGGGCAGCAGTAGCAGGAGGGAGGTGGGGCAGCAAGATGCATGTGGGGCAGCAGTAGCAGGAGGGAGGTGGGGCAGCAGGAGGCAGGTGGGGCAGCAGGAGGCATGTGGGGCAGCAGTAGCAGGAGGGAGGTAGGGCAGCAGGAGGCATGTGGGGCAGCAGTAGCAGGAGGGAGGTGGGGCAGCAGGAGGCATGTGGGGCAGCAGTAGCAGGAGGGAGGTGGGGCAGCAAGATGCATGTGGGGCAGCAGTAGCAGGAGGGAGGTGGGGCAGCAGGAGGCATGTGGGGCAGCAGTAGCAGGAGGGAGGTGGGGCAGCAAGATGCATGTGGGACAGCAGAAGCAGGAGGGAGGTGGGGCAGCAGGAGGCAGGTGGGGCAGCAGGAGGCATGTGGGACAGCAGTAGCAGGAGGCATGTGGGGCAGCAGTAGCAGCAGGCATGTGGGACAGCAGTAGCAAGAGGCTGGTGGGACAGCAGTAGCAGCAGGCATGTGGGACAGCAGTAGCAGGAGGCATATGGGGCAGCAGTAGCAGGAGGCAGGTGGGGCAGCAGGAGGCATGTGGGACAGCAGTAGCAGGAGGCAGGTAGGGCGGCAGGAGGCATGTGGGACAACAGTAGCAGAAGGCAGGTGGGGCAGCAGGAGGCATGTGGGACAGCAGTAGCAGGAGGCAGGTAGGGCAGCAGGAGGCAGGTGGGGCAGCAGGAGGCAGGTGGGGCAGCAGGAGGCATGTGGGACAGCAGTAGCAGGAGGCAGGTGGGGCAGCAGGAGGCATGTGGGACAACAGTAGCAGGAGGCAGGTGGGGCAGCAGGAGGCAGGTGGGGCAGCAGGAGGCAGGTGGGACAGCAGTAGCAGGAGGCAGGTGGGGCAGCAGGAGGCATGTCGGACAGCAGTAGTAGGCAGGTGGGACAGCAGAAGCAGGAGGCAGGTGGGGCAGCAGGAGGCATGTGGGACAGCAGTAGTAGGAGGCATGTGGGGCAGCAGGAGACAGGTGGGGCAGCAGGAGACAGGTGGGGCAGCAGGAGGCAGGTGGGGCAGCAGTAGCAGGAGGCAGGTGGGGCAGCAGTAGCAGGAGGCAGGTGGGGCAGCAGGAGGCATGTGGGACAGCAGTAGTAGGAGGCATGTGGGGCAGCAGGAGGCCGGTGGGGCAGCAGGAGGCAGGTGGGGCAGCAGTAGCAGGAGGCAGGTGGGGCAGCAGTTGCAGGAGGCAGGTGGGGCAGCAGTAGCAGGAGGCAGGTGGGGCAGCAGGAGGAATGTGGGACAGCAGTAGCAGGAGGCATGTGGGGCAGCAGTAGCAGGAGGGAGGTGGGGCAGCAGGAGAAATGTGGGACAGCAATAGCAGGAGGCAGGTGGGGCAGCAGGAGGCAGGTAGGGCAGCAGGAGGCATGTGGGGCAGCAGTAGCAGGAGGCAGGTGGGGCAGCAGGAGGCATGTGGGGCAGCAGTAGCAGGAGGCAGGTGGGACAGCAGGAGGAATGTGGGACAGCAGTAGCAGGAGGCAGGTGGGGCAGCAGGAGAAATGTGGGACAGCAGTAGCAGGAGGCAGGTGGGGCAGCAGGAGGCATGTGGGGCAGCAGTAGCAGGAGGCAGGTGGGGCAGCAGGAGGAATGTGGGACAGCAGTAGCAGGAGGCATGTGGGGCAGCAGGAGGAATGTGGGACAGCAGGAGAAATGTGGGACAGCAGTAGCAGGAGGCAGGTGGGGCAGCAGGAGGCAGGTGGGGCAGCAGGAGGCATGTGGGGCAGCAGTAGCAGGAGGCAGGTGGGGCAGCAGGAGGAATTTGGGACAGCAGTAGCAGGAGGCAGGTTGGGCAGCAGGAGGAATGTGGGACAGCAGTAGCAGGAGGTGGTTGGGGCAGCAGTAGCAGGAGGCGGGTGAGGCAGCAGTAGCAGGAGGTGGATGGGGCAGCAGGAGGAGGGTGAGGCAGCAACAGGAGGAGGAAGCGGGTGGGGCAGCAGTAGCAGGAGGCGGGTGGGGCAGCAGTAGCAGGAGGCGGGTGGGGCAGCAGGAGGAGGGTGGGGCAGGAGGATGGCGGGGCAGAAGGATGGAAGGGCAGCAGGGGGAAGGTGGGGTAACAGCAGCAGGAGCCTGGTGCGGCAGGAGCAGCAGCAGCAGCAGCAGCAGCAGGCGGGCGGGGCGGCAGCGGCAGCAGCAGCAAGCAGCACTGTGACCTCCGCGCTGCACCAGTAATGTGATCATTGATACACCACCACCAGCCGGGCCTCGCTGGCGGGAAAGGGGGGGGGGGGTGAGGGGGTGCTGCTGGAGCGCTGGGAGGCGGGGCTAAGGGAAGATAAGGCGGGGAGGGGCGGGGCGGGGCGTGGCAGGGCGGGACGTGATAGGGCGGGGCAGGGAGGGGTTAGCCGGGGTAGGGAGGGGCTGGGAGGAGAGGGAAAGGGCTAGGAGTGGGAAGGGACTAGTCAGGGAAGGGGGGGTCTGAGAGGGGGTTGGGCGTTGCAAGGAGGGGCTGGGAGGAGCGGAGAAGGGAGGGGCGGAACGGGGAGGAGCAGAGAGGGGAGGGACGGGGAGGGGTGAGGCGTGGCAGGGTGGGGAGGGGCAGGACAATAGAGTTAGCAAGGACTGGTTGAGGACCCAGGTGGTGTGTGGCCTGTCCCGCCCCCCTCACCACCACCACCACCACTGCCTCCCTCACCACCACCACTACTTCCCTCACAACCACCACCACCACCACTGCTTCCCTCACCACCACCACCACCACCACTACCTCCCTCACCACCACTGCCTCCCTCACCACCACTGCCTCCCTCACCACCACCACCACCACTACCTTCCTTACCACCACCACCACCACCACTGCCTCCCTCACCACCACTACTACCTCCCTCACCACCACCACCACTGCCTCCATCACCACCACCACCACCACCACTGCCTCCCTCACCACCACCACTACCTCCCTCACCACCACCACCACCACTACCTCCCTCACCACCACCACCACCACTAGCTCCTCCACCACCACCTCCCTCACCACCACCACCACCACTAGCTCCCTCACCACCACCATCACTACTTCCCTCACCATCACTACCACTACTATCCCCCTCACCACTATCATCTCCACCACAATCACTTCCCTCACCACCACCACTACCATATCATCATCACTACTACTACCACTACTACCACTACCACCACCACCACTACCACCAGTACCACCATACACAGGGGAGGGATACAAAGAGGGGAGAACCACCTGCTACCACAGCTACCACCACAGCTTCTCCTACTACCACAGCCAAACCCAACTGTCGCCATTACTACAAAATCCCCGGTACCACCTTGTTATGCTTACCATTACTACCATCAATACCAACACCATTATTACCTCTGCTACTACTACAACCACCACAATACACAACCATTACCACCCTCACCAACAACTCACGACCCAAAACACCATAACTACAACCACTAGACACTCTCAATCACACCTACCATAACTACAACCACAACAATCATCCATATACCTATGTTGTTTATACTCTCGTGATAATAATAACTATCCTTAAGACATTATATCAATTACAACTAACACTAACAACCCTTAACAACTCACAAAGGAAGAATATTTCTACAAAGTTTATCTCCAGGCGTCAGAAAGATTATCGTATTTAATATATATCTTAGTCTAAATTATTGAGCAGGTAAAGTATGGAAGCTTTTGGTTAAGCAGCGAGATGAGGCACCCACCCACACGAGACACAGGGTGCCTTCTCCTCCTCCAGGCGGTTCTTCAAGTAGTAGGTTCCCACACACCCAGTATCCCTCCTACACTAGTTAATGTAGAGGGAGTAGGGACGTGTTGTTGACCCTCAGGTGGTGTTCCAGGGTAAGGGGGTGGGGGGAGGTGGGGTCATTCATGTCGGGTACAAAAATGAGGTTAAATATTAAGGTTCAGGGCTATTTTTTTAAGGTGCCACATTTGACGTTTCTGGACCAGGGGAGTAGAGGTGGTGTGATTCTGTTGTTTATCATGTTGGCACCACAGAGGCACTTCATCACCCTTAGTATATACAGTAAACTGGCACTAAGGGAACATGGCCGCGATCTATGGTGTAAGTTGAAATATTAGAGAGATCTCGTATTGTCTTGTGTTCTTAATATAACATCGAAAAACCTAACCTAACCTAACCTAACCTAACCTAACCTAACCTAATCTAACCTAACCTAACCTGATCTAACCTGACCTAACCTAACCTAACCTAATCTAACCTAACCTAACCTAACCTAATCTAACCTAACCTAACCTGACCTAACCTAACCTAACCTAACCTAACCTAACCTAACCTAACCTAACCTAACCTAATCTAACCTAACCTAACCTGATCTAACCTAACCTAACCTAACCTAATCTAACCTAACCTAACCTAACCTAACTGGCTAAACAAAAAAGTAAACAATATACAAACACACAGGAAACAGCAAGGCTAACAAGAATAAACAACATACAACAGGCAAACAACATAAACAACAAACAAAACACAAACAATACCAACATCAAACAATACACAAAGAACAAACAAACAACACACTAAATGCAGACAAGTACAAACAACACAAACAAACAATAGGTAAACAACAAACAGACGACACAAAAACAATACCAACATCACAAACAACACACAAACAAATAAGAAACAACACACAAACAAGAAACAGAACACAAACAATACCAACATCACAAACAAGACACAAACAAGAAACATCACACAAACAATATCTCTTTGCTATAACACAAATCCCCAATAGAGAACGTTTATCATATCTCCAGAACACAAGGCATGAGTCCTACCAGTGTTCTTTAGACGCAGGGGAACAACACATCCTGACGCAGCCGCTACCGGAGGGGAGGGGGGGAGGAGGAGGAGGAGGAGGAAAATAGAAGTGAAGAGGTAAATATAGAAGGAGGAAAAGGGGAAAAGAATAAGAAGAAAGAGGAAGGAGGATTGAGGTGAGGAGGAAAATAAAGAAGAAGAAGAAGATAAAAAAGAGAAGTGGGAGGAGCAGAAGAGGGGAAAAGAAGAAGGGAGAGAAGAAGAAGAAGAAGAAGAAGAAGAAGAAGAAGTGGGAAGAGCAGGAGAGGGGAAAAGAAGAAGGGAGAGTAGGAAGAGAAGAAGAAGAAGAAGAAGAAGAAGAAGAAGAAGAAGAAGAAGAAGAACCATCCTCCACATCTATCATTCTCACGAAAAATCTCATAAAGGCAAAACACAACTGGACACATGAGATAGTTTTAACATTAGAGTCAAGAAAACACAACAAATCCTGGGGCCTCTTATTAGCTGTGACTCCCTGTAGCATTGACCTAAGATGTACTCATAAGGTTCATTTTCAAGTGAGTGTGTCAGAGGGAGGATGATCTTTATGGGTGGGTGTGGTTTAGCCGTATGTTGCCCCGAGTCTTGCTATCAGCCGCAAAGAGGAGGTTGGGAATCGGGAGACGAACTCGGAGGAAGAGTTATGTGGTCCCCATGCGCATATGAACACAGCCTCCTGGCCCTCCTCCTCCACCACAACATATGGCCCTGGCCCTCCTCCTCCTCCTCCCTCCTTCTCCCTCCTTTTCCCTCCTTTTCCACCAGCACAAACCCCCCCCCCAACACCTCTCTGCCTCCTCCACCACTACTCACACAACAATAACACCCACCTCACTCTCCATCTCTCTCTCACCACCACCACCACTATGCTTCTTCCTCCCTCCATCACCATCACCAACACTCTACCTCTCCCTCCCTCCGTCTTTCCCTCCACCACCAACATCCTACCTCTCTCTCCCCCCCTCCACTACCCCATCACCAACACCCTTCTTCTCCCTCGTTCCCTCCCTCCACCACCATCACCAACACCCTGCCTCTCCCTCCTTCCCTCCTGCTGTTGTCTACTGTGCTACAACTGCTGTCGTTACTCGCTGTGCTCTTCCTATCTCTGTGATAATGCCGCGTGCTGTGTCCGTGTGTCTGTCTGCTACTGTGTATGTACTCTGCTTATGTGTGTGTGTGTGTGTGTGTGTGTGTGTGTGTGTGTGTGTGTGTGTGTGTGTTATGTGTGTGTGTGTGTGTTATTTGTGTGTGTGTGTGTTGTGTGTGTGTGTGTGTGTGTTATGTGTGTGTGTGTGTGTGTGTGTGTGTGTGTGTGTGTGTGTGTGTGTGTGTGTGTGTGTGTGTGTGCTCTGTTTTGGGTATAATTACAAAAACACAACACGTATTGAACAAACACAACAAAAACTCAACACTATAGAACAAATAATAACAACCACAACACTGATAGAACAGAGAACATTAGCATAACACAGAACATTTTCTACCAACATGTTATAGTATTTTGTGAAAGTGTTCCTCCAGCACTCAAACAATTACCAATGTATTCAAAGGCACAAAAATACCCGAATTTTGGAGCATTTTTCCTGAGAATTTGTCCAAGAGAGAGACATTTAAACAACATTTACCCCAACAGTGCATCAAGGTGGCAGAGAGAGAGAGAGAGAGAGAGAGAGAGAGAGAGAGAGAGAGAGAGAGAGAGAGAGAGAGAGAAAACACTCGCTCACTCTGGGAATTCAGATCTATTGAGACTAAATTCTAGGCTGGCTCTTATTCCTGTCACGACCCCGCCAAGGTCCACTGTGGTGATTGTGAGTCAACAGTGTGTGTCTCTCTGTCTCTCAACACCGTCCCTCTCTCTCTGTCTCTTGGTGCTGTCTCTCTCTCAACACCGTCCCTCTCTCTGTCTCTTGGTGCTGTCTCTCTCTCAACACCGTCCCTCTCTGTCTCTTGGTGCTGTCTCTCTCTCAACACCGCCTCTCTCTGTCTCTTGGTGCTCTCTCTCTCTCAACACCGCCTCTCTCTGTCTCTTGGTACTGTCTCTATCTCACCACCGTCTCTCTGTCTCTCAGCACTGCCTCACTGTCCTTCTCGGTGTTATCTCTCTCTGTCTCAGTCTCTCTGTATCACGGTCCCTGAAGACTAAGTGTGGTTATTGTGAGTCAACAGTGCGTGTCTCTCTGTCTCTAAGTAATGTCTCTCCTACTGCCACTACTGTCTCTCATCCTCTGTCTCTTCCTCTGTGTCTGTCTCTCTCCCACTGTCTTTCTGTCTGTCTATCTTTCTTCCTCTCCGGGTGGTAGTAAGGGCAAGGTGGTGGTAGTAAGGACAGAGGGGGTGGTGGTAAGGACAGAGGGGGTGGTGGTAAGGACAGAGGGGATGGTGGTAAGGGCAGAGGGGGTGGTGGTAAGGGCAGACGGGGTGGTGGTAAGGGCAGAGGGGTGGTGGTAAGGGCATAGGAGGTGGTGGTGGTGGTGGTGGTAAGGGCAGGGGGTGGTGGTGGTAAGGGCCTCCCCTCAGTACCACACACGAGGAACTACCGAGAAAGCTATTTAACTCGGAGTTTAAATTGGGTAAAGGTTGTGGTGGCGGACAGTTTAAGAGATAGATGACCTGTGTAAACGTTGACCCGGAGGAAAAAACGTTGCCTACCACACACACTTAGCAAGACGAACACCCCCCCACTCCTACCCTACCCTAGCCCTGAGTCTCCTAACCCTTCTACCCTACCCTAGCCCTGAGTCTCCTACCCTACCCTAGCCCTGAGCCTCCTACCTTACCCCAACCCTAAGTCTCCTACCCCACCCCAGCCCTAAGTCTCCTACCCCACCCTAGTCCTGAGTCTCCTACCCCACCCTAGCCCTCAGCCTCCTGCCCTACCCCAGTTCTCAGCTTCCTACCCCTACTACCCCACCCCAACCCTGAGCCTAACCTATGGTGGCAGGTTCATCATGGCATTGTAAAATAACGTAACCTAACTTAACCTAACCGAACTTAAACTAACGTAATCTTACTTAACCTAACCTAACCTAACCGAACCTAACCTTACTTAACCTAACCTAACCTACGCCAGACGCACATACACCCACCGTCGACATACAAAGCACAAATACTTTAACAAACGCCACAGTAAAAAACAATCACAAAGTCACAAACATTGTCACAAGCAGTCAAAAACAGTCTTACGCAGCCAGTCACAAAATCAGTTAAACTCACAAGGAATAACAGTCATTTACAGTCACAAACACATATACACAATCACAAACAACCATACATTATCACAAACAGTCAAAAAATGCTCTTTAATATTCACAAACATACACAGCCGAAAAGTCACAAACAGTTACAGTCACAGTAAAAACCAGTTATCACAATCAAAAAACACTCATACTCAGAAACAGTCACAGTCATACAGTCACAATCATATACAGTAACAGTTACAAAACCATTACATCCATTCACAAACAGTCACAAACAATCACACAGACTATCCGTATCTTTGTTCGTAACTTAAGATTAAAGATAAAACTCTTTACTGGTGTGTGTGTGTGTGTGTGTGTGTGTGTGTGTGTGTGACTCGAAGGACAAACTTAAGAGGGCAATTTATTTCACTGTCTAATATACTCGAGTAAGAGTTTACTACACGGGGAGTTAACTATACTGAGTTAGCTACACGGGGAGTTAACTATACTGAGTTAGCTACTCGGGGAGTTAACTATACTGAGTTAGCTACTCGGGGAGTTAACTATACTGAGTTAGCTACACGGGGAGTTAACTGTACTGAGTTAGCTACACGGGGAGTTAACTATACTGAGTTAGCTACACGGGGAGTTAACTATACTGAGTTAGCTACACGGGGAGTTAACTGTACTGAGTTAGCTACACGGGGAGTTAACTATACTGAGTTAGCTACTCGGGGAGTTAACTATACTGAGTTAGCTACTCGGGGAGTTAACTGTACTGAGTTAGCTACACGGGGAGTTAACTATACTGAGTTAGCTACACGGGGAGTTAACTATACTGAGTTAGCTACTCGGGGAGTTAACTATACTGAGTTAGCTACTCGGGGAGTTAACTATACTGAGTTAGCTACTCGGGGAGTTTACTACACGGGGAGTTAACTATACAGGGAGTTATATATACGGGGTGAGAGGAGGCACGAAGGGAAGGAAAGAGAGGGAGGAAAGGAAAGAGAGGGAGGAAAGGAAAGAGAGGGAGGAAAGGAAAGAGAGGGAGGAAAGGAAAGAGAGGGAGGAAAGGAAAGAGAGGAAGAGAATGAAAGAGAGGGAGGAAAGAGAGGGAGGAAAGGAAAGAGAGGGAGGAAAGGAAAGAGAGGAAGAGAATGAAAGAGAGGGAGGAAAGGAAAGAGGGGGAGGAAAGGAAAGAGAGGGAGGAAAGGAAAGAGAGGGAGGAAAGGAAAGAGAGGGAGAAGAAGAGAGGAGGAAAGGAAAGAGAGGAAGAGAATGAAAGAGAGGGAGGAAAGGAAAGAGGGGGAGGAAAGGAAAGAGAGGGAGGAAAGGAAAGAGAGGGAGGAAAGGAAAGAGAGGGAGGAAAGGAAAGAGAGGGAGGAAAGGAAAGAGAGGGAGGAAAGGAAAGAGAGGGAGGAAAGGAAAGAGAGGAAGAGAATGAAAGAGAGGGAGGAAAGGAAAGAGAGGGAGGAAAGGAAAGAGAGGGAGGAAAGGAAAGAGAGGGAGGAAAGGAAAGAGAGGGAGGAAAGGAAAGAGAGGGAGGAAAGGAAAGAGAGGGAGGAAAGGAAAGAGGGGGAGGAAAGGAAAGAGAGGGAGGAAAGGAAAGAGAGGGAGGAAAGGAAAGAGAGGAAGAGAATGAAAGAGAGGGAGGGAGGGAAGGAAAGGGAGGGATGAAGGGAAGGAGGGAGGAAAGGGAGGGAGGGAGGAAAGGAAAGAGAGGAAGAGAATGAAAGAGAGGGAGGAAAGGAAAGAGGGGGAGGAAAGGAAAGAGAGGGAGGAAAGGAAAGAGGGAGGAAAGGAAAGAGAGGGAGGAAAGGAAAGAGGGGGAGGAAAGGAAAGAGAGGGAGGAAAGGAAAGAGGGGAGGAAAGGAAAGAGAGGAAGAGAATGAAAGAGAGGGAGGAAAGGAAAGAGAGGAAGAGAATGAAAGAGAGGGAGGGAGGGAAGGAAAGGGAGGGATGGAGGGAAGGAGGGAGGAAAGGGAGGGAGGGAGGAAAGGAAAGAGTGGGAGGAAAGGAAAGAGAGGGAGGAAAGGAAAGAGAGGGAGGGAGGGAGGGAGGGAGGGACATATACTCGTTGGTAAGTAAGGTTTATGAGGGAGATGTGTTGGTCTTATGTTAGTCACGTCATCTCTCTCCCTCCCTCCCTCCCTCCCTCCCTTTCCTTCCCTCCCTCCCTCCCTTTCCTTCCCTCCCTCCCTCTCTTTCATTCTCTTCCTCTCTTTCCTTTCCTCCCTCCCTCCCTCCCTTTCCTCCCTCCCTCCCTCCTGCAGTAATAATGTTCCTCCCTCCTTCTCCCCTTCCCTCCTCCCAGGTCAACCAGCTACTTCCTCCCTCCCTCCCTCCTGCAGTAGTAATGTTCCTCCCTCCCTCCCTCCTGCAGTAGTAATGTTCCTCCCTCCCTCCCTCCTGCAGTAGTAATGTTCCTCCCTCCCTCCCTCCTGCAGTAGTAATGTTCCTCCCTCCCTCCCTCCTGCAGTAGTAATGTTCCTCCCTCCCTCCCTCCCTCCTGCAGTAGTAATATTCCTCCCTCCCTCCCTCCTGCAGTAGTAATATTCCTCTCTCCCTCCCTCCTGCAGTAGTAATATTCCTCTCTCCCTCTCTCCTGCAGTAGTAATGTTCCTCCCTCCCTCCCTCCCTCCTGCAGTAGTAATATTCCTCTCTCCCTCCCTCCTGCAGTAGTAATGTTCCTCCCTCCCTACCTCCTGCAGTAGTAATATTCCTCTCTCCCTCCCTCCTGCAGTAGTAATATTCCTCCCTCCCTCCCTCCTGCAGTAGTAATATTCCTCCCTCCCTCCCTCCTGCAGAAGTAATGTTCCTCCCTCCCTCCCTCCTGCAGTAGTAATGTCCCTCCCTCTTTCCAGGTCTTCAGATGCTGTCTCCCTCCCTCTTCCCTTTCCCCCTTCCAAGTAGCCCAGCTGTTGCGTCCTTCCTTCCCCTCCCTTCCTTTAGATCACCCATCGTCTGGCTCCCTCCCTCCCTCCATCTACCAGTTCCTCCTCCATGAAGGTAGTGAGGCTAACGAAGCCATCATCCGGTTTTAGTAAGGGTGACGTTACCTGAGGCAGCTGGGTACAGTTTTTGGGTACGAGAGAGAGAGAGAGAGAGAGAGAGAGAGAGAGAGAGAGAGAGAGAGAAAGAGAGAGAGAGAGAGAGAGAGAGAGAGAGAGAGAGAGAGAGAGAGCAGTAACCCACCTGTATCCTCTCTTACCTGGTGTTAAGAGTAAAAAAAAAAATTCATTAACCTGACCTTCATTTGATTACCTGGACACGCGGACATAACACTAACTTGTTCCTCTATTATTAAGATATAAGAAAACACACACACACCATATCACTCCAGTCTCTGTTATATTTCACCGCCATTTTGTTTATTTAGGACCAACTAGACTCGATGGGATTAAATTCTAGATAAACAAAAATTCGTGGTATAACTTAGAGAAAGGGAGATTTTGGAGATCCGTTTAGGAGGTTCTCAAAAGACACATTGGAGAACACATAGAGCTAGAGAACACGATAATAACAGGTTAGAACAGGTAAGAAGAGAACACGACAGCCAGAGAACACGATAAACTTATGCAGGGAGGGAGGGTGTAGGTGAGAAGGGAGGGTGGAGAGGGAGGGTGGAGAGGGAGAGAAAGAGGGCAGGGAGTGAGAGGAGGAAGGGAGGGAGGAAGGATGTAGGATGAAGGAAGTAGGGAGCAAGGAAGAGAGGGAGGACGGAAAAAGAGAGGGAAGAGGGAGGGAGGGAAGGAGGGAGGGAGGGAAGGAGGGCAGGGAGTGAGAGGAGGAAGGGAGGGAGGAAGGATGTGGGATGAAGGAAGTAGGGAGCAAGGAAGAGAGGGAGGAGGAAAAAAAGAGAGGGAGGAAGGAGGGAGGGAGGGAAGGAGGGCAGGGAGTGAGAGGAGGAAGGGAGGGAGGAAGGATGTAGGATGAAGGAAGTAGGGAGCAAGGAAGAGAGGGAGGAGGAAAAAAAGAGAGGGAAGAGGGAGGGAGGGAAGGAGGGAAGGAGCTTCACCCTGGTGCCGTCCAACAAATTGGCGACACAACCCTGCATACCAAGTGATAGACCCTCCCTCCCTCCCTCCCCCCCCCCCCTTCCATCCCTTTCCTTTCCTCCCTCCATCTATCACTCCCTCTCTTCCTTCTTCTCTCCCTCCCTCTCTTACTGTCTACCTCACCTCTCCCTTCCACTCTCTTTGTCTCTCTTTTTTTTTCCCCTCATCTCTCATTCCCTTTCTCTCTCACTTTCGCAAAACTAAGAGAGAGAGAGAGAGAGAGAGAGAGAGAGAGAGAGAGAGAGAGAGAGAGAGAGAGGCTTGTAATCTCCCAGTAGAGTTTTGGTGGAGGAAGAGGAAGAGGAGGATGAAGAGGAAGAGGAGGAAGAGGAGGAGGAGGAGGTGGTTTAAGGTGGAGGAGGTAGAAGGGTGAAGGAGTGGAGGAGGCAGGAGAAAAAAAGATGAGGAAAAGGAAAGGGAGGCAGAAAAGGAGGTGTGTGGAACAGGGGATGGTGTAGGAGGAGGAGAAGGAGGAACGTGGAAGATAAAGAAGGGGAGAAGAAGAGAGAAGCATTTACGAGAAAAAGCCCAAATCAAGAAGAAGAAAGACAGAAAGAAAGAAAGAAAGAAAGATAAGACAAACAAAGAGAAGGTTCACTTAAACAACAGCACCAAAACTCAAAACACACACACACACACACACACACACACACACACACACACACACACACACACACACACACACACACACACACACACACACACGTTCACTTCATTTCCCCCATCCAGTGAGAAAATTGAACGCCTGAGTCTTTGATAAGTTGAACCTTGAGGACACCTGAGCCTTTGATGTGGTCTACGTTTACCTATGTGTCTTAATTAGTCATCTCCACCACTAACTAGACAATTTCCTTGACATCTCCACCATTAACTAGACAATTCCCTTGACATCTCCACCATTAACTACACAATTTCCTTGACATCTCCACCATTAACTACACAATTCCCTTGACATCTCTACCATTAACTACACAATTTCCTTGACATCTCTACCATTAACTAGACAATTCCCTTGACATCTCCACCATTAACTAGACAATTTCCTTGACATCTCCACCATTAACTAGACAACTTCCCTGACATCTCCACCATTAACTACACAATTTCCTTGACATCTCCACCATTAACTAGACAATTCCCTTGACATCTCCACCATTAACTAGACAATTCCCTTGACATCTCCACCATTAACTAGACAATTTCCTTGACATCTCCACCATTAACTACACAATTCCCTTGACATCTCCACCATTAACTAGACAATTCCCTTGACATCTCCACCATTAACTAGATAATTCCCTTGACATCTCCACCATTAACTAGACAATTCCCTTGACATCTCCACCATTAACTACACAATTTCCTTGACATCTCCACCATTAACTAGACAATTTCCTTGACATCTCCACCATTAACTACACAATTTCCTTGACATCACCATTAACTATACAATTCCCTTGACATCTCCACCATTAACTACACAATTTCCTTGACATCTCCACCATTAACTACACAATTTACTTGACATCTCCACCATTAACTACACAATTTCCTTGACATCTCCACCATTAACTAGACAATTCCCTTGACATCTCCACCATTAACTACACAATTTCCTTGACATGTCCATCACACATTAGACAATTTCCTAGACAAGATTCGCCATGTGGTTGAGAATACGACTTTTTTCCACTCATTCAAACTTCTACATTATTTTGTTTAGGCACATTGTTACCTGAGTGTGTTATGGGTAGTGATGATCTTGTTTTTTTATTATTATTATCATCATCATTATTATTATTATTATTATTATTATTATTATTATTATTATCACCATTATTATTATTATTTATTATTATTATTATTATTATTATTATTATAGTGAACTCTTCCAGCTGACCTTGACCCCGAATTGACCCTTACTCTTCAATTTAGCGTCAAGAATGTGTTAAGTAGAATCCAATGACTTTGTTATGTTTACACGTGCAGTTTAGACAGTGGCGTGATCAGGTTCAGTACCCACGTAAATAATATGTGTTTAGAGATTTCGCATCTACGTATTTACACATTTCTTTTGGCTTTTCTTATCATTCTTTTATCTTTTTTATTCTCTCTCTCTCTCCCGTCTTCATCAGTTATGACTTACCACCGCTGTTCTGAGACGGGCTGACGAGCTTATAATTAACACACGAGACCTGATGCTGTGTCAGCCTTAGTCAGGAGGGATGACCCGGGACTCTAGATGTCAGGAGAGGGTGAATGCTTGGACGGACGGACAGACGGACACTGTCACTGTCTGTCTCTCTTTCCCCATAGGCAGCCTCCTTGTCAGTCAGTCAGGGACCTTGAGTACAGAGACAGGTTAAAGCATCTTAATTTGCATTCCCTAGAGAGACGTAGAGCGAGGGGCGATATGATGGAAGTCAGGGCTGAACAAAGGGGACATTACAAAGGTACTCAAACTATCCAACCAGGAGCAAACTCGTAACAATGGTTTCAAATTAGACAAATTTAGATTTAGGCGCGAGATAGGTAAACATTGGTTTGGAAATAGAGTAGTGGACGAGTGGAACAAGTTACCAAATATCATCATTAACTCGAATACGCTGAATTGCTTCAAACATAGGTTGGATGCTTATATGAGCGATAGGGGTTGGGTGTAAACGGGACTGAACAGTATGGACCAATAGACCCGCTGCAGTTTCCTCCATTCTTATGTTCTTATGTCTGTTTGTCTCTCTTTTTCTCCCTGTCACTGTCTCTGCTTCTCTCTCTCTATTACTGTTTATCTTTCTCTAATTCCCTTCATCTGCATCATGGTGTTGTCCTTCTCTGGATGTGTGAAGTACGGCACAGTTTGACCTGACCTGACCTCTACCTGACCTGACTAGACGTGACCTCCGATTTTTTTTTGTAAGTTTAAATTCTTTTGACTTTTATTCTCTATCAAGTTTTTTTCTCTTTACAATTCAACATTTTCCTCTCCTCTCCTCTCCTCTCCTCTCCCTCTCCTCTGTCAAGTTACCACATTCCCTTCAGTTACCTTTCCCTCCTTGAGTGTCTTACTGAATCACTGAGGTATCAAGTTAAAGCTCTAAAATGGCGTCGACAGTGTGCTGAGACTGTACACGGTGGTTATGGGGTAAAAAAAATATGTGGGTAAAGTTGGAACATCTGGACGTGTAAACTTTGTGTTAACTTGTTCAGTCATCACAACACGGCCCTGCCCGCCTTGTGTAGTCTGCTCACGCCACCAACCACCACACCCTACCCCTGCTGCTACCACCCCTGCTGCTATCACTGCTGAGCTCCCTACTGCCACCACCCCTGCTGCTATCACTGCTGAGCTCCCTACTGCCACCACCCCTGCTGCTATCACTGCTGAGCTCCCTACTGCCACCACCCCTGCTGCTATCACTGCTGAGCTCCCTACTGCCACCACCCCTGCTGCTATCACTGCTGAGCTCCCTACTGCCACCACCCCTGCTGCTATCACTGCTGAGCTCCCTACTGCTACCACCCCTGCTGCTATCACTGCTGAGCTCCCTGCTGCCACCACCCCTGCGATCACTGCTGAGCTCCCTGCTGCCACCACCCCTGCGATCACTGCTGAGCTCCCTGCTGCCACCACCCCTGCTAAGCTCCCTGCTGCCCCCCACCCCCCCCCCCCCCGCCATCCTTGCTGCCACCACTGCCGCCGCCACTACAGACATAGACAAACAGACAGACACAGACTCGTGAGAGAAATAAATCCCAAAGAGAGGAGGAGGTGGTGGTAGTAGGAGGAGGGAGGGAGGAGGAGGAGGAGGAGGAGGAGAAGGTAAGAGGAGGAGGAGGAGGAGGAGGAGGAGAAGGAGAAGGTAGGAGGAGGAGTGGATCAAATTAAAAGGATAAAAATCTTTCCAGACACGTGACCTGCAGGAGAGATGAAGAATGAAGGAAGAAGAGGAGAGATGAAGGAAGAGGAGAGAAAAATGAAGGAAGAGGAGAGAAAAATGAATGAAGAGGAGAAGAATGGGGGAGAAATGAGGGAAGAAAAGTAGGAGATAAAGGAATGAAGAGGAGAGAAGAAGAATGAGGAGAGAGGAGGAGAAACGACGACGGAGGAAAGAAAAGAAGAATGAGGGAATAAGAAAATATAAAGAATGAACGAAGAAGAGAAGAGATGAAAAATGAAAGAAGAGTGAAGAGTGAAGAAAGAAGAGGGAAGAAAGAAGAGGGAAGAATGACGAAAGAAGAAGAGAGGATAATGATAATGAGATAAGAGGGGAGGAATAATGAGGGGAAATGGATCGATAAGATTATCCAGAAGACACGATGATGATGATGATGATGATGATTATTTAACCCTTTGAGGACGATGATTTAACCCTTTTAGGACGATGGTTTAACCCTTTGAGGACGATGATTTAACCCTTTGTGGAAAATGATTTAACCCTTTGAGGACGATAAATTTAACCCTTTGTGGACGATGATTTAACCCTTTGAGGACGATGATTTAACCCTTTGTGGACGATAAATTTAACCCTTTGTGGACGATGATTTAACCCTTTGAGGACGATGATTTAACCCTTTGAGGACGATAAATTTAACCCTTTGTGGACGATGATTTAACCCTTTGAGGACGATGATTTAACCCTTTTAGGACGATGATTTAACCCTTTGAGGACGATGATCTAACTCTCTCGTCCTACAAAGGTTAAGACGAGGGAAAGGGGGGGGGGAAGGAGGGGGGAGCTGAGAGACGAGGGCTGCCCACTATCCCTTGACTCGCAGTAATAAAGACCACTTGTGTATTGTTATTGAAGGCCAACCCCCCCCCCCTCACCCCCCTACTCTTGCAATAACTCTACTTGAGCGTCAGCTGCCGCTCAAGTCTGACATATGGCCGCCTTATATCTCCCTGGTATTCTTAAAAGGCACTTAAGCTGGGTACGTCAGCCGGTGGCCAGCCAATCAGCGAGCGAGGTTGACTGACTTGGTTTTTGATATTGTATAAATGGAGTTGTTGTTATTATTATTATTATTATTATTATTATTATTATTATTATTATTATTATTATTATTATTGTTATTATTATTATTATTATTATTATTTTTGTTATTGTTATTATTATTGTTATTGTTATTATTATTGTTATTATTATTATTATTATTATTATTATTATTTTTGTTATTGTTATTATTATTGTTATTGTTATTATTATTGTTATTATTATTATTATTATTATTACTGTTATTATTATTATTGTTATTGTTATTGTTATTATCTCCCCTCCACCCCACCGTGATCAAGGCAGCAGAGACATTATCTAAATGGCGAGACAGAGAGACTTAACCCACACACACACACAGCTTTATCATAAAAGCTTCTTTTATTCTCCCTACTTAATGTAGGTTTATTGAGAGATGGTGAGAGATACTGGGAGATGGTGAGAGATACTGAAAGATGATGAGAGATACTGAGAGATGATGAGAGATACTGAGAGATGGTGAGAAATACTGAGAGATGGTGAGAAATACTGAGAGATGATGAGAAATACTGAGAGATGGTGAGAAATACTGAGAGATGGTGAGAAATACTGAGAGATGATGAGAGATACTGAGGGATTAAAACATCAGCCCTAGGAGAAAGTCTTGCTTGGCAATTTAGTTCATGTCCTCTTTGTCTTGTGCATCCATCTCGTCTACACACACACACACACACACACACACACACACACACACACACACACACACACACACACACGCTCTACTTGTTTTGTATTTTCATATATGAGGGAAATTCATTATATTGTGAGCGATATATTTCCTGAGAGATATTTCCAGGTTAGGTGAGAGGGAAATTATTGGGCTGGTTCTGTCTCGCTGGAGTTGAGATGATTCAGTTTTGGTCGCACCAGTGGAAGGGGGGGAGGGAGGGATGGTGGAATGGAAGGGAATGAGGAAGGGAGGGAGTGAGATAAGGAGGAAGAGCGGGGAGGAGAAACAGTGGAAGGAGGGGATGGAATGGGAGAATGGGAAGGAGTGGTGGAGGGAGGATGGGTGGGTGAAGGGTGGAAAGGAAGGAAGGAAGATGGGTGGGAGGGGTGGAGGGGGAGAGGGAAAGTATTAGGGAGGTATAAATGAATGGGAAAGGTCAGGGGAGGTGGAGGATTGGAGGGAGGCGGGTAGAATAGAGGGAGGGAGGCGGGTAGAATAGAGGGAGGGAGGCGGGTAGATTAGAGGGAGGGAGGCGGGTAGAATAGAGGGAGGGAGGCGGGTAAAATAGAGGGAGGGAGGCGGGTAAAATAGAAGAAAGGAGGGAGAGGAGGGTGTTGAAGGGGAGCGTCAGAATCAGAATCACCATAACGTCACCCGAATCAAAATAGAGAAAACATTACGAGAAAAAAGATGCAAATTTACCGGAATAAGAATCAATATTTTCGAAATATAAGTAAATAAATCAAAGAGAAATAATTCGAATCAGAATCAAAGATGGAGGCTTATGTGAATCGAATCGGGTAACGTGATGACTATGTAAAGGAATTTGTTCAGTGACTCGAAGCTTTGAACGAATATTTTCCGAAACAAACGAAACATTATGAAGAATTATAATAACAAGTATGACAATGAATGAAGGAGTTGTCAGGTGTCGTGTGTTTAAGTAGAGGGAGAGGACGAATCAGCGCACGCCATTCCCTCATTAGCGTGGATTTTGTTCCATATATTTGGTGTTGAGAACTGTGGCAGGGCTTGTACTCTGACCCCCAGGAGAAAGGGTGTGTGTGTGCTCTCTCTCTCTCTCTCTCTCTCTCTCTCTCTCTCTCTCTCTCCTACCCCAAATTAATGACCCCCCATCCATCACCCCCCCCCTCACCTCTGACATCACCACCCACGAAAATAAACTCATTATAAATTTACTCTAACAAAAAAAACTAAACATAATTAAGTTAAACATAGACAAAATCAAATGTTTTTTATAGTAAATGTTAGTTAAGTTTGAGTAACATTAAAGGTCATTTTTTCTATACTATATACAGGAATATCGTCCGTAAGTAAGGACGGGGTCAAGGGTCAGGTCACACACACACACACGACGTAAAGATCGAGTCAGTTCTTATTTAACGAGAGAAAATGTAACGACTGACGGGGATAACTTGTATGTATGTCTGTAAGTCCATCTACACCCTCCCCCACACCCAGTACCATCTACACCCTCCCCCACACCCATGACCATCTACACCCTCCCCCACACCCAGGACCATCTACACCCTCCCCCACACCCATGACCATCTACACCCTCCCCCACACCCAGGACCATCTACACCCTCCCCCACACCCAGGACCATCTACACCCTCCCCCACACCCATGACCATCTACACCCTCCCCCACACCCAGTACCATCTACACCCTCCCCCACACCCAGGACCATCTACACCCTCCCCCACACCCAGGACCATCTACACCCTCCCCCACACCCAGGACCATCTACACCCTCCCCCACACCCAGCACCATCTACACCCTCCCCCACACCCAGCACCATCTACACCCTCCCCCACACCAAGTACCATCTACACCCTCCCCCACACGCAGGACGATCTACACCCTCCCCCACACCAGTACCATCTACACCCTCCCCCACACCCAGTACCATCTACACCCTCCCCCACACCCATGACCATCTACACTCTACCCCACACCCAGTACCATCTACACCCTCCCCCACACCCAGGACCATCTACACCCTCCCCCACACCCAGGACCATCTACACCCTCCCCCACACCAGGACCATCTACACCCTCCCCCACACCCATGACCATCTACACCCTCCCCACACCCGTACCATCTACACCCTCCCCCACACCAGTACCATCTACACCCTCCCCCACACCCATGACCATCTACACCCTCCCCCACACCCATGACCATCTACACCCTCCCCCACCCATGACCATCTACACCTCCCCCACACCCAGCACCATCTACACTCTCCCCCACACCCAGTACCATCTACACCCTCCCCCACACCAGGACCATCTACACCCCCCCACCCAGGACCATCTACACCCTCCCCCACACCCAGGACCATCTACACCCTCCCCCACACCCAGCACCATCTACACTCTCCCCCACACCCAGTACCATCTACACTCTCCCCCACACCCATGACCATCTACACCCTCCCCCACACCCAGGACCATCTACACCCTCCCCCACACCCAGCACCATCTACACCCTCCCCCACACCCAGTACCATCTACACCCTCCCCCACACCCAGTACCATCTACACCCTCCCCCACACCCATGACCATCTACACCCTCCCCCACACCCAGCACCATCTACACCCTCCCCCACACCCAGGACCATCTACACCCTCCCCCACACCCAGCACCATCTACACCCTCCCCCACACCCAGTACCATCTACACCCTCCCCCACACCCAGGACCATCTACACCCTCCCCCCACACCTAGTACCATCTACACCGTCCCCCACACCCAGGACCATCTACACCCTCCCCCACACCCAGCACCATCTACACCCTCCCCCACACCCAGTACCATCTACACCCTCCCCCACACCCAGGACCATCTACACCCTCCCCCCACACCTAGTACCATCTACACCGTCCCCCACACCCATGACCATCTACACCCTCCCCCCACACCTAGTACCATCTACACCCTCCCCCACACCCAGGACCATCTACACCCTCCCCCACACCCAGCACCATCTACACCCTCCCCCACACCCAGGACCATCTACACCCTCCCCCACACCCATGACCATCTACACCCTCCCCCACACCCAGCACCATCTACACCCTTCCCCACACCCATGACCATCTACACCCTCCCCCACACCCAGCACCATCTACACCCTCCCCCACACCCATCACCATCTACACCCTCCCCCACACCCAGGACCATCTACACCCTCCCCCACACCAGTACCATCTACACCCTCCCCCACACCCAGTACCATCTACACCCTCCCCCACACCCAGTACCATCTACACCCTCCCCCACACCCAGGACCATCTACACCCTCCCCCACACCCAGGACCATCTACACCCTCCCCCACACCCAGGACCATCTACACCCTCCCCCACACCCAGTACCATCTACACCCTCCCCCACACCCAGCACCATCTACACCCTCCCCCACACCCATCACCATCTACACCCTCCCCCACACCCAGGACCATCTACACCCTCCCCCACACCCAGCACCATCTACACCCTCCCCCACACCCAGTACCATCTACACCCTCCCCCACACCCAGTACCATCTACACCCTCCCCCACACCCAGGACCATCTACACCCTCCCCCACACCCAGTACCATCTACACCCTCCCCCACACCCATGACCATCTACACCCTCCCCCACACCCAGTACCATCTACACCCTCCCCCACACCCAGTACCATCTACACCCTCCCCCACACCCAGTACCATCTACACCCTCCCCCACACCCAGGACCATCTACACCCTCCCCCACACCCAGTACCATCTACACCCTCCCCCACACCCAGCACCATCTACACCCTCCCCCACACCCATCACCATCTACACCCTCCCCCACACCCAGGACCATCTACACCCTCCCCCACACCCAGCACCATCTACACCCTCCCCCACACCCAGTACCATCTACACCCTCCCCCACACCCAGTACCATCTACACCCTCCCCCACACCCAGCACCATCTACACCCTCCCCCACACCCATCACCATCTACACCCTCCCCCACACCCAGGACCATCTACACCCTCCCCCACACCCAGCACCATCTACACCCTCCCCCACACCCAGTACCAACAACACCCACCCCCACCCAGTACCATCTACACCCTCCCCCACACCCAGGACCATCTACACCCTCCCCCACACCCAGTACCATCTACACCCTCCCCCACACCCATCACCATCTACACCCTCCCCCACACCCAGCACCATCTACACTCTCCCCCACACCCAGTACCATCTACACCCTCCCCCACACCCAGTACCATCTACACCCTCCCCCACACCCAGTACCATCTACACTCTCCCCCACACCCATGACCATCTACACTCTCCCCCACACCCAGTACCATCTACACCCTCCCCCACACCCAGTACCATCTACACCCTCCCCCACACCCAGTACCATCTACACCCTCCCCCACACCCAGGACCATCTACACCCTCCCCCACACCCAGGACCATCTACACCCTCCCCCACACCCAGGACCATCTACACCCTCCCCCACACCCAGGACCATCTACACCCTCCCCCACACCCAGGACCATCTACACCCTCCCCCACACCCAGGACCATCTACACCCTCCCCCACACCCAGGACCATCTACACCCTCCCCCACACCCAGGACCATCTACACCCTCCCCCACACCCAGGACCATCTACACCCTCCCCCACACCCAGGACCATCTACACCCTACCCCACACCCAGGACCATCTACACCCTCCCCCACACCCAGTACCATCTACACCCTCCCCCACACCCAGTACCATCTACACCCTCCCCCACACCCAGCACCATCTACACCCTCCCCCACACCCAGTACCATCTACACCCTCCCCCACACCCAGTACCATCTACACCCTCCCCCACACCCAGGACCATCTACACCCCCCCCCCTCCCCCTCTACACAGCTTCATTTCTCCCCGCCGTCGTCTCCCGGCAACGACTGGGACAGAAAATCACGTCACGATAATTTATGCACGCTGTTCCCCGAGGCTCAGCTGGCCCCGCCCCTTCCAGGCCTCCACAGTCAAGGGATTTTGTTAAGTGGGTCGCGGACTGTTGGAGGCGGCAGCGTTCCCGGCATAATACACTTGCCAAAATCTGTTTTTCTCTTTATCTTTTTTTTTTTTTTAATATAAACAAGATGAAGAGTTTGTTTTATTCACCTCTTTGTTGTATCCCGGCGCTGTGTGTATGTGTGTATGTTTTGTGGGGTTTACAGCCAGTGGATGGTGTACATGATTCAGGATTGAGGTGATTGTTATTTATATTCTCTCTCTCTCTCTCTCTCTCTCTCTCTCTCTCTCTCTCTCTCTCGTTTCCTTTCCTAGGTAGTACTTGTGTGTGTCTTTGTTCACTTCACAGATGACGTAGACAGTTTCCTTGTGTCGCATAATGAATAAAATATAAATCTTTACTAAATCTGTGTGTGTGTATGTGTGTGTATGTGTGTGTGTGTATGTGATGTGTGTGTATATGTGTGTGTGTGTGTGTGTGTGTGTGTATGTGTGTGTGTGTGTGTGTGTGTGTATGTGTGTGTGTGTGTGTGTGTGTGTGTGTGTGTGTGTGTGTGTGTGTGTGTGTGTGTGTGTGTGTGTTTTAAAGTAAGGGCTATTAAGAGCACGAAGACTATTTAACACAACCTAACACATAGTCTACGGTGTTATCCTGTGGTGTTAACTTAATCTCATCCTATCCTATCCTATCCCATCCTATTCTATCCTATCCTATCCTATCCTATCCTATCCTATCCTATTCTATCCTGTAGTATAAAAGTGCACATGGACTTTGTAAACGCCCTGTATAGTAGACGTGAGGAAGGCATCTATCTGGAGACGTGAAGGAGACATAGGAGACGTGTAGGAGACATAGGAGACGTGAGGAAGGCATCTATCTGGAGACTTGTAGGAGACATGGGAGACGTGTAGGAGACATAGGAGACGTAAAGGAGACATAGGAGACGTGAATGAGACATAGGAGACGTGTAGGAGACATAGGAGACGTGAGGAAGGCATCTATCTGGAGACTTGTAGGAGACGTGTAGGAGACATAGGAGACGTGTAGGAGACATAGGAGACGTGAAGGAGACATAGGAGACGTGAAGAAGACATAGGAGACGTGAAGGAGACATAGGAGACGTGAAGAAGACATAGGAGACGTGGAGAGGAGACATAGTGGACGTGAAGAAGACATAAGAGACGTGAAGGAGACATAGGAGACGTGAAGGAGACATAGGAGACGTGAAGGAGACATAAGAGACGTGAATGAGACATAGGAGACGTGAAGAACACATAGGTGACGTGAAGAAGACATAGGAGACGTAAAGGAGACATAGGAGACGTGAAGGAGACATAAGAGACGTGAAGAAGACATAGGAGACGTGAGAGAAACATAGGAGACGTGAAGGAGACATAGGAGACGTGAAGAAGACATTGTGGACGTGAAGAAGACATTGTGGACGTGAAGAATACATAGGAGACGTGTAGGAGACATAGGAGACGTGAAGAAGACATAGGAGACGTGGAGGAAACATCTAACTGGAGACAAGTTGGAGACATACGAGACGTGTAGGAGACCTCTAACTGGAGACGTGAAGACACCTAACTGGCTCTCCTAACTTACGATACATAGAAAAATATCCAATATGGCGTCAATTTTGCCCTGAGACTATACCTTTCCTTAACTATAATCCCTAGAGGTATATTTTGTTATCCTAGGTTAAAAAAATTATTGTACGATTATTATTATTCCTTCCTAAATAGTGTTCGTTGTTTATTATTTTTGGTTATTTTATATTATGTAATATTAGAGGAATTTTATTCTTTTTTTCTGATTATAAAATTATTTGTTTATATTGATGACATCATTAATTTATTTGTTGATGGTGTTGACTTCATTAACAAGTCCTCGTGTGATTGGTTCATTTTTTATATAGCTGCAGTGTCCAGTCATTAAACACCCTAACACTACACCTGAGGTCAGCTGCAGTGTCCAGTCATTAAACACCCTAACACTACACCTGAGGTCAGCTGCAGTGTCCAGTCATTAAACACCCTAACACTACACCTGAGGTCAGCTGCAGTGTCCAGTCATTAAACACCCTAACACTACACCTGAGGTCAGCTGCAGTGTCCAGTCATTAAACACCCTAACACTACACCTGAGGTCAGCTGCAGTGTCCAGTCATTAAACACCCTAACACTACACCTGAGGTCAGCTGCAGTGTCCAGTCATTAAACACCCTAACACTACACCTGAGGTCAGCTGCAGTGTCCAGTCATTAAACACCCTAACACTACACCTGAGGTCAGCTGCAGTGTCCAGTCATTAAACACCCTAACACTACACCTGAGGTCAGCTGCAGTGTCCAGTCATTAAACACCCTAACACTACACCTGAGGTCAGCTGCAGTGTCCAGTCATTAAACACCCTAACACTACACCTGAGGTCAGCTGCAGTGTCCAGTCATTAAACACCCTAACACTACACCTGAGGTCAGCTGCAGTGTCCAGTCATTAAACACCCTAACACTACACCTGAGGTCAGCTGCAGTGTCCAGTCATTAAACACCCTAACACTACACCTGAGGTCAGCTGCAGTGTCCAGTCATTAAACACCGTAACACTACACCTGAGGTCAGCTGCAGTGTCCAGTCATTAAACACCCTAACACTACACCTGAGGTCAGCTGCAGTGTCCAGTCATTAAACACCCTAACACTACACCTGAGGTCAGCTGCAGTGTCCAGTCATTAAACACCCTAACACTACACCTGAGGTCAGCTGCAGTGTCCAGTCATTAAACACCCTAACACTACACCTGAGGTCAGCTGCAGTGTCCAGTCATTAAACACCCTAACACTACACCTGAGGTCAGCTGCAGTGTCCAGTCATTAAACACCCTAACACTACACCTGAGGTCAGCTGCAGTGTCCAGTCATTAAACACCCTAACACTACACCTGAGGTCAGCTGCAGTGTCCAGTCATTAAGTGATCTATTTTTTTTTATTATACAAAAGACTTTAAGGAGGAAGCATATTAATAATAGAAGTATTAGTAATGATAACAAAGTTTAAAGCTAAGTAAAAGAATAAAAGAAGAACAAAGTTTGGTTTCAGATATCTATTAACTCAGCCACCTTCTCGGACAGCTCGGCGATTGTTGGCCTCAGAGAGGGGTCGCTGGACTTGCCTAGCGTAAGCAGAGGATACAGAGTCTGTGGCTTCTTATGCATACACTTCCTGATGGCGTCTACCACAATACAGAGAGAGTACACGTCTGAGGCTGGTGAAGCTGTCCCCTCGTGGAACAGTTCTGGTGCCAACCACCAGTGTTTTTCTTGGCGGATTTTCTCAGCCTTTTCCAGTCTGGAGGGATCTGAATTCTGTTAGCGGGGGTGTGAATTTTCGCTATGTTAGTTTTGAAGGCGTGTTCCTGGTCTATCCAAGTGGCGAAACAAAAGTTTTGGATGGACAGGTGTAGATCGTTTTCAGTTTGGTGGACAACGACGTTGTCGTCGCGGATATAGTTGTGCAAAATTCCGTTCTTATGAACAGAGTCGACAACAACTAACAGTTGCTGTAAGACTCTCAAAAGAGTTATGTCGGGAGACCGTTTGTACATCCTCTGCGTCCAGTGCCTAAGGGTTACGTCGGAGGTGTACCTCGTTATAATGGCGGGAGGCTCCTCGCACACCGCCACTATATATGGCACACTCTCGAGTGACCTGAGCCTCGTGAGTGCCTCCACCTCCACCTTGGCCATCAATTTATTGCCGTCAAAGGTCTTAAAGACCTTTATTTTGAGTCGGGAGTCATCGAGGTCAGGGTTGGGACGGGTGAGATGTGTTTTAGAGTACGCCTCAAATTCTGTGATCCTACCGCTCACAAAGGAGGGGTCCCACTGGGTATACGGGATTTCATAGCCATCCTGGGGTTGTTTAGAGCTGCCCTGAGGCTGCTTAGAGCTGTCTTGGTGCTGTTTAGAGCTGCCCTGGGGCTGTTTAGAGCTGCCCTGGGGCTGTTTAGAGCTGCCCTGAGGCTGTTTAGACCTGTCTTGGTGCTGTTTAGAGCTGCCCTGGGGCTGTTTAGAACTGTTCTGGGGCAGTTTAGAGCTACCCTGGGGCTGTTTAGAGCTGCTCTGGGGCAGTTTAGAGCTGTCCTGGGGCTGTTTAGAGCTACCCTGGGACTGTTTAGAGCTGCCATGGGGCTGTTTAGAGCTGCTCTGGGACTGTTTAGAGCTGCCATGGGGCTGTTTAGAGCTGCCCTGGGGCTGTTTAGAGCTGCCCTGGGACTGTTTAGAGCTGCCCTGGGGCTGTTTAGACTACTGAGTGTAAACTGAGGCTATCTGAGTGAATGCACGGTCACACACTGAAACCAGGAGTCTAGTGGGTACTTAGAGAAACATTTTGCCTCCCTTAGTATGAGTGTATGCTGAGTTTATGTGATGCATGTTACGGGAATAATGTAAGGTGTGTTTAGAATTTCCTTTAGTCCAGGTGTGAGAACAATGCTCCTCATGGTTGATTTTTCACACGTGAGACGTAAGAAATCATATCCAAAGTTGTGAAGGGCTTGTTAGTGCCTGAAGAAAAATACGGGTGCATGCGGAACCTATGTGTGAGGTTAAGGAGCATGTTTCACGGGTATTGGTGGAGAAAAACATTCATGACTCTTGAGTTCTAGAGAAAATACTGACAAAATTAAAACCAGGGAACACCCGCATGCCTGATGGGTCATGAATGATTTTCTCGGGTTTTTTGTAAAATGCCGACTTCCTTGGCATGCTAGTAGTTACACCCTATTTGGCCAGTTGGGATTGTAGTAGTTGTGAGTCATTCCAGACAGGCGATGATTGATCCATGTGTGTAGCTAATAAGTTCTTACTATGTTTTACCTCAGTTCTCAGGGACTGATATTATTTTGTTGAGTGTCCTTGAGGCTATTAGACAATAAAATAATAACAGTTTAATGCTAAAAAAATATACTTTGCTGTACCGTTGTAGTGGAACTTACATACACCGTTAATGAACTATTGATGGAAGAAGTTTTGGGGACTGAACAGCACACTTAACTTTTAAACTGCCTCTCAACCTCGCTCACAAAGAGAATCCAGTGTGTAACGTCAAAAAATGATCGGCAAAGGCAAAACTAAGAAAAACGCAGCCTCATAGTCTGGGATGAATGCACTCTGTCTCACAAGTTAGAGTTTGAAGCATTGAACAGGACCTTCCAAGACATACGAGAAAATGACCAGCTCATGGGTGGCATTACAATGGTCATTGCTGGAGACTTTCGCCAGACCCTACCTGTCATTCCTCGAAGCACTCCAGCTGATGAAATGAATGCGTGCCTCAAGGCATCATACCTTTGGAGGAGTGTTCAGACACTCACCCTATCCACAAACATGAGAGTACATCTACAAGGAGATCAGGATGCTGGACGGTTTGCAAATCTTCTACTACAGATTGGGAATGGAACTTTCCCTGTTGATTCAGAAGGACAAATAATCATTCCTCAAGGATGTGGAAATGTTGTAAAGTCCTCAACTGAGCTCACTAACATGGTCTACCCAAACATTATCCACCACTACAAGGATCACAAGTGGCTGCGTCAACGCGCAATTCTGGCACCAAAGAATGAAACGGTGGCTGAAATCAACATGACTCTACTCAGACAACTTCCAGGCAGTGAGACCTCATTCAAGTCTGTTGATACAGTAATCGACCAGGACCCAGCAGTCCAGTACCCTGCAGAATTCCTTAATTCTTTGGAGCCCGCTGGAATGCCTCCTCACCACCTAACTCTCAAGATTGGAACTCCTATAATGCTCTTAAGAAATCTTGAACCACCAATCCTCTGCAATGGCACAAGACTGGTGGTGAAGAACATGATGCCACAAGTACTGGAAGCTACAATACTGACAGGAAAAGCTAAAGGAGAGGACGTGTTTATACCAAGGATACCTCTCATAACCACTGACCTGCCATTTGAGTTCAAGCTACTTCAGTTCCCGGTTAAAGTGAGCTTTGCCATGACCATCTACAAAAGCCAGGGACAGCCCCTAAAGATGGTTGGCCTAAACATGGTGTTTCCTTGCTTCTCTCATGGACAGCTCTATGTTGGATGCTCCAGAGTGGGAACTGTACATACTTGCTGCTAATGGCAAAACCAAAAATGTGGTCTATCTTAATGCACTACAGTGAGACAATGTGGAGCCTCCCGGAGGGTGGCGTCCTACCGTGGCCTAGCGAAAGGGCCGTCCGGAGGGCGGCGATTCCGCTAGTATATATATATATATATATATATAATATATATATATATATATATATATATATATATATATATATATATATATATATATATATATATATATTAAGCTGAATATATATCCACTTAACGGAATATATATCTGCCTAACAGAATATATATCGACTTGGCGAAATATATGCTAATTTAAATTCGTGTTTTCCTGGATGTTTTTGTCAATTTCTTTTGGTGTGAAGATAATAAAGTTAGTTGTTAGTGAGGAGGGAAGACTTGAGCCCAGGTATGAAGGGAGCAGAGTGTGTTACACCTTCCCTGCACACCATTCTCCTGTTTTGTGTGGGAAGAGGAGGAGGAGAGGAGAGAGTGGGGGGAAGAGGAGATAGTGGAGGAGGAGTGGGAGAGGGGGACAGGTAGAGGATGACGAGGAAGAGGAGGAGGGGGAGGAAGAGTAAAAATATAGGGAGAGAAGGAAAAAAGTAGGAAGATCAGTAGTAGTAGCAGCAGTAGTAGTAGTAGTAGTAGTAGTAGTAGTAGTAGTAGTAGTAGTAGTAGTAGTAGTAGGAGGAGGAGGAGGAGGAGAAAGAGGAGGAAGAAGAAGAAGAGGCCTTGTTTTGTGGAGTTTTTTCCCGGTTATGATCACGGTGGGGGTGGGGGGGGGAGGATGGGCGGTGGGCGGAGGAAGGTGTCAGGTAGTTCACGCAGCTCTGACTTTATCCTGCCGGCGAGATAATGAAGGTAAGAATTTTGCCAGCCGTAGTTTGTTGTGTGCGGTAGTGGGCGGGTCTCTCTCTCTCTCTCTCTCTCTCTCTCTCTCTCTCTCTCTCTCTCTCTCTCTCTCCTTGCCTCCTTCCCCCGTATATCCTTCTTTCTCAACACACACACACACACACACACCTGCCGTCGTCGTCGTTGTTGTTGTTTGAATTACTATTTATTGTGTTATCGTTGTTATTGTCCCTCTTCTATGCTTCTCCTTCCTTTCTATGCCTCCCCCTCTCTCCTCCACTTGTCCCTCTTTCCTACCCTTTATGAACTCTCCATCCCTTCCTCCTCTTCCTCTCCCTCCCTCCTCCATCTCCCCTCTCTCTTACTTCCTCCCCCTCCATCTTCTCCTCTTCCTACCCTCCGTCACCTGCACCTCCTTTCTCTCCCATCTTTCTGTCTTCCTCTTCCTCCTCCACCTCCATCTTTCTCGCCATTTATCCTCCTACTCCTCCTTTCTCTATCACCCGCGTTTCCTTCTTCCCTCCCCCCACTTTCCCTCCTTCCCTCTCTCCTCCTCCTCCTCCTCTCTTTACCCCCACGTTTCCTCCTCCTCCTCTTCCTTCTCCTCCCACTCCAATCATCACCCTCCTCTCCCTTGTCATCTTGCTCCTCCTCTCCTTCTGCTTCGTCCTTTTCTCTCCCTCCTTCCCCACTTTGTTTTCCTCCTCCTCTTCCTCTTTCCCTTCCCACAACCCCTTCATCCCCCTCCTTCCTCCTTTCCCTTCCCACAACCCCTTCATCCCCCTCCTTCCTCTTCCTCCTCTTCTGTCACCTCGCCCCCAACAGCTGTAAATATATGTAAACATTGTTAGTTCTTAGTCGTTGTGTGTTTTGTGTGGTGCTGAGTTAAGGTCCCCCCGCCCACCCGGTGTTTTATGTGGGCGTGTGGGCGTGCGTGTGTTTTGTGTGTTGCTGAGTTAAGGTCCCCCGCCCACCCGGTGTTTTATGTGGGCGTGTGGGCGAGTATATGTGTTTTGTGTGGTGCTGAGTTAAGGTCCCCCCGCCCACCCGGTGTTTTATGTGGGCGTGTGGGCGTGTATGTGTGTGTTTTGTGTGATGCTGAGTTAAGGTCCCCCGCCCACCCGGTGTTTTATGTGGGCGTGTGGGCGAGTATGTGTGTTTTGTGTGGTGCTGAGTTAAGGTCCCCCGCCCACCCGGTGTTTTATGTGGGCGTGTGGGCGTGTATGCGTATTTTGTGTGAAGCTGAGTTAAGATCCCCCGCCCACCCGCTGCTTTATGTGGGCGTGCATGTATGTGTTTTGTGTGATGCTGAGTTAAGATCCCCCCGCCCATCCGGTGCTTTATGTGGGCGTGTGGGTATGTGTGTTTCATGTGGTCTCGAGTTAAAGTTAAGTTGGGTCAAGTTAAGTTAGTTTAGGTTGGGATAACATTCAGTTACAGTTTGTATTATATTAATCTATTTAAATTTTATCGAAAAACAAAAATATATTGAAATTATCTGGATGTAAAAATTCTCCCCCAGGCGCATGACACTCACACAGACAAACTTACATGAATACTGTAACTATACATCTATGTATATAACACACACATTATGTATTTCTTCTTAGACATGTATAAAGACATATACTTTTTCATGGTGGTTCACATATAAGCACAATGTATTTTATGTATGTATTGTATGTATGTATGTATGTAGGGAGACTCTGGATGGTGTAGAAGGAGGGACAGGGTAGTGTAGGAGGAGAAGAGAGAGAGAGAGAGAGAGAGAGAGAGAGAGAGAGAGAGAGAGAGAGTCCTACCATAAACATACAGACCCAACAGCCAACAGCCCCTCCCCTCCTGGCTGTCAGTGTGTGTGTGTGTGCTGGAGTATTGTCCGACCTCAGCTCATCTACATACTAGTGGTCTTCAAGTTAAGGTCGTATTGTTAAAGTTGCTCTCTGCCTGAAGGGGGCGGGCGTTAAGGACCTGACCCCTAAATATTGGTGGGAGTTATGAGTTTTGCATTTACACAGTACGGTGGTCCATACTGCTTGGCTAGACTGTGGAGTGTGGGAGGTGGTGGTGAGTGGTGGTGAGTGGTGAAGATGTCTTGACTAGACTGTGGAGTGTGGCTGTTGGGAGGTGGTGGTGAGTGGTGAAGATGTCTTGACTAGACTGTGGAGTGTGGCTGCTGGGAGGTGGTGGTGAGTGGTGGTGAGTGGTGAAGATGTCTTGACTAGACTGTGGAGTGTGGCTGCTGGGAGGTGGTGGTGAGTGGTGAAGATGTCTTGACTAGACTGTGGAGTGTGGCTGCTGGGAGGTGGTGGTGAGTTGGTGGTGAGTGGTGAAGATGTCTTGACTAGACTGTGGAGTGTGGCTGCTGGGAGGTGGTGGTGAGTGGTGAAGATGTCTTGACTAGACTGTGGAGTGTGGCTGCTGGGAGGTGGTGGTGAGTGGTGGTGAGTGGTGAAGATGTCTTGACTAGACTGTGGAGTGTGGCTGCTGGGAGGTGGTGGTGAGTGGTGAAGATGTCTTGACTAGACTGTGGAGTGTGGCTGCTGGGAGGTGGTGGTGAGTGGTGGTGAGTGGTGAAGATGTCTTGACTAGACTGTGGAGTGTGGCTGCTGGGAGGTGGTGGTGAGTGGTGGTGGTGGTGGTGAGTGACGGTGGTGGTGGTGGTGGTGAGTGGTGGTGGTGGTGGTAAAGCTTATGCCTGATGTTCAAGTGTAGTGGATAACGCCAGTGGCTGTGGAGGGTGTTGTGTTGTGTTGTGTTGTGTTGTATAATGTGGGGTTGTTGACACTTATAACCAAACCTAACATAACCAAACCAAACCTAACCTAACCTACCTCAGATGTAATGGGTACCTGACTTTACATCTGAGTAAGTATAAGAGGTCAAGTACAGTACCCAGGCTTGGTACTGTGTGTGTGTTGTATTCACGCTGTATCAAACGAGTATGGAACACATTTACTGAAGAACTTGTATATTTCACCAAGAACACGACATAACGACCTCTGTATACAACGACCACCGCCTACAACGACTACCACACACAACTACCACAACTACAACCACCACACACAACCACAACTACGGCCATATACAACCACCACCACATATAATTACTACACACAACAACCACCAACCATCCTCAACTCATATCACTAATGACCCTAAAACACTCATAAAATAAAACACAAATTCCTATAACAAAACACCTATTATAAGACTGCACGATGAACCAATCATTAAATCACAGTCATTAAGATTAGGTGATTAGAGCACTAATTGTCCAGCTCGTTGTTGTTGGTCGTTCATTAATTTGCTATTGAGTATTTCCCGGTAACATATACTGAATGGTGATTAGCGAAGGCAATTACGATGAATGTATTGAATCTAACTACCATGGGGGTTATATTTCACTAAATTTCAAATAGACTTTATGTTATATTTGTAAAGACGTGACCCCCACATAGCCACAAAGTCCACAAAACCAAATAAAAATCCGAAAGTCCACAATTAAAAAAAATACTAAAAAGTTCAAAAGTCTATAAACACAAGTCCAAAGGTCCCAAAACCCTAAAAGTCCAAAGGTTCACAAAGGCCGAAAGTCCGACATATGAAGTTTACTTAAAAAAGAATATGGATTTTATTTTCATTGCTCTGCCGCTGTAAATTTGGGACTTTTGAAGACCAAGTCCTTCCAAGTTCCACCAGGTCCTAAAAAGGACTACCACGTCCAAAGAAAAACGTCTGATCGAGTCCTCACAAGACCTATTCAGATCCTGCGAAGTATTTTGACCAGAAGGTAACAAAGATCTATTAGGGTGAAGACTGTTGACCTCAAGGACACACACACACACACACACACACACACACACACACACAAACAAACAAACAAACAAACACACACACACACACACACACTCTCTCTCATCTCTCACCCTACCCCCTACACACCCTCCCACCCCCACACCCTTTCAACACCCCCCCCCACACACACTCTACACTCGCCACACCCTCTCACCTTCCTACCCCCCCACACCCTCCTACCCCCCCCCCACACACCCTCCTACCCCCCACACCCTCCTACCCCCCACACCCTCCTACCCCCCACACCCTCCTACCCCCACACCTTCCTACCCCCCCACACACCCTACTACCCCCCACACCTTCCTACCCCCACACCCTCCTACCCCCCACACACCTTCCTACCCTCCACACCCTCCTACCCCCCACACCTTCCTACCCCCCACACCTTCCTACCCCCCCACACCTTCCTACCCCCCACACCCTCCTACCGCCCACACACCTTCCTACCCCCCCACACCCTCCTACCCCCACACACCCTCCTACCCCCCACACCTTCCTATCCCCCCACACCCTCCTAACCCCCCACACCCTCCTACCCCCCCACCCCCCACACCCACATGTTTTAGCTCATTTGAATAACACTAAACCCAATTAAGATTATGTTGCATTTAGTCGTGTATATTTCCCTGCCTAAATTGGATCGCTTTTCCATGGCGCTGTATCTGGCGTGTCAAGGCTGTATTGGTGCTGTAACTGACGTGTGTAGGCTGTATTGGTGCTGTAACTGGTGTAGGCTGTATTGGTGCTGTAACTGGTGTAGGCTGTATCGGGGGGGGGGGGTGATGGTAATGGATCGAGAGTTAAAAGCATCGGGGCATAAATGAAAAAGTTAAATAGTTATAACAACACCAATTAAAAGTTGTTATTTAAATAGATACAGCAAGTGTGTGTGTGTGTGTGTGTGTGTGTGTGTGTGTGTGTGTGTGTGTGTGTGTGTGGTCTGTCTTTCAGGTGTTGTTATTAGTGTTATTAATGAGGTAACTCGTGTACAGTAGTGAGGTAACTCGTGTACAGTAGTGGGGTAACTCGTGTACAGTAGTGAGGTAACTCGTGTACAGTAGTGAGGTAACTCGTGTACAGTAGTGGGGTAACTCGTGTACAGTAGTGAAGTAACTCGTGTACAGTAGTGAGGTAACTCGTGTACAGTAGTGAGGTAACTCGTGTACAGTAGTGAGGTAACTCGTGTACAGTAGTGAGGTAACTCGTGTACAGTAGTGAGGTAACTCGTGTACAGTAGTGGGGTAACTCGTGTACAGTAGTGAAGTAACTCGTGTACAGTAGTGAGGTAACTCGTGTACAGTAGTGAGGTAACTCGTGTACAGTAGTGAGGTAACTCGTGTACAGTAGTGAGGTAACTCGTGTACAGTAGTGAGGTAACTCGTGTACAGTAGTGAGGTAACTCGTGTACAGTAGTGGGGTAACTCGTGTACAGTAGTGAAGTAACTCGTGTACAGTAGTGGGGTAACTCGTGTACAGTAGTGAGGTAACTCGTGTACAGTAGTGAGGTAACTCGTGTACAGTAGTGAGGTAACTCGTGTACAGTAGTGAGGTAACTCGTGTACAGTAGTGGGGTAACTCGTGTACAGTAGTGAGGTAACTCGTGTACAGTAGTGAGGTAACTCGTGTACAGTAGTGAGGTAACTCGTGTACAGTAGTGAGGTAACTCGTGTACAGTAGTGGGGTAACTCGTGTACAGTAGTGGGGTAACTCGTGTACAGTAGTGAGGTAACTCGTGTACAGTAGTGAGGTAACTCGTGTACAGTAGTGAGGTAACTCGTGTACAGTAGTGAGGTAACTCGTGTACAGTAGTGAGGTAACTCGTGTACAGTAGTGGGGTAACTCGTGTACAGTAGTGAGGTAACTCGTGTACAGTAGTGAGGTAACTCGTGTACAGTAGTGAGGTAACTCGTGTACAGTAGTGGGGTAACTCGTGTACAGTAGTGAGGTAACTCGTGTACAGTAGTGAGGTAACTCGTGTACAGTAGTGGGGTAACTCGTGTACAGTAGTGGGGTAACTCGTGTACAGTAGTGAGGTAACTCGTGTACAGTAGTGGGGTAACTCGTATACAGTAGTGAGGTAACTCGTGTACAGTAGTGGGGTAACTCGTGTACAGTAGTGAGGTAACTCGTGTACAGTAGTGGGGTAACTCGTGTACAGTAGTGGGGTAACTCGTGTACAGTAGTGGGGTAACTCGTGTACAGTAGTGGGGTAACTCGTGTACAGTAGTGAGGTAACTCGTGTACAGTAGTGGGGTAACTCGTGTACAGTAATGGGGTAACTCGTGTACAGTAGTGGGGTAACTCGTGTACAGTAGTGAGGTAACTCGTGTACAGTAGTGAGGTAACTCGTGTACAGTAGTGAGGTAACTCGTGTACAGTAGTGAGGTAACTCGTGTACAGTAGTGAGGTAACTCGTGTACAGTAGTGAGGTAACTCGTGTACAGTAGTGGGGTAACTCGTGTACAGTAGTGAAGTAACTCGTGTACAGTAGTGGGGTAACTCGTGTACAGTAGTGAGGTAACTCGTGTACAGTAGTGGGGTAACTCGTGTACAGTAGTGAGGTAACTCGTGTACAGTAGTGAGGTAACTCGTGTACAGTAGTGAGGTAACTCGTGTACAGTAGTGGGGTAACTCGTGTACAGTAGTGGGGTAACTCGTGTACAGTAGTGAGGTAACTCGTGTACAGTAGTGAGGTAACTCGCGTACAGTAGTGAGGTAACTCGTGTACAGTAGTGAGGTAACTCGTGTACAGTAGTGAGGTAACTCGTGTACAGTAGTGGGGTAACTCGTGTACAGTAGTGGGGTAACTCGTGTACAGTAGTGAGGTAACTCGCGTACAGTAGTGGGGTAACTCGTGTACAGTAGTGGGGTAACTCGTGTACAGTAGTGGGGTAACTCGTGTACAGTAGTGAGGTAACTCGTGTACAGTAGTGGGGTAACTCGTGTACAGTAGTGAGGTAACTCGTGTACAGTAGTGGGGTAACTCGTGTACAGTAGTGAGGTAACTCGTGTACAGTAGTGGGGTAACTCGTGTACAGTAGTAAGGTAACTCGTGTACAGTAGTGAGGTAACTCGTGTACAGTAGTGGGGTAACTCGTGTACAGTAGTGAGGTAACTCGTGTACAGTAGTGGGGTAACTCGTGTACAGTAGTGAGGTAACTCGTGTACAGTAGTGAGGTAACTCGTGTACAGTTGTGGGGTAACTCGTGTACAGTAGTGGGGTAACCCGTGTACAGTAGTGAGGTAACTCGTGTACAGTAGTGAGGTAACTCGTGTACAGTAGTGAGGTAACTCGTGTACAGTAGTGAGGTAACTCGTGTACAGTAGTGAGGTAACTCGTGTACAGTAGTGAGGTAACTCGTGTACAGTAGTGGGGTAACTCGTGTACAGTAGTGAGGTAACTCGTGTACAGTAGTGAGGTAACTCGTGTACAGTAGTGAGGTAACTCGTGTACAGTAGTGAGGTAACTCGTGTACACCTGAAAACAAAGGTAAAAAAATGATGTTCGTATATTTATATTAATATCATATAACTCAATGTGTAAATATCACCTGTACTCTATAATTCACCAATAATTACTACACTTACTCTATAATTCACCAATAATTATGACACTATATTCACCAATAATTACTACAATTACTCTATAATGCATCAATAATTACTACACTTACTCTATAAATCACCAATAATTATGACACTATAATTCATCAATAATTACTAGACAATAATATTCTCAACTTTATACAGGTATTTTTTTTAATCTAAATTATTGAACTGAACAATTACAATATTTTGGTACATTTAGAAAATTTCGGAGGTCAAATGAGTGTGGCAGGTGTGACGACGTGGTTATTGGGGCGTGGAGGTGGCCAACAGGTGTGACGACGTGGTAATTGGGGCGTGGAGATGGCCAACAGGTGTGGCCTAAGTGTAGTTTAATACCTTTATGTCAATCACCAGAACACCTGTAGTGGGTAAAACTCATCCTATTACCCAATCAACACTGATGGTGGTGACACACACACACACACACACACACACACATTCTATAAACATATGATATGATGTGTGTGTGTATTTATATTTCTTAGTACGTACAGGTAAATCGCACATACATACATACATACATACATACATACATACATACAATTTCACCCAATAAACGGAAAATATCCCTAACTATAGACGTAATTTTCCCTAGACAATTAAGGTAAAATACTCACCTGGACAATACATTAGGGTCAACACAGTTGCCCCCCCCCCCACCCCTCTTGCCTCCCGCCCCCCACCCCTCTTGCCTCTCGCCCCCCACCCCTCTTGCCTCTCGCCCCCCACCCCTCTTGCCTCCCGCCCCCCACCCTTCTTGCCTCCCGCCCCCCACCCCTCCCGCCCCCCACCCCTCTTGCCTCCCGCCCCCACCCCTCTTGCCTCCCGCTCCCCACCCCTCCCGTCCCCACCCCTCTTGCCTCCCGCCCCCCCACCCCTCCCGCCCCCCACCCCTCTTGCCTCCCCCCCACCCCTCTTGCCCCCCCACCACCCGACGCAACAATTACTCAACCTGACTGAGCGTAAATTATAAAATATAAATAATACATTTTCACGCTCCAAAAAATATGAGACGAGTATGACCCAAAAAATCTGCCTTTGAAGATACGTGAAAAAAACAAGAACAATAATTGGTCATTTAAGCATCAAAGACAGAGAAGACGATTTTTTTTAAAGGTTTAACATGACCTGATATATCCTAACCTGACCTGACCTAACATGACCTGAACTAACCTTACCTACCCTAACATGACCTGAACTAACCTGACCTGGCATACCCTAACCTAACCTAACCTAAACTATCCTTACCTTACCTAACCTACCTTAACCTGATGTAACCTGACCTAACCTAACTCAACATAACCTAACCTGACCTGATGTAGCCTGACCTTATCTGACCTAACCTGACCTGACCTGATGTAGCCTGACCTAACCTAACTCAACATAACCTAACCTGACCTGATGTAGCCTGACCTTATCTGACCTGACCTGACCTGACTATAAGACCATTTGAGTTTGTTTGCTCTCATAATGGTCATAATTCGACCTTGGACAAGAACCTGTTCATACATCATCTGTTATCTATCTGTTATTGATGTTATATTTATGATATGATTGTGTTATTGCTGTGTTCTCTTTCTGTACCTTCTGTTATATCTGTTATCGTTGCGTTATATCTGTTATCGTTGCGTTATATCTGTTATCGTTGCGTTATATCTGTTATCGTTGCGTTATATCTGTTATAGTTGCGTTATATCTGTTATCGTTGCGTTATATCTGTTATCGTTGCGTTATATCTGTTATCGTTGCGTTATATCTGTTATAGTTGCGTTATATCTGTTGTCGTTGCGTTATATCTGTTGTCGTTGCGTTATATCTGTTATCGTTGCGTTATATCTGTTATCGTTGCGTTATATCTGTTATCGTTGCGTTATATCTGTTATCGTTGCGTTATATCTGTTATGGTTGCGTTATATCTGTTATCGTTGCGTTATATCTGTTATCGTTGCGTTATATCTGTTATAGTTGCGTTATATCTGTTGTCGTTGCGTTATATCTGTTGTCGTTGCGTTATATCTGTTATCGTTGCGTTATATCTGTTATCGTTGCGTTATATCTGTTATCGTTGCGTTATATCTGTTATCGTTGCGTTATATCTGTTATGGTTGCGTTATATCTGTTATCGTTGCGTTATATCTACATTATCGTTCTGTTATTTATTCAAGGCGGAGTTGACGTCTCAGATGCTTGTGTTCTCACCAGAGTGTTTCCCAGTGTTTCCCAGAGTGTTTCCCGGTGTTTACCAGAGTGTTTCCCAGTGTTTACCAGAGTGTTTCCCAGAGTGTTTCCCAGTGTTTCCCAGTGTGTTTCCCAGTGTGTTTCCCAGAGTGTTTCCCAGTGTTTCCCAGTGTTTCTCAAGCTATTTTTTCCTTCCCCAACACAGCGTAGTTACTGCCCCTTAACACATCAGATTATACATACGATAGAACTTAACGACAGAAACACAGAGAAATTAGTGATACATAAAATTAAAATTATACACAAAATATAAAGGCAGATACTCATGAGCTCTTCTGAGACAAAAAGCTAAAATAACCAACTCTTACAACACCTGAAACTCATAAATTCTCGTGAGACAAAAAATTTAATTACTCACAAAATATAACAGCATAAACCCCTAATTCCTTGAGACATAAAATAATAGAAATAAACAATAAAGAAGAGTAAAAAAAACTACATTTTCCTGAGACAAAAATAAATAAAATCTCTCAGCAAAAAACTATGATTTATTCTGAGACATAAAAAAAGACCACACCCGCTATAAAATTTAAACCCAGGTAAAACAGTGGTGGAACTGAGCAATAAAACTTAAACCAGGAGCCAAAAAAAATAAAAAAATCAACGGAACTGAACCATAAAAGTGAAACAGAATCTAGGAGAGGGGAAAGACCTTAAACACAGAGCCCCCCCCCCCCACCACCCCCCACCCCCCACCCCCCTCTCTCGTCCTCAGCCAATCACGAGTAAGTAGGAATAAAACAAAATACTATCGGTGAATGTTCCGCCAATGAGAGAGCAGGGAACCGAACACACAAACCTGGGCCAAAATATTTCTACTTATTTTCGATCTTAATTCGTACAAAAAAAAAATCAAATATTAATGTTTTTGTAGTTAATATTATGTTTTTTTGTATAAGTATTGTGTATTATCGTAACCTTAGAGGAATATTCAAATTAAGGAATATCTGTTGAGGGTAATGTTTTATGTTTTTTTTAAGGCTGGCTATCACTTAGAGCAATATCTATAAAAGGGAATGGTTGTTATCTTTATATCTGTCTATAAACACTTTGGTTATTATCGACCAAGAGGAATATTCACCAAGGGAAATATTCGTCAACTTCATCACTGTCAGGAGGAGTATTACAAGGGAGGATAAATGACCATAGTGTACATAACTCTGTTTATATTCTGCTGAAGGACACGTAACAACAACAACAACAACAACAACAACCTTAAACAAACATTAAGGGACAATAATTACACAAAACAATAAAAAAATAATGAAAAAATAAATAAAATAAAACATTCGACTTGATAAAAATCACAGAACCATTATACGCCTTTGTTTATTTTTTCTTAAGTGACTCATGGCGTGTAAATCCCAGGTCAACACAGGTCACGGTACAAAGCGACACAGGTCAAAGGTCAGGTCTATATTAAGTCTACACAGGTCACAGGCCAGGTCAAACACAGGTCAGAAATCACGGTACAGAGCGACACAGGTCAAAGGTCAGGTCTACATTAAGTCTACACAGGTCACAGGCCAGGTCAAACACAGGTCAGAAATCACGGTACAGAGCGACACAGGTCACAGGTCAGGTCTACATTAAGTCTACACAGGTCGCAGGCCAGGTCAACACAGGTCAAAAGACAGATCTATACAGGCCACTACAGGTCAACACAAATTAAAATACAGGTCAAAACACAGATCTATACAGGCCACTACAGGTCAAATAGCCACACAACAACCTAAACTAATACCTGTTGTCCGGTGAGGGTGGGGGGCGGGCGGGAGACGAGTGGGGGGGGGGGGGAGCGAGGGGAAGTAGGGGGGGGTGGGGGAGGAGGGGCGGGTGTGGCTGTAAAACGGGGTAATTCGCCAACGAGCAGTAACTACCCCAGACTACCTCGTTCAGTGCCTCGTATAAAACGGGTTGTAGCGAGTAATACTATCACTGGTGTTACACTGTCTGGGGACAATAGGGGGTGAGGGGAAAGTGAGGGAATGGGGAGGGGGGTGAGGGGACGTAGGGAGAGCGTGAGGGGAAGGGGTTAGGGGACGTGGGGAGAGGGTTATGGGATATTTAGGGAAGGGGATGGGGGAAGGGGTGATGAGAGTGAGGGGAAGTGGGGGAAGGTGGTGAGGGGAAGGGGTGGAGAGAGTGAGGGGAAAGGGTGGAGGATGTGAGGGGTGGGGGAAAGGGGAGAGGTGAAGTGAGAGGGGTAAAAGGAAGTGAGGGTTGGGTGAGCAAAGTTGAGGGGAAAGAGGAGAGGAAAAGGTGTGAGGTAAGGAGGGGAACAAGAGAAGGAGGCAGGAGGGAAGGGTAAGAGATAGAGAAGGGAGGGAAAGGAGGAGGGGGAAGGTTTAGAAGGGAAGGGGGGAGATGGAATGGGGTGAAGGAAGGGGGATTAGGGAGTGAGGGGAAGGGGAAAGGAAGGGAGAAGAGAGATGAGAAGAGTTGATGAGGAAGGAAGGGGGTGAGAAAAGAGGAAGAGAAAGAATGAGAAAAGGGAGAAGGAAGCTGAGAAGAGATGGACAGGGAAAGAAGGGAGGGTGTGTGTTTGTCATGTTATGGATAGCCGCTACTATAGGTACTATAACAACCACCACAACCACTACAACAACTATATCAATAAAAACAACCATTGCAACTATTACTACTACATGCACTACAACAACCACTACCACCTAAACAATAACCACCAACACCTGTGCTAGCGAAGTACAGGTGAGAATGGTGACATCTGGCAGTCCTTCCTCCCTCCCTACCCTCTCTCCCTACCTACCCCTGCCCTCCCTACCCTCCCTCTCTCCCTACCTATCCCTGCCCTCCCTACCCTCCCTCCCTCCTTACCCTCTCTCCCTACCTACCCCTGCCCTCCCTCCTTCCCTCACTTGATGAATGGAGGGCTCACGACACCCCGCCACCCACCCATTCATAAAACACTCCTTCATTACACACACTCATTCATACCGCCATTACTCACCCAGGTAAACAACACTACATGACAGTGACAGCAAACAGGTGTGGAGGTCTATGTCAACACCTGTACGATAATTAATACATGTCCTAACACTTGACACCGTTCACCTGACAACAACAACGGTGACAACAGATACGTGACATTAACAAGAAAAACGTGACGACAACAACAACGTGACAACAACAACAACAACGTGATGACATATGTGACAACAATAATCACATGACATCGAAACCCACGTGACAGCTACTTCATGAGAGAGAGAGAGAGAGAGAGAGAGAGAGAGAGAGAGACAGATGACCTAAAACACCGTCAAAGATGTGAATAATCATCGCTTGTCACCGCAACTAAACACAACCTGACAGGAATGACAAGGAGGACAGAAGAGAGACAGAGAGAGAGAAAAATTAAAGACAGAAACAGAGAAAAATGAGAGCGAAGCCACCCCCCTAATTCTCCCCGTCAGGATATATAAACACAAAAGATAAACAAACGAGACAGGAAATAAATGCAGTGAGACAAGACCCAACACCTTCGTCATAATCTCCCGCCAAATTTTCTCCCGCCAAATTTTCACCGCGATAGTAAACAAACAGACAGGGGTTACGACACACTTACCTTATGTGTACTCCAGACTGACTAACTCTTCATCTTCAGCCCACACAATCCACACCTCACAAGAAACACCGCCAAGTCAACCTAGAGTACTTAGTATAACTCTTAATTAGCGTTGAGAAATGAGAGGACAAGTACGAGTTATATAATAAGTCCTGAGTGTGTTTTTCTACTCTTTATGAATGGACGTCGATGATTTGGGAGACACGAGGACAATTTTTCATGAATGAACTCGAGAGGAAAATGTATATGAATGGGTTTTACGAGTGTGTTGACAAATGAGACGATATTAAATTACGAGAGAGAGAGAGAGAGAGAGAGAGAGAATAGCTTACTCAACTCTCTTGCCTTCGGATCACCTCCATTAGGGCGGGCAGTGGGCGTGAACTCAAATGGAAATGGACCTTAATGACAAGATGGGATAGTTTGTTGTTGCCCCCAGGAGGTTAGGTGGCAGGGGGGAGAGGGTCAGAGATGCCAAGATGTAAATAATAAGACGAATATTTTTACGACAGCCTCATTGACGTGGGGGAGAGTGAAGGTGACGTGGGGGAGAGTGAAGGTGACGTGGGGGAGTGCGAAGGTGACGTGGGGGAGAGTGAAGGTGACGTGGGGGAGAGTGAAGGTGACGTGGGGGAGTGTGAAGGTGACGTGGGAGAGAATGAAGGTGACGTGGGGGAGAGTGAAGGTGACGTGGGGGAGAGTGAAGGTGACGTGGGGGAGTGCGAAGGTGACGTGGGGAGAGTGAAGGTGACGTGGGGGAGTGCGAAGGTGACGTGGGGGAGTGCGAAGGTGACGTGGGGGAGAGTGAAGGTGACGTGGGGGAGAGTGAAGGTGACGTAGGGGAGAGTGAAGGTGACGTGGGAGAGAGTGAAGGTGACGTGGGGGAGAGTGAAGGTGACGTGGGGGAGAGTGAAGGTGACGTGGGGGAATGCGAAGGTGACGTGGGGGAGAGTGAAGGTGACGTGGGGGGAAATAAGTGATGGGGAGATAAGAGAGAAAAGAGAAAGAAGAGAGAGAGAGAGAGAGAGACAGCTAACAGGCCTAATTACTCATCCATTAAAGGACCACAGGTAACAAGGCGACATAACTGGTCTGAGACTCTACTTCTCTTATCGATAACCAATGTAAGAGAATTTACTTAAGAAAATCAAGAATCTTTTTCATGTTCAGATTTCTTAAAGGCTGAGGCGCAAGTTTGATATTTTCAGAATTATTTGGCTACGTTTTATTTAATCTAAGGAAGGAAATATTTTTACGTGTGTGTGAGTGTGTGTTGGATGGCACAGGTGGGAGGGAGGTGGTTGTACAGGTAGAGGCAGGTGGTGGTGGTACAGGTAGAGGCAGGTGGTGGTGGTACAGGTAGAGGCAGGTGGTGGTGGTACAGGTAGAGGCAGGTGGTGGTGGTACAGGTAGAGGCAGGTGGTGGTACAGGTAGAGGCAGGTGGTGGTGGTACAGGTAGAGGCAGGTGGTGGTGGTACAGGTAGAGGCAGGAGGTGGTACAGATAGAGGCAGGTGGTGGTGGTACAGGTAGAGGCAGGTGGTGGTGGTACAGATAGAGGCAGGTGGTGGTGGTACAGGTAGAGGCAGGTGGTGGTGGTACAGGTAGAGGCAGGTGGTGGTGGTACAGGTAGAGGCAGGTGGTGGTGGTACAGGTAGAGGCAGGTGGTGGTACAGGTAGAGGCAGGTGGTGGTGGTACAGGTAGAGGCAGGTGGTGGTGGTACAGGTAGAGGCAGGTGGTGGTACAGGTAGAGGCAGGTGGTGGTACAGGTAGAGGCAGGTGGTGGTGGTACAGGTAGAGGCAGGTGGTGGTGGTACAGGTAGAGGCAGGTGGTGGTGGTACAGGTAGAGGCAGGTGGTGGTGGTACAGGTAGAGGCAGGTGGTGGTGGTACAGGTAGAGGCAGGTGGTGGTACAGGTAGAGGCAGGTGGTGGTGGTACAGGTAGAGGCAGGTGGTGGTGGTACAGGTAGAGGCAGGTGGTGGTGGTACAGGTAGAGGCAGGAGGTGGTGGTACAGGTAAGGGCAGTAATCCCGGCCAGGTTCTGAGGCAACATTAATTACCACAGGTGAGGACGGCCTTTGGTCCCCTGGCTTACACCTGTTTCATTACGGATGATCCCTCTCTCTCTCTCTCTCTCTCTCTCTCTCTCTCTCTCTCTCTCTCTCTCCCATTCTTCCCCTCACTCTCCCTTATCGCCTTTTACCTCCCTCCCCCCCCCCCCACACTCCCTTACCGTCGCCCTCCTCCCCTCACTCTCCCTCTCCGCCGCTCTCCTCTCCCTCCTTTCCTTCCTCACAACTCTCTATTATGTCCCTCTATCTCCTCCCTTCCCCTTCCTTCTCTGTTAGTACCATCTTTATTCCTTCACCCTCTCATAAACCTCTTATCGTTCTCCTCATCTTTCCTCCTTTATTCATTTTCTTCTAACCTGTTACGTCTATTATCTCTCCCTCTCTCTTAAGATTCTTGCCTCGTTTCTCCTCCCCCTTCTCTATTACACATGGGGTTATTACCTCTCTTCCTCCTCCTCCTCCTCACTTCTCTCACCCTCCTCCTTCCTCCTCACTTCTCTCACCCTCCTCCTTCCTCCTCACTTCTCTCACCCTCCTCCTTCCTCCTCACTTCTCTCACCCTCCTCCTTCCTCCTCACTTCTCTCACCCTCCTCCTTCCTCCTCTCTTCTCTCACCCTCCTCCTTCCTCCTCACTTCTCTCACCCTCCTCCTTCCTCCTCACTTCTCTCACCCTCCTCCTTCCTCCTCACTTCTCTCACCCTCCTCCTTCCTCCTCACTTCTCTCACCCTCCTCCTTCCTCCTCACTTCTCTCACCCTCCTCCTTCCTCCTCACTTCTCTCACCCTCCTCCTTCCTCCTCACTTCTCTCACCCTCCTCCTTCCTCCTCTCTTCTCTCACCCTCCTCCTTCCTCCTCACTTCTCTCACCCTCCTCCTTCCTCCTCACTTCTCTCACCCTCCTCCTTCCTCCTCACTTCTCTCACCCTCCTCCTTCCTCCTCACTTCTCTCACCCTCCTCCTTCCTCCTCTCTTCTCTCACCCTCCTCCTTCCTCCTCACTTCTCTCACCCTCCTCCTTCCTCCTCTCTTCTCTCACCCTCCTCCTTCCTCCTCACTTCTCTCACCCTCCTCCTTCCTCCTCACTTCTCTCACCCTCCTCTTTCCCACCCACCACCGCTCCCTCACACACACACACACACACACACACACACACACACACACACACACACCATCATTGACGTGTATATGTGTGTCTGTCTGGGTTGGATAATCTAGTTAATGCCGTGGATATAGAGGGTGTCTGGAGGGGGGGGGGAGGGAGGGGAGGGTATGTGGGGGCTTGGGGAGGGGGTGTGGGGAGGGGGGAAGGAGGGTGCACTGCGAAGGAGGTATGGAGGGTGTTTGCAAACATCACTGAATCTTATTCTTTCGACATCACATTTTATAATTAGGTACTAGCTTGTGTTATTAGTGAATATGCTGTCAAATGGGGCCCCATATCTTAGAGGTGCCTAAGGCCTACGAAAGTCTTAACCCGTCACTGTCCATGGAGGTGATCACACACACACACACAAAACACTAATGACTGTTAATACGCAGTTTTATTTTGACTTGTTTTTTGAGGACACATTTTTTCTGTAATTATCACAACTTTACAAGTGTATTCGATGCTAATTAATTAAACGGTGACGGCGTTATGGCTATAGATCACCGGCGTCAAGAATTGCAATAGCTGCATAAAAAGGGAAGCACGTCACTGCCATCCTGCGTTCTAATTAGCGGATTTTACATGACGTCATCTTGTACTGATGTTAATTGCGTGTTTTCTTATTACGGTTAACTAGTAATAATGTTAGGGGTTTATGTCAGGATTTCAGTGTTGGTAACGAGACAGTTTTTGTGACGTTTATATTGTATGCAAGAGCACTAGCGTAGCTAGGGGGGGGGGCGGCACTTTTGGGTCTGCTCATCACCCATATCTGCAGCTACTGGAGACGTTAATCCATCCCTTTGTATCGGCGGCAAGTTAATCCTTGTCGTGTCTGACCTAACACCTGACCCACATCATCACGGCCACATCATAAGCTACACCCTTGCTATGCGCCCCCCCCCCCTCCCCCCGCCACACACACAACCTGGAACCTGTTGAGGATTAAGGAAACAACTTCAAACAAGTACGCCAGTGAGCTCATGTGGTGTGGGTCAGGTGTTAGGTCAGACACGACGAGGATTAACTTGCCGCCGATACAAAGGGAAGGATTAACGTCTCCAGTAGCTGCAAAACCATGCAGTCTCGGGTCATATCAGTTCATGTACAGCCGACCAATCCACCAGTTACAAGCAATTCACTTCAGTTCTGCACAAGTCTCCATCGTGACAAGACGAGTGAGTCACTGTGCAATATGTATTTTTTGTGGGGGCACGGGGGGGGGGGGGGGGCGGCGGCAAACTCAAGGGCCGCCCCGGGCGGCACACACTCTAGCTACGCCACTGTGTAAGGGTAGAGTAACTCATACACTCTATACACGTCTTCTCACACACAGAGCAGGGGTGAAATACTCAGCTGGTAGGGCACTGGCTGACGAAGGTATACGCATAACCCACCGCCAAGAGCATAAGGAGTCTGCAATAGGCCGGTTGGCCTGTGCATGGTAGCTCATGTCGAGAGTTACTACCACTCTCTGTCATCCATGAATCTATCTAGCCTCCTTTTAAAACTCTCCAGGTTCCAGCACTAATAACAAAGTTGCTAAGCTTGTTCCACTCGTCCAACACCTTATTTGTGAACCGGTTCCTTCCTTATCCAACTTAAATCCGTTGCTCCGAGTCTTATCCTGCTCGGATATTATAAGAACTTTATCTATATCCCCTTTATTGATTCCTTTCACCCACTTAAATACTTCTATCATATCTCCCCGCACTCTTCGTCTTTCTAGGGAATGCAAGTTAAGTTTCTTTAACCTATCGTGATATGGAAGGTTTCTAAGTCCCGGAATCATTTTTGTCATTCTTCGCTGCACCGACTCTAGTGCATTGATATCCATTCTATAATAGGGGCACCAGAACTGAACCGCATAATCGAGGTGCGGCTTGACTAGCGCAAGATATAGTTGCAATAAGACCTTGAACCTTAAGTACCCTAGATCTTTCATAGACAAATGCCTTAATATTTACTAAGAAATCTTTCTACAGAACCGATCCAAAGCCCACCCATGACCATAAGAATCTCTTAGTATTACCATTTCACAAAAATTTCTCTCAAATTCCTTTACAACTAAAAACCTGAAACGTCAATGTGGCATTTAAATACTGATGCACTGTTAAACAAATGTTAATCAAGAACTCCCCCAACAATACAGGTGGTTGCATTTATAAGGTTCCTTGCAAGGAATGTAATATGTTTTACTTAGGCCAGACAGGTAAAGATCTTGTAACTAGACTTAAACAACACAAATATAGTGTTAGGACAGGCCAGGAATCCAATGCTCTGTTTGTTCATCTGAGGGATAATAAGCATTGCATTGACTGGGATAATGCCTCCTCAATATTACCATGTAATTCATTTGACAGTAGGAACTTTATAGAATCCAGTCTCGTTAAACCTACCGAATCCATCAACATGAGTTTGAGTAATGGTATGTACAAACTGGATAATTTCGTAATTAAGAAGATTTGTAACCACACAAGAACGAGAGAGTTATACTGAGGAATGAGAAAGAAAGTGAGAATGAGGGAGAGTAAGGAGTAGTGTGAGACAAATTAGAGGTACATCCCCTGATCGAGTATAACAAAGTCCCCTGATCGAGTATAACAAAGTCCCCTGATCGAGTATAACAAAGTCCCCTAATCGAGTATAACAAAGCTCCCTGATCGAGTATAACAAAGTCCCCCTGATCGAGTATAACAAAGTCCCCTGATCGAGAATAACAAGTCCCCTGATCGAGAATATCAAAGTCAACCTGATCGAGTATAACAAAGTCCCCTGATCGAGTATAACAAAGTCCCCTGATCGAAGAAACTGATCAGCAAGTCGTCATCAGTTGTAGGCTAAAACTAGGCAGGTATTTGCTTTTATAAGTTTACAAACACACGTTAAACCTTGTATTAATGAGTTTGGTAATGAAAAAGTCGACTCGATATTGCGGAGTCTTGTCAAAAGTGAAGAGAGAGAGAGAATCATATTTGGCAACCTTGCCCAGCGAGCCTACACGCTTGTCACCAACAATGCAGTGATTTTCAGTCATCTGCAATACTTGGAAGTGTGAGGTGCTGCCTCTTGTTATGGAAAAGTCTTGGGTGATTACAAGAATTACTGACTTTTTAGCTTAGCGACAGTTCTCGCCGCAACCCTAGAGGAGACAGAAGTGTCCACACTAGCTGGCAACAATTGCTTATAAAAAAAAAGTTAGAACGTTACGCTGTTACGTTAGTAATTCTCATATTCATGTAGGAAACGTCATGGAAAAAAGTAATTCTCGTATTAACGTACGACTTTTTCTTTTCCAAATATAGGTTATTGGCCATCAACTGAACCAAAAATGAGTTCTGGATCAAGTACTAAACATACCCAAATTTACCATTTTCACAATGAATGGGAAGAAGACTATTTTTACCTTGAATAATTTGAAGTGTCTCTGCTTGATCTGCCATGCGTCTCCAGCTCTAGCTAAGAAAGAAAATCCTGAAAGACATTTCAAAAGTTTTCACAAGAAGTATGATAATGATTTCCCACCCAAAAGTGAGCTATGAAAGAGGAAAGTTCAGGAACTGAAATCACAGCTTACTGCACAACAAACTCTTTTACTGAAGCGAGCTCAAAATGAAGGGTAGCAACCATTGCGTCATTCAGGGTGAGTCCAGTACTTACTAAGCACAAAAACAAAACATTTCAGGATGGAGAAATATTCAGAGGCCTTTTTAGAAGCAGCAGATTCGTTGTTTGAAAACCTCAAAAAAAATATAAAAAAAAAATTATAAAAAAAAAAAAATATATAAAAAAAAATTACAAATAAAAAAAAATTATAAAAAAAAAAAATTATAAAAAAAAATTATAAAAAAAAAGAAAAAAATTATAAACAAAAAAAAATATAATAAAAATTAAAAAAAAAAAAAAAATTATAAAAAAAAAAAAAAAAATTATAAAAAAAATAAAAAAAAATTATAAAAAAAATATAAACAAAAAAAAATTATAAAAAAAAATTTATAAAAAAAAAAAAAAATTACAAAAAAAATTATAAAAAAATATAAGAAAAAAATTATAAAAAAAAAATAAAAATAAAAAAAAAATTATAAAAAAAAATAAATGAAAAAAAAATAATTATAAAAAAAAATAATTATAAAAAAAAATTATAAAAAAAAAAAATTAAAAAAAAAATTATAAAAAAAGGTATAAAAAAATAAAAAAAAAAAAAAAAAAATAAATAAAAAAAAATTATAAAAAAAAATTAAAAAAAAAAATTAAAAAAAAATAAAATTATAAAAAAAAAAAAAAAAAAAATTATAAAAAAAGTATAAAAAAAAATTTATAAAAAAAAAAAATTATAAAAAAAAGAATTAAAAAAAAATAAAAAAAAATTATAAAAAAAAAATTAAAAAAAGTATAAAAAAAAATTATAAAAAAATTATAAAAAAAAAAAATTATATAAAAATAAAAAAAAATTAAAAAAAAAAAAATTATAAAAAAAAAATTATAAAAAAAAATTTAAAAAAAAAAAAATAAATAAAAAAAAATATAAAAAAAAAAATAAATGAAAAAAAAAATATAAAAAAGAAAAAAATTGTAAAAAAAAAAAAAAATTAAAAAAAATTATATAAAAAAAAAAAATTGGTTGACTCATACATGAAAACAACATTAATATTTAGCAGCTTGAGGGACCGAACTAACGGGACAAATTCATTACGATTGGGAAGAGTGAGAATATTCTTAAGTGTAGGAATTTGTGTGGTTTGAGAGGAATGAAAGGATTATTTAGCCCTTTTAAAACAACGATCAACAAACACAGAAGGATACCCAAGTTTCTGTGCAATGGAACGAATGTGTTTCAATTCATCGTCAATAAATTCAGTCACAAATACGCAGACATCTTAAGAACATAACAGAAAAAACTAACATTTTGGTAGACTCCAGGTGATTCGATAAAAAGTGTATGAAACTGTCTACCTGTGTGGGCTTTCTGTATATCTTAAATTTGTAGTTTTGGCCATTTCTCATGATAAGGATATCAAGGAATGGAAGGGATCCAGTTATTTCTCTTTAAATATTTTTATCAATATTTATCTTATCCACGTTTTCTTTGTGGATCTACATGAGATATATATATATATATATATATATATATATATATATATATATATATATCCCTCAGTTGAGTTAAATTACATATTAAGACAATTTATCGACAAAACTATCAATAACAAAAATACTTTAAAAAATAAGAAAATTAATTGAAAAATACGTTTATATAATTGGTCCCTTTGTTATTATGATCAAGTAAGCGTTTTAGTTAATATCTAATAAATGTAGTTTATAAAAATAAGTTAAGTCATTTATTAATTAGAAATTATTTGTTATTATAAGTAATAAGATAATTGATTGAGAGATAATAATTGTTAATAATTTAAGTAAAAAATAATTATTATTTCAGTTTTCATTTGATCCAATAATTCCATTTGTTTATCTATTTAGGTCAAGTACAGCCTTGACCCGGAAGTGACACTTAAGACAACTGTTCCTAATTGATAATCCGGGACTGTCCATGGATCTTGTTTACGTTGCTTGTATCTAACGGGCTTGGTATTGAGGCTGAGAATAAACAACAAGTACTTGGTGGCCCCAGTGCCCTCGTACCTCCAACAACCTGACAGAAATCATTAATGGTTAAAGTTTGATTTTAAAATTAAATGAAACACTAAGTGATACATATCAAAACTTACCTGTTCTCTGTGATTCGTTTTCCGATAATATCAAAGCTACTGTCCTGAGACTTTTACCACCCCGAAGCGACCAGCCTACAGACTACATATCGTGACCTCAGTAAATCCAGAACATTTTTTACTCATCTCAAACACCTGAACACTCCGTTAAACTACAGGTACATTCAAGTCACATTCTAAAAATAATCGACGAAAACTGAGTTCAAAGTGCTCCTGTAGTAAGTTATAATCATTACTTTAACAACACACACCGGTTTTTAAGACCAAACTAATAATTAGTTGGATACAATGTGATGAAGATACTCGCTCTGTTGAACAAGCCGTGGTTACACCTCAGCCACCGTAGCGACCTTCATCCCTTCAGTTAAATATATCAACTTTCTATAAAGAAACTCACTCGTTAACCATAGGTGTAGCGGTCAATAAAAGCCGTTACGAGTTGGGGATTTAGAATATAGTTATACGTCTACCCAGATCCCAACAGGTAACAACAAAAAAAAAACAAAGACAATCGGACTAAAAAAAGGGTAGACAAAGGATGCGAGTTTTCGATGTATATAATAAAGTACCATAAATTCCTTAACAAAATATTCAGCTTATACACTACCCTTAACCAAACTTAACCTAAACACGAACAGTATATACATAGTAATAAAACATAAAACAATAGTGAAGCAATGTGGAGGGGGAAGAGGCAATACAAGATTACAAATACTTAAGTGAGGAGCTGAGATGGCTGACGAGCAAGGCTGAGTATGGTAGAAGACGGTAAATAGTCACTGTGCCGTAGGTTTCCAGGATAGGTGATCCTGTGGTCGCTTCCCAGAGTGAAGTATCCTCTCCTCGAATTGGAGCTGACAAAGTAGACTGAGGCGGAAGTGACGCAACAACCAGGATATGGAGAAGGGAAACCCGGGAGTGGTAACTAAGACGAGCCATACTCGTGTTTCGTCCCTAGATGGCGTTGCTCGTGGTGCTGGGTAGGTAGATGAAGACAATCGGTGGAGGGGTTCGTAACAAAGCTCAAAGACTCTTAATGTTTGCCGGAAGGATAGTAATTCAACGAAAAATTCCATAATCACAGCCCGTTTCATCGTCCTTAGATAATCATAATTTTGTCTAATGTAAAATTGTGATTATTATCCATTCATAACCTTCATGTCCATAAACCTAATAGGCAGGGACGGTTTTTCGTTATACACATGAGTAAAAACCCCAACAAAACCAGACCTAAACCTACTGTGGGTGTTGGTATACGTTCTCGAGTTGTTGGTAAGGTTTAATGTTAGATTTTCTTAATGTTTCTGAATGTAAAGTGTACGGATATGATATTGTATTTGATGTTGTTGCTAGGGGTAGCGGCGAGTCAGACGTATTAACCCATAACAATTTTAATAGCTCTTTGTGCCAATTGTAATACATGGCATAACATTAACTAAACCAAAGTTTTAATCATACCTTAATTTAAATTCCTGGCGGAGGGTGAATCAAGTCCTGGTGTAGTTAACTGTGGTGAATACTCTTGTAGTTCCCACATGTTTTAATTGATTTCACTTCAAAAAGGACACTTGGAAAATTCACTACGGTACCTCGTCGTACTTTTAATGTTCACTAGAAAAAGGGATTCCACGCGTGAATTTTTCTTTAACCTTCAATTACTGTAAGTTCACCATCTCCGTTAACGCTATTTATTTCCATTAATCCAATCAAGTTATGGGCACATAACACTTCACTTGGCATCAGTGACAAATATCCTCTAATCTCATCGAGTCACTTCACCTTTTAACCAATATTTCCCATATATTAACACAACACTTCACGTTGCGAGTCCTCCAGCACTTCACAACACCGAACACTTCCACTTATATCAGTATATAACACCGAAAGATTATCAAGTTTGTAAGGAAATTGTCAAAAATTGAGGAATAATGCACACGTCCACCTTGACCATTAACCGGACACGAACAGCGGGTCATGTCGTGGCTGTCAGGCCGCCCCATACTGTACATGTTGCCATATCGCCAAAATTTATTTATTTTTAATTCTCTATCGTATAAATCGTGGTTGATGTTAGAATAATGACGTATATCAATTATATTCTTACTTATCTTATTACTCTAAAATAAAACCTTGGTGAGCTTTATTGGAAGTAATTAAAGAAACAAACGAGCGAACTATCAAACAAGCACTGGAACGACTCTTTACGGTACAACAATTCAATAATTATCTTATCACTCATATATTACCGTTACTATGCGAGATTTAAATTACTTTGTAGCAGTTTTTAACGAAGACGAAAACAAATAAATCAAATAAAATCAATAAATAAAACTCAAAAATGATCATAAACGCGTAACTCAAGATAGGTGGAGGGAGAGGCAGTCCACACACCACCTCCTCCTAGGGCCTACGAAAAATATAACGAGAACTTTTCTTCCCCTTTTTCTACAGGTTTTTATTAAATTGATACTGAGGTACTTTTTTCCCATTTATTTATTACTTAATCCTCTTAGTGTCCACCAGCTAGCTGTGCTTCTTGTAAACAAATATATTTCTGTACTGTATAAGAACAGCTGATCTAACCCATTTTCTTTGACTCAATTCATGGCAAACATCACTGAATCGTATTCTTTCGACATCACATTTTATAATTAGGTACTAGCTTGTGTTATTAGTGAATATGCTGTCAAATGGGGCCCCATATCTTAGAGGTGCCTAAGGCCTACGAAAGTCTTAACCCGCCACTGTCCATGGAGGTGATCACACACACACACAAAACACTAATGACTGTTAATTCGCAGTTTTATTTTGACTTGTTTTTTGAGGACACATTTTTTCTGTAATTATCACAACTTTACAAGTGTATTCGATGCTAATTAATTAAACGGTGACGGCGTTATGGCTATAGATCACCGGCGTCAAGAATTACAATAACTGCATAAAAAGGGAAGCACGTCACTGCCATCCTGCGTTCTAATTAGCGGGTTTTACATGACGTCAACTTGTACTGATGTTAATTGCGTGTTTTCTTATTACGGTTAACTAGTAATAATGTTAAGGGTTCATGTCAGGAATTCAGTGTTGGTAACGAGACAGTTTTTGTGACGTTTATATTGTGTGTAAGGGTAGAGTAACTCATACACTCTATACACGTCTTCTCACACAGCAG
>CAUDMG010001421.1:0-51871 GCA_958450375.1 Homarus gammarus | reverse complement strand
ACCTGTAGACAAAGTTCAGTCCAGTCCTCTTGTCATTCAGTTCACGTTCTTATGAGTGACAACCCTATACCTGTAACTTATACCTTATATTTATTCCTGTGTTGTTCCTGTCGCCACCCATGTGGTATATCTAGTGAGTACCTATTTATGTCTCTTATGTGTCCATCAGTGTTTGCTTGGTTACATTTAAGTAATTCAGTGTTGTTTAACGTTAGTTAATTTCAGTGTTAGTTATTTTTATATGTTTATGTAGTGTTAATGTAATCCAGTGCTTTATTTTTATTCTATCTATTTAAGCAGTTTCTTTTGATTTGTCGATGTTTAGTATCATTTGTGTCTTAAAAGTTTCGATAGTGAATCAATTTGTTGTGACAGCCTTCGAGGCTCTTTATTGTGTTAATATTAAATTAATTAAATTCTTAAAGGTTTACTTTATGTATTTTTATTCCCTTTTGATTTACTTCCACTTTTTCGTTTGTTTGGTTACGTCTAGAACCTGGCTATTAAAGTAAATTAAGAGACGGCGTAACAGCATTCAATGGGGGGGGGGGGGATGTATGCCCATGCAAGTTTCCCACCAGAGGGGGGGGGGGGAGGGGGGTTGAAGAAAATAGAGAAATTAGTGAGAGGGAGAAGGGAAGGGTGAAAGTACGTTTTCCTTCATATATTATCTTAAGTTTACATGTTTGAAAGAATAATGGATACCCTTATTTTATGATTATTATAATGTACCATCCTTTTATTTATTTATATATTTGTTCAGTGATTCAAGTTTTAAACAACGGAAATTTGATATTTTTTAACAACGTTGATACGAGGACATATATTGAACATAATATGCCTCCCTTTTCTATAAACCTCCTGGAATCTTCTTGGGACCGAGGACACATGGGTGGACGAGTCACATTCTGTCCAACTATTCATTCTTTTTATCAATTAACCGTGATTTTTGTTTTCAAGAACGGAAGTGATCAAGTAACAGTTCAATCTTAATTTTTTTCTCTCATTTCATAGTGTCTTTGTCTTTGTTTTCAAGGACGGTAGTGGGAGATAGACATGATCAAGTGTTACTGGGTGGGGGAGCAAGGCCGAAGGCAAAACCACACCCCCGTTTCTCTCTTACGTTGTTTATCTGGGGCTTTCCCTCAAGGAAGCCAGACGCCTCATCAACCCTAATCGCACTTTTCCTGCCAAAAGCTTACTTGCATTACACCCCAGAATCTCAAGTAAAGGCATAGATAATAAGGGAAAATTAAGTCCATGTGACACCTCCCCTTCAGTTCACTGGCCACCACCTTCCTGGTTGGTTGGTTGTTTATGAATTGAGTCTATCAACTGCCAGGGTCATTAAGGCCGTAAACGTCAAGCTACATCCACTAACCATAATACTTTCTTCAGGTGTTAAATATAATTATAAGACCACATACATTCTCACTACGTATGTGGGCCCTTGACTTATGTTCTTCTATCCTACCCAGATCCGCTATACCTAGCTCTCCCTCCTCATCAATATCTCCCCCACCCTCTTGTGACCCGTCATGTAGGAAGGCCTTGAACTCGCGGGTATATTAGCAGGGGGATAGATGATTAATAACTTATGACAGCGACTGTACAGTCTCCTGCAGTTCTGCGTGCGACAGGTGCTACAGCGTTGGGAAAGATGTGGCACTGTACCACTGTGTTTGTCTCCAGCCACTTGTCAAATCCTGTCGTCTTCGTGGGGAGTGATCACTTGGGGATAAAATAAAAAATCGTGTATGACTATATGATTGTCCTATACACCAGAATCAAATCTATAATGATTATAAATATACAATGCACAATACAAGGGTAGGAGTTAGGTGGACACAAAGATCAAATGAAGAGTATGAATTCCGAACACATGATGTTCGGTCTTATGAGTCAGTGGAAGCGCGGCGGTCCAAATCTGAACCGACTGAAAAATATTTAACTGAGATTGAAATATAAAACATTTTTTTTTTGAATAATTGACTTTCAAACAATGAGAATGGCTTACTGACCAGATACATAGGATTGTGTCGGTGCACAATCCCCCCTCCACCATTTCTAATATTTCGGCCTAATATGAACTCAAGGTGCCGTTTAGCTGATCTAATTTCCTGATTGGCCACATTTAGGGCTCTTTTATATGCTCCATAATCCGCAAGATGTTTTATGCTCCAGTATGTCTTCCAGTGCTGGTATTTTCTTTTACAAACTTTCCTGGATTTGTGATTCGTCCACCTGGTCTTATTCCCTCTTCCTTGTTATTTGGGGTATACATTCCTCCCTGTTTATCTTGTATACATATACATGTACTTTGTGTTTATGTTGTTTATGTATTTATTCAAATTCCTGTCACTTTCCACACCCACCAACATGAGTCAAACACCTCAACTAGTGTTCAGAACTCCAAAGCAAGTGTTTACAATTGTAAATATAACAACTAAAGTAGTGTTATGAAACACCCATGTCCAATCACCCACTTTTGGTGCTTGGTAACACTACAGCTGGTGGCTTGTGAACTTTAAATTGGTGTATTGTAACAGTTTCCTTTTAATAGTGAGTTTGTCCTTCTTGAGACGGTAATCTCCAAGATTGAAGTTATATATTCTTCCTCAATTATTCTTTATTTTTCAAAGATTGTATTCCATCTTAATGTGTAGTGGTCGCTGGCAGGACGTTAGTTTTACCCGATGTGGACCTTGTTTCTCCATAGCTTCCTCAGTAGTCAAGACTAAATCTAGAATGTTGTCTCCCTCTGTGAGCTCCCTCACGTGTTGTCTGAGGAATGAATATTGAATAAGGTCAATAAATTCTTTTCCCTCAGATTATGTGGTAAGATTCACCAAATCTGTCGTTTCGTGATTAAAATCCCCATGATGAGGGCTTCTGCTCTGGATGCTATCTGGATGACTCTGAAGATCTACCATTTCACCTATGATGCAGAATCAGACCTTCTGTCAGCTTGTTTTTGTTTTGTTTTATCAAATCACACCAAATAGAATCGGATGATCCCATTTCTTCTAGGTCACCGTTCTGGTTAATGTTGTCTAGGAATATAGTCTAAATATTCGTATATACTCTCATCGTGGAGTTTGAGTGATAAATCAACGTTGCAGTATATTTGTCTTGTTGCGGTATGTAGGTTCCTCACCTGTCTGGAGTTGACCCTCGTTTATTGCGTATTGCATCTTAATCAAGTCTCGAGATGCCTTGTGTTGTTAACTAGGTACCCGACTTGTCTGGGTCTAATCTGGCCTATCTTATCCTATATCCTAGTCAAGTATCAAAATACTTTGTCTTATTAACTAGATTCCTGACCGGTTTAAAGTCTACCTTAATTCATCTTATTTTGTATCATAATCAAGTGTCCAGTGGTTGTTCAATGAGTTCTAATTCCTTCTGTTCTGATATCCCTTGTCTCTTCCCTCTGAAGCTAATTACAATTGCTGCTTCTACTACATCAATTTACAATCAAAGACAAAAGTCGTGTCGCGGTTTTGTCCGAAGATTGAATATATCTCGTGAAACATTATGAGAGCCCCGACCACATGGCAGAGCGCACCAAAAGTTAGCCTTCGGCATATGTTTTCACCAAATTTCACGACACGACTTTTGTCTTTCATTATACACTATTTTTTTAATTTTGGTACATTAAAAATTACAGATTAAGCTTTCTAAAAAGTTTTATTTTAAAGTTTCGTTATATTTAAAGTTTTGTTTGTACGACGATTTCCTTCTCCCCAACCTTTAAATAATAGCTGTTTCTTTATCGAGATTTTCAGTGTCGGCCTTTCCAATTATGGCGGATATTTCGTCTTACTCACTTATTCTTACCTTTTCCTTCTCAAGTTATTAAACGAGACCAGGGGAAACCCCTTGACCAAGAAGCTGGAAAATAATATATCTATTCAGTAAAATTGTCATACAGGTTTACAAATGAATAAGCATGTTTATAAACATTGCAGTTATACAGTTCAGCATGAATAAAAACAACAGAGGTATACAGTGCACGTAGGTCGTGGGGGTATACAGTTTCTAGTGTGCCGAGACAGAGCAGGTAAACAACAATGGTAACAGTAATACAGGGGCGGATCCACGGCGGGGTCCTGGGGGTCCGGACCAACCCCTTTTCATCAGAAAATTCCAGTACTTTTTCATTGATGCAGTATTGTACACAGGCATTTTGGTATAGTAAAAAGTAATTACTATTGACTTCAGAATATTTCCTAATATCAAATACACATGGCTTCAAAATGCCCATAATATTAGGCAGATATAAAAAAAATTATCTTGTGGTTGGGGGGGAGGTGTTGCAGTCCCACCTCAAATCCCCCCAACTAGGTGGGGGTCGCTTTGCTCACCATGTTCCCCATCCACAACTTCTTGGACTCCCCTTTTGATATTCCCGGATCCGCTCTTGAGTAAGGCGTAAAGACGTCCGTTCTCTAATCACTTCACTATGTCTTAAGTTTTTCGTTTTCCTTTCGTGTTCTCTATCAGGGACTGGAGTATTTAAGTATATCTCCTGGGTGTTCCCGAATTTGAAATTGTGAGTGAATGAATTTATTGTACAGTCAATTTGGTACACCCACCGTGAGAAAAAATAGACTAGATGTATTGAGTAAAAGCTTAAGGCATGTTTCATCTGCATGTGTAGAGTATTTCGTGTTGAGAGAGTATGTGTTGAGTACTGTTTGCCAGCTGTAATCATATGTATCGTGTGTTCTTACGCGGCGGCCGTTCATACCTGAAGTCATAATGTTTTGATATATGCACATTAGAGAATCCGATGGAAACATAGAAAGTGTTGTCAGTCTGTATTATAGAAGATAGATAATTGTGTGAAATGTAAACACAAAACGTATTTATCGCTGGAGTAACAGAAAAGCTCAGTTATATTGTAGTGGAGGCCTCCCCTATAAACGCCGTGTGTCGCTGACTGGCCGACTCCCCGCGAATCTGCCGGCGTATTCCTCGTGGTCAAGGTCAGGTAACCAGCTACGCCGAACAAAGCGGGGCCTTCCATCAAGCCACGCCTACCGCGGGTTATATAAGACCTCACCTGGCCTTCATCGCTATCCCCGCTCTGCCTTTCGCTACCAACAACTTTTTGGAGCTTCTAAACTTGAACTGAACTCATCGCTATCAGAACAGCCAGCCTTCGTCGTGATTGGACCTCTCTTCTCATCCTTCACAGCCAAGCCAGCTAGCCTGTCTCTTACCGTTGACGACCGGAACGCAAAATATCACCTCACCAACAAACACTTCTACACTTGGGAAGCTCGTCTCTGACAACGCCCTCTCTGTGCCTCCCCACTGATCAGGGGTGACTCCTGATCAGAGGCGGCCCAGATTGGGGTGCTCTGCTACGGTTTCCTGTAGCGGACGCCTGCCGCGACCCCACTTGTGTTTCTTGCACCAGTGGCTATTCCTCCTTTATTCTTCTTTCTATTTCGCTCTGGCCTGGGGACCTGCATCCTAGAGGTGTATTCGTCCTTGGGTCCTCCCTGTAAATGTTCACCTCCCTCCCAGGAGCTTGTGAACACGAAAGGGAGAAGGAGCAGAACCATCCCTCCGCCGAGCCTTCCTGGGAAACCGTGATCGTGCGGGTCCACCCGGGAAGGGGGTCGCATATCCTGTACCCCCCCCCCCCCCCCCAAAGTAGGTACACTAGGGCTCACGCCTATAAGTGAGCAGATTAGATACACACTAGGGAAGTAGGCTCCCCTGACGGGGCTCTGGGAGAGATACACGGGAACCACCATTCGACCGACAAAAGGCGGTGGGAGGTGTTGTAATTCCTGTGGTAGGTTAACTCACCCAGACTAGGTAGGCTACCTATCGAATTTCAAAAGGCGGCTTGTCCACCTTGCCTCCTCTACAATGAGGGCACATAGGGTAAGGATACACTCCCTTGATGGGGATGTAACCGAACCGCGGAAGAGCTCACTATCCGAACTGCTCGGTGCAAGGGGTTGGTCCGGACCCCCAGGACCCCGCCGTGGATCCGCCCCTGTATTACTGTTTACCATTGTTGTTTACCTGCTCTGTCTCGGCACACTAGAAACTGTATACCCCCACGACCTACGTGCACTGTATACCTCTGTTGTTTTTATTCATGCTGAACTGTATAACTGCAATGTTTATAAACATGCTTATTCATTTGTAAACCTGTATGACAATTTTACTGAATAGATATATTATTTTCCAGCTTCTTGGTCAAGGGGTTTCCCTGGTCTCGTTTAATAACTTGAGAAGGAAAAGGTAAGAATAAGTGAGTAAGACGAAATATCCGCCATAATTGGAAAGGCCGACACTGAAAATCTCGATAAAGAAACAGCTATTATTTAAAGGTTGGGGAGAAGGAAATCGTCGGTACAAACAAAACTTTAAATATAACGAAACTTTAAAATAAAACTTTTTAGAAAGCTTAATCTGTAATTTTTAATGTACCAAAATTAAAAAAATAGTGTATAATGAAAGACAAAAGTCGTGTCGTGAAATTTGGTGAAAACATATGCCGAAGGGCTAACTTTGGTGCGCTCTGCCATGTGGTCGGGGGCTCTCATAATGTTTCACGAGATATATTCAATCTTCGGACAAAACCGCGATACGACTTTTGTCTTTGATTGTAAATTGATGTAGTAGAAGCAGCAATTGTAATTAGCTTCAGAGGGAAGAGACAAGGGATATCAGAACAGAAGGAATTAGAACTCATTGAACAACCACTGGACACTTAATTATGATACAAAATAAGATGAATTAAGGTAGACTTTAAACCGGTCAGGAATCTAGTTAATAAGACAAAGTATTTTGATACTTGACTAGGATATAGGATAAGATAGGCCAGATTAGACCCAAGACAAGTCGGGTACCTAGTTAACAACACAAGGCATCTCGAGACTTGATTAAGATGCAATACGCAATAAACGAGGGTCAACTCCAGACAGGTGAGGAACCTACATACCGCAACAAGACAAATATACTGCAACGTTGATTTATCACTCAAACTCCACGATGAGAGTATATACGAATATTTAGACTATATTCCTAGACAACATTAACCAGAACGGGTGACCTAGAAGAAATGGGATCATCCGATTCTATTTGGTGTGATTTGATAAAACAAAACAAAAACAAGCTGACAGAAGGTCTGATTCTGCATCATAGGTGAAATGGTAGATCTTCAGAGTCATCCAGATAGCATCCAGAGCAGAAGCCCTCATCATGGGAGATTTTAATCACGAAACGACAGATTTGGTGGATCTTACCACATAATCTGAGGGAAAAGAATTTATTGACCTTATTCAATATTCATTCCTCAGACAACACGTGAGGGAGCTCACAGAGGGAGACAACATTCTAGATTTAATCTTGACTACTGAGGAAGCTATGGAGAACAAGGTCCACATCGGGTAAAACTAACTCCTGCCAGCGACCACTACACATTAAGATGGAATACAATCTTTGAAAATAAAGAATAATTGAGGAAGAATATATAACTTCAATCTCGGAGATTACCGTCTCAAGAAGGACAAACTCACTATTAAAAGGAACTGTTACAATACACCAATTAAAGTTCACAAGCCACCAGCTGTAGTGTTACCAAGCACCAAAAGTGGTGAGTGGACATGGGTGTTTCAGAACACTACTTTAGTTGTTATATTTACAATTGTAAACACTTGCTTTGGAGTTCTGAACACTAGTTGAGGTGTTTGACTCATGTTGGTGGGTGTGGAAAGTGACAGGAATTTGAATAAATACATAAACACATGAACACAAAGTACATGCATATGTATACAAGATAACAGGGAGGAATGTATACCCCAAATAACAAGGAAGAGGGAATAAGACCAGGTGGACGAATCACAAATCCAGGAAAGTTTGTAAAAGAAAATACCAGCACTGGAAGACATACTGGAGCATAAAACATCTTGCGGATTATGGAGCATATAAAAGAGCCCTAAATGTGGCCAATCAGGAAATTAGATCAGCTAAACGGCACCTTGAGTTCATTTTAGGCCGAAATATTAAGAAATGGTGGGAGGGGGGATTGTGCACCGACACAATCCTATGTATCTGGTCAGTAAGCCATTCTCATTGTTTGAAAGTCAATTATTAAAAAAAAAATGTTTTATGTTTCAATCTCAGTTAAATATTTTTCAGTCGGTTCAGATTTGGACCGCCGCGCTTCCACTGACTCATAAGACCGAACATCATGTGTTCGGAATTCATACTCTTCATTTGATCTTTGTGTCCACCTAACTCCTACCCTTGTATTGTGCATTGTATATTTATAATCATTATAGATTTGATTCTGGTGTATAGGACAATCATATAGTCATACACGATTTTTATTTTATCCCCAAGTGATCACTCCCCACGAAGACGACAGGATTTGACAAGTGGCTGGAGACAAACACAGTGGTACAGTGCCACATCTTTCCCAACGCTGTAGCACCTGTCGCACGCAGAACTGCAGGAGACTGTACAGTCGCTGTCATAAGTTATTAATCATCTATCCCCCTGCTAATATACCCGCGAGTTCAAGGCCTTCCTACATGACGGGTCACAAGAGGGTGGGGGAGATATTGATGAGGGGAGAGCTAGGTATAGCGGATCTGGGTAGGATAGAAGGGCATAAGTCAAGGGCCACATACGTAGTGAAAATGTATGTGGTCTTATAATTATATTTAACACCTGAAGAAAGTATTATGGTTATTGGATGTAGCTTGACGTTTACGGCCTTAATGACCCGGCAGTTGATAGACTCAATTCATAAACAACCAACCAACCAGGAAGGTGGTGGCCAGTGAACTGAAGGGGAGGTGTCACATGGACTTAACTTTCCCTTAGTTATCTATGCCTTTACTTGAGATTCTGGGGTGTAATGCAAGTAAGCTTTTGGCAGGAAAAGTGCGATTAGGGCTAATGAGGCGTCTGGCTTCCTTGAGGGAAAGCCCCAGATAAACAACGTAAGAGAGAAACGGGGTGTGGTTTTGCCTTCGGCCTTGCTCCCCCACCAGTAACACTTGATCATGTCTATCTCCCACTACCGTCCTTGAAAACAAAGACAAAGACACTATGAAATGAAGAAAAAAAATTAAGATTGAACTGTTACTTGATCACTTCCGTTCTTGAAAACAAAAATCACGGTTAATTGATAAAAAGAATGAATAGTTGGACAGAATGTGACTCGTCCACCCATGTGTCCTCGGTCCCAAGAAGATTCCAGGAGGTTATAGAAAAGGGAGGCATTATGTTCAATATAAATCCTCATATCAACGTTGTTAAAAAATATCAAATTTCCGTTGTATAAAACTTGAATCACTGAACAAATATATAAATAAATAAAAGGATGGTACATTATAATATTCATAAAATACGGGTATCCATTATTCTTTCAAACATGTAAACTAAGATAATATATGAAGGAAAACGTACTTTCACCCTTCCCTTCTCCCTCTCACTAATTTCTCTATTTTCTTCAACCCCCCCCCCCTCTGATGAGAAACTTGCATCGCATACATCCCCCCCCCCCTTTGAATGCTGTTACGCCGTCTCGTAATTTACTTTAACATCCAGGTTCTAAACGTAACCAAACAAAAGAAAAAGTGAAGTAAATCAAAAGGGAATAAAAATACATAAAGTAAGCATTTAAGAATTTAATTAAATTAAATATTAACACAATAAAGAGCCTCGAAGGCTGTCACAACAAATTGATTCACTATCGAAACTTTTAAGACAAATGATACTAAACGTCAAAAGAACTGCTTAAATATATAGAATAAAAATAAAGCACTGGACTACATTAACACTACATAAACATATAAAATAACTAACACTGAAATTAACTAACGTGAAACAACACTGAATTACTTAAATGTAACCAAGCAAACACTGATGGACACAAGACATAAATAGGTACTCACATAGATATACCACATGGGTGGGGACAGGAACAACACAGGAATAAATATAAAGTATAAGTAACAGGTAAAGGGTGTCACTCATAAGAACGTGAACTGAATGACAAGAGGACTGGACTGAACTCTGTCTACAGGTGGAGTACTATATACAGTATAGGGTCGTTTCCCGCCAATGCGACCAGCCTGTGAAACATGGGTCGCTTAACGATGCAGATGGTCGTTAGAGAAACAAAGAATGCTTGTTACAATACTAAATGAAGAAATAAGATGGGCTTGAACAAATAATAACAGTTAAAATCTTAACAGCACAGGATAAGGTGACTAAATTATATAATAGTAAATATAACACATCATCACAGGAATAATTTGGAACAACATGGAAGCATGTTATATAAAAAAAATTGAAAAATAAGACACGGTCGTAACACTTCCCCCCAATAAAATAAAATTTTGCTTGCACAAATTTTGATAACATAAGTGTTCATTCTGTGGGTCTAGATAACAGATCACTAGCATCACAGGCTAGCTTGCAAGGCTTAGAAAAATTAGGGGCTCTTAAAATTGAATACGAGCATAATACATTTTTCAAGTTTTGAAAAGAATCCTGACACCTTGAAGTCCAACAAAAATATATTACCCTTCAACAAATCAGAAAGCGGTAGTTCCAACTCGGCAAAATTACAAATATATCTCTGGTAATAACCCACACAACCCAAAAACTGCGGACTTGTCGTTTGTTACACAGAACAGGCATCTGAGAAATAGTGTCACACCTTGCTGTAGGAGGAGCAAGTTTCCAACCCAGTTACATGTCTCGGATACATAAGTTGCGCACAAACAAATTCTGACTTAGCAAAGCTTATAACAAGTCCTACATTTTCGAACTCAGTGAAGAGAGCGTCTCGCTGACATAAATGGTCTGACCGAGTGTCAGAAAAAATTACATCATCTAAATATACTACACAACCAGGCCAATTGGCCGTGACTTGTGACATCAGCCTTTGAAAGGTACAGTAGCAGGGGCATTGCAAAGCCCGAAAGGCATAACATTAAGTTTATTTGTCTTACCTAATGTCACAAAACTGGAGATGTCTTTAACACGACGGGTCAATGGTACTTGCCAAAACCCTCGAAGGCAATCAATCTTAGAGAGGAACTTCGCGTTCCCGATTGCTTCGATGCAGTCATCGACTTTTGGTAGAGGGAAGCTGTCCTTGCTGGTGACGGCGTTCACCTTGTGGAAGTCGATGCAAAATCGAAGAGTGCCGTCCTTCGTCCGTACTAGAGTGACTGGTGAGCACCACTCGCTGGTGGGGAGCCTGCTTGATAGGCTTAGCAGAACCAACATCAGTATTATGCACCACGGCAGTGGTACAGCCAGGCCTGTCTTGAAAGACAAGAGGATGTTGTTGGATGGCGGCCAGCACGTCAACTCTCTGGTGTCCCGATTGACGCTGTAGCTTCTCCTGCAACTCCACGGAGTTGGACTGCCAAACCCTGACTGATAACAGGGCGAGTGGACTTGCCCCTTGTTTTTCCACTTCTTTCTCACCGTCAACCAAGAAAATGCCAACGGCACACACGGGAACTGGATCATCAGCAACAGATGGAGGTGCTGGAAGTGTGTGGTACAGCTTGATGGTGTTGACGTGACAAAAGTGCTGTAGTCGGCGCCTGTCAGGGGTAGAGATAATATAATTTGTGGGGCTTACCTTCTTCACCACTCTATATGGCCCACTGAACTTTGCATGGAGCGGCTGTCCATGTCTCGGCAAGAGAATGAGTACTTGATTTCCTATCTGGAACTCTCTGTGTCTGGCACGCTTGTCGTACCATGTCTTGGTCTTGGACTGGGACTGCTGTAAGTGGTCTGCGGTAAGGCTCCAACAACTTAGAAGCTTCTCTCTAACATCTCCTACTAAACTTAATACATTAATGCTCTCTTCACTACTACCTAACAATATATCTCTAACTATGTGCAAAGGATCTTTTACTTGATGAGCGAACAGTAGAAGTAAGAGAAACAAAATGGATGATATTAGCAGTAACTTTCCTAAGAGGTACAGCATGCAAGTACCTAGTGGAGGTATCAATGACTGTAAATAAATATTCCAACCCACTAGAAGTTTTAGGCAGAGTGCCTACAATGTTACACTGTACTGTTGTAAAAGGCTCAGGTACGTGAGGTACTCTTACAAGTGGAAAAGGTGGAATAGCCTGATTGGCTTTCCCTACCTTTTGACAAGAATGACAGTACTTACAATATTTAGTGACATCTCTCCTCATACCTGGCCAATAGAACTTTCTGGCCAGCCTGTTGAACGTCTTTCAGACACCTTGATGTCCAGAAAAGCGACCGTCATGGGCGGTGAGCTAGAGCATGTTGTCTGTCAGAGTGTGGGAGAACTATTTGAGTGATAGACGCCCAGTCCGCGTCTTCCTCTGACATAGTCGGTGGGAGCCAGCGGCGGCACAAAACACTGTCTTGGCTTAAATATCTCGTGGTAGGGCCTGAATCATTGGCACAATCGGACACCTGGTCAAACAAGAGCCGAAATGAATCGTTTTGCTCCTGCGCAGCTATTAAAGCAACTCCCGGTCACAGCATTATCTACGTTTGAAATGTCTTGGGAAGCAATTGGGTTAGCAAAAAGTCCTAAGGAAAGTAAATCATCTACAACAGGAGTTACATTATGATCATTAGTCATTGATATAGAACGAGTCATAGCACACAAAGGGAAAACACCGGGCATATCATCTTCAAGTTGTTGCAGCTCTACAGTTGACTCTGGTCTTTCCAGCAGCACAGGCGGTGGGGTTACGTTCCCCATTTGACCTCCCGCCAAATCGTTACCGAGTATGAGGTCCACGCCAGCAACAGACAGCTCGTGCACGCAGGCTACGTTAGCTATCCCTGAAAAACAAGAAGACTTGACACGTACTAAAACCAAAGGAGCTACACCTTGACCCCAAAGGGATCCCAAAACGACGTATTTGTCAGTCTTCCTCGCCGCAACAACACCCTCTTTGATGAGAGTTTGGAGACAACCCGAGTCTCTCAAAATAGTGACTGGTGTTGCGACACCATCAACTTCTACCGTCTAGGGACGATGGAGCCGACTTGATGCCTCTCTTTGACCTAGGGGCCTTGCCTTAATTGGTTGGGTAGGAAGGGGCTGATCTGAATTGTGTTGGTCCGAATTCAATGTGTTGGCAATAGTCAGCATTTGCAACGTCCAAACTATTTGTGAACGACAGCTGCTAGAAGCGAGGAGGAGGAGAAAAGTGAGAAGTTGATGTCCCAGGGAAGTGACACACACTGTCCTGGAAAACCCCTGTCCCGTTGGTAAGCTCTATTGAGGATCCACCCATAGGCACCTACCAATGTAGATGCGTCATGCCGAACCTGATAGAGTGAAAGAAACGTGCAACGGTGCAACATAACAGTTCACGGAGGTGTTAGTACAGATGGAATGGTGATTACTGTGGATACGATTGATGCTGTGTGTTCTGATCGGAGCTGGAGGAGAAGATTCTTGTGAAGTTGAGAAGAGAAGGAGAGGATCCTATGTTATTGCCACGCATAAATTGTGCACGCCTACCACATGTTAAGTGAAGAAATTGTTTACAACTCAGAATAGCTTACTAAGTGAGATGGAGCTGGTAGCAGCTGTGTGACTGCCTGAGGGACAGTCTATCGCCGTCTACTGTAAAGGCAACATCTTGATTCTCGCCCACAGCAGTTTCCCGCAGGACATTATATTTGTTCTCGTTGGTCTAACCCTAGACCTCAAAACGTGAGTGTGATTGTGAACTGTTGAATCCTCTGAGAACTCTAAATAACTTTAATAAGTGTAATTTTGTACTGTATATTGATCGTATTATTCAAATTGTGTCCTGATGTACCAGCAGTTGTTTTTTTGTGAATTGTATTCAACAGGTTTTGACCGAATTATACTCATCGCGTCAACGACAAGGTCTTATTGTCCTGCACATACCAAAATCGCCCCTATGAGCGATTACATCCTATGTCCTGTGGAATTGACATTCCCACTGTAGAAAACTGACTAGCTGGTCCCCCCACTATTGGAAAAGCTCCCGTCCCCGTTTTAAGTTCTGAAACTAGGCCGCCCAAAAAGCATCGCCATTGCATAGTGAGGTTATGCTGACGAAATCAGTACCAGAGAAGAGGTACAATCGATATGTCTAATAAAAGTAATTCTAGGCAGTTATTACATAGTGGATAATGTAGTGAAGAAACTCACATCTCAAGAAACGATTTGTTCACTCATAGTAGATGGTAGCTGAAATGTTAGTAATTTTGAAAATTGATGTTGAAGATTCATGAAGTTGAAAATTGATTTTTGATAAAAAAAAGAAAAAATCCATCTTCTAAATACATTCGTCTGTGCATGACTAGTAATTAAGCCTTTTGTTTTTCATATAAGTGATTTTATTATGAATCTTTTTCAGTAACTTGATATCTCATTGAAATTTATTTTTATTTCGAGTTGATACCGGATTGAATTTAATTTTTTATAGAGTAATTTGGTTTACCACTGTTCATGATTTTTTTCTTTAAGAGTACTTTCATTGCTGATTTCTTATATTGAGTTATCCATAATTTTAGTTTTCATGAGCTTGCTTTCAGCAATTTCTAGTTTATTTCCTTAAATACTAAGAGCATTTTAATATTATATTGATATTTACTAGAATTTCTATTCTTTTCATTTGTGTTATCTAGCAAATTACAGTTTGATGTGCAAATATTGAGAAACATGATTTGTGTTGTCAATCTGATATGCAAATTAGTTTTAGATATTCCTATTGCTCCCCGGTCGTATTAGTCAGAAAAAAAGACGGGTCAACTAGATTCTGTGTAGACTATAGGGAACTTAATAAGGACACAATTGCTGATAGCTATCCCTTGCCCAGAATTGACGAGACACTGGACCAATTGAACGGAGCTTCTATATTCACAGTTCTAGACTGTAAGGATGCGTACTGGAGTATACCAGTTGACCCGGCTGACCGCCCCAAAACTGCTTTCGCGGACGGCAGCCGTCTATTTTGTTTCAACAGGTTACCTTTCGGGTAAAAGGGAGCACCGGCCACGTTCATGAGGGCTGTGAACCACAGTCTCACACCAGTGCTTGGGCGGAACGCTATGGCTTACCTGGACGATGTTATCGTCTATAGTAAAAACATGGATTCTCACATGCGGGATGTAGATGAGGTTCTCTCGGTCATGAAAGCGGCCGGACTGAAAGTGTCCCTTAGGAAATGCGCGTTCGCGCGCCAGGAAGTTAAATTCCTGGGATTCATCGTAGGTCATGGCGGCGTTAGACCCGACCCGGTGAAAGTGAAAGCGATAGCAGAGATGCCACCTCCCACCACAGCCAGGGGTGTGAAACATAAGAACATAAGAATGGAGGAAACTGCAGCGGGCCTATTGGCCCATACTGGGCAGTCCCGTTTACACCCAACCCCTATTGCTCATATGAGCATCCAACCTATGTTTGAAGCAATTCAGCGTATTCGAGTTAATGATGATATTTGGTAACTTGTTCCATTCATCCACTACTCTGTTTCCAAACCAGTGTTCACCTATTTCACGCCTAAATCTAAATTTGTCCAATTTAAAACCATTGTTACGAGTTCGCTCCTGGTTGGATAATTTGAGTACCTTTGTAATGTCCCCTTTGTTTAGCCCTGCCTTCCATTTATACACCTCTATCAGGTCGCCCCTCGCTCTACGTCTCTCAAGGGAGTGCAAATTAAGATGCTTTAACCTGTCTCTATACTCAAGGTTCCTGATACCCGGGATTAGTCTTGTCATTCTCCTCTGAATTCTTTCCAAGGATTCTATATCCATTCTGTAATACGGTGACCAGAACTGGACTGCGTAATCCAGGTGTGGTCTCACAAGAGCAAGATACAGTTTTAGGATGACCTCGCTAGTCTTGTAACTAACACTCCTTTGTATGAACCCAAGTACTTTATTAGCCTTGTTTCGAGCAAAAACACATTGTTTACTTGGCTTAAGGTTCCTACTTATCATTACTCCTAAATCTCTCTCGCAGTCGGATTTCTCTATGGCATCGTTGTTCATCTGGTATCTGGTTTCCCTGTTTACATTTCCTATACTGAGTACTTTACATTTGTCAATGTTGAATTTCATCTGCCATTTTTCAGACCATTCGAAAAATTTGTTTAGATCCTCCTGTAGTTTTGCCGAGTCCTCGTCAGATTTGATAACACGTCCTATTTTAGTATCATCAGCAAATTTACTTATGTTGCTGTCTATGCCGATATCTATGTCGTTTATGTATATAATAAACAATAATGGTCCAAGTACTGAGCCTTGGGGAACTCCACTTGTGACGTTGCTCCAATGGGACTTAGTGCCGTTAATGCTCACTCGCTGTTTCCTGTCCTGTAACCACGCCCTAATCCATTTAAGGATGTCACCTTTGATGCCATGAGCTTCTACCTTTCTAATTAGTCTTTCGTGGGGTACTCTGTCGAAGGCTTTGCTAAAGTCGAGATATACCACATCATAATTGTGCCCCTCGTCCACTGAATCGAAAACTGATGAAAAGAATGTTAATGGATTAGTTAGGCAAGAACGTCCGCTTGTGAAGCCATGCTGGGAATCATTGATCAATCTGTGCTTCTCCAGGTGATTTCGAATAGAGTTTGAAATGATTGCTTCCAGTAATTTGCCTACTATTGATGTTAGACTGATTGGGCGGTAGTTAGAGGATAGTGATCTATCCCCCTTCTTGAAGATCGGTATTACATTCGCTATCCTCCAGGATTCTGGTACTACACCTGTTTTTAAGGACATGTTAAACAACTTTGCTAAGGGCATACTAAGCTCTTCCTTACATTCCTTTAATACTCTGGCAAATACCTCATCGGGACCAGGTGACTTATTAGGCTTTAGTTTGTCTATTTGCTTACTAACATCGTTATTAGTCACTACTATCTCACTTAATTTGTTTTCTTCACTATCTCTGAATAGAGTCGGTGCCTCGGGTATCATGTTTAAATTTTCGCTGGTGAAAACTGTTGAAAAATATTTATTCAAATTATTGCTCATTTCTCCGTCGTTATCAGTGAGCTCGCCGGAGTCTGACCGTATTGGTCCAATCTTTTCTCGTGTTTTAGTTTGGTACAATTGGTAGAATCCTTTGGGGTTTGTCTTTGCCTCCCTTGCTATCCTTACCTCATTATTCCTCTTTGCTTTCCTTATCTCGGTTTTAACCCTACTCGCCAATACCCTATAATAGTCCCGGAGGTGAATTTCGCCACGATTTATCCTTCTACCTATAGCCTTCCTTTGGCCAATGATGTTCTTTAAATAATTATTTATCCATTTAGGGTCATTGTTGTTTGATCTGAGTTTTTTGTATGGTATGTTCTGCCTTTGTGCATTAAGTAACTCACTATTTAAATTGTCGTGGAACTCGGCAATCTCAGATCTCGTTATCAGGTCGGTGTCATCTGTCAGGTTCACGGCCAAGCGCGACACCCCCTCTCTCAGCTGCCTCTTTAAACTGTCAAAGTTTGCCCTTCTGAAATCTGGTACTTTAGTGGAATTTTCCTTACGTCTGCCCTGAAAATCTAACTGGAATCGAATTTCTTTGTGATCGCTGTTTGCAAGTTCGTTCCCTACCTCGACATTGCTAATGAGGTTTTCTCTGTTTGACAAAACTAAATCCAATATATTATTACCCCGTGTGGGTTCGGTTATATGTTGACTTAGGAAACAGTCCTGGATCGTCTCGAGAAAATCCTCTGATTCTGAGTTTCCCGTAAGGTCGGTCCAATCTATTTGGCCAAGGATAAAGTCGCCTACTATACAGACTTTGTTGTGTATGGAAGCCCTGCGCATTTCATCCCAGATAAGTCGCTCATTGACTCTGTCAAGATTGGGGGGTCTATATATTACTCCTGTGATTAATTTTTCCCGACCGTCGCTTAATTCTATCCAAATTGTTTCTGTATTCCTCTCAGTTTTTATTTCCTTATTTATTTCACACTTCAGGTTATCCCTAACATAGATTGCTACTCCGCCTCCTTTCCTGGTCTGCCTATCGGTATGGAACAGTTTGTAACCCGCAATTTGGTATTCGACTGGTAATTCACGTGTGTCTAGGTTGATCCATGTTTCAGTGAATGCAATTATATCGATTTCTTCGGTACATACCAAGGCCCTAATATCATCCATTTTGTTTCTCATACTTCTACTGTTCGCGTAATATACATTTAAGTTAGTCGTGTTCTGAGTCCTTCCCTTACCGCGTTTAGTTTTAAACTCCCTGTCTAATTTAGTTATGTCATCATTCCTAACACTATTTCCCTGTAATCTTTCGCCTTGTTTACCCGCTCCCACTGCAGTCTCCTCCACCCCCGTGCCCCTATGTTCTCTTAGCAGTTTAAAGACTTCGATATCTTTTGAACTGCCCCCTCTAGAGCCCCAGCCAGGGTTGCTACTCCATCCCTAGACAGGTGCACCCCATCCCTAGCATAAAGGTCCCTTCTGCCATAGAAGTTGTCCCAGTTGTCAATGAATGGGACTGATATTGACTTGCAATATCTGTCAAGACGGTCGTTAACACCAACTGCCCTTGACAACCATTCACTGCCAACTCTCCTTCTAGGCAGGACACCGCATATGATAGGGATCCCTCCCTTAGTCCTAATACGATCTATGGCTGCCTTGAACTTATCAAGAAGCTCCTCGCTCCTACACCGGCCAATATCATTGCCTCCTGCACTGAGGCAGATAATGGGTTTGTTCCCATTACCAGACAAGATATTGTCCATCCTGTCAATTATATCCCCCACCCCAGCTCCTGGCAAACACACCCTCATCCTATTTTTGTTTTTACCACAAAAGGCCCTGTCCATGTACCTTACCTGTGAGTCACCAACAATTAAAGTTTTTATACCTTCCTTGTCATCCCTTTCCCTGACTGTACTAACGTCCAATTCGTCTATCAAGGGACTGAACGGGTTGGTACACTTAGCTGTTGTTGTCGTTGTTGTCGTATCCTTGGTGTGCTTCTTCACCAAAAGCTTTGTCTTCCCACTACTCACAATTTTCCACTCGCTTGATTTTTCGTCAGCCACTGGCTTTACTCGTCCAGCCTCTCCTTTTAACATCGCCATCTCTTCCCTTAATTTCAAGTTCTCCAACGTGGCCCTCTCAATTTCTAACTTGGCCTTCGCCAATTCTTCAGTGGACCACTCCAGTTTGGTCAACAAACTCTCATACCCAAGACCGCACCTTGCTCTGGCCATATCTGATAATTATCCCTCCGGAGCTAACCCTGCCGTGACCTTTCCCCTAGTGAGGTCAGAACACAACTGAGTGAGGTCAGAACACAACTGAGTGAGGTCAGAACACAACAGTTCCTCGGCACCGCCAATTTTTTCAGACGTCACATCCCTCACTTTTCAGAGGTGGCCCTCCCCCTTACGAAACTTACAAAGAAGTCGGTTCAGTTTCGGTGGTCGGGGGAGGCAGATAAAGCTTTTAACCATCTTAAGGACTTACTGAAGTCGGCAACAATGTTAGCACTGCCGGACTTCACGCAGCCGTTTTACGTGCACACTGACGCTTCCGACGAAGCACTGGAGCCTGTCTCATGCAAGGTGGTGAAGATAACCCCATCCCTATTGCTTATTTTTCCCAGAAATTGAGCGGAGCTGCCCTCCGCTACTCCACAACTGAGAAAGAAGCCTTGGCTATTGTCAAGGCCGTAACTTCCTTTGATGCTTACCTATTTGGTAGACACTTTTATGTAATCACTGATCACCGTCCTTTAATATATATCTTCCAAGGTAAAACTCCTAACGCACGGGTAGCACGCTGGGCAGTCTTTCTTAATGCGTATAACTTCTCCATTTTGCATAAGCCAGGCAAGAACCACGTAGTACCAGACGCACTGAGCCGTAATGTATTACCTATAAATAATGTCGGGAATCCTAGCAGCATGACTCAGCCCATTTTTGGGGACGTATCACCTAACGAGGTGCGCCAACACCAACTCGAAGACCCACAGTGGGGCCCTGTCATTGAGTTCCTTGAGGGGGGTCCGCTCCCCAAGAAGGTCAACAAAGCCTCACTTAGTGATTTCAGTCTTTTAAGCGGAGTCCTGTATCTTGTTACTATGAAACAGGATGATGAACAACCCACAGAACTCTTAGTCATCCCCGCATCCTTGGAAAACTCGGCCCTAGAAGTAGCTCACTCTTCCCAATTCGCAGCCCACCCGGGTGAATGTCGCACATATGAACGTGCACGCTCTATGTTTTTCATGCCCAATCTAGCGCGGAAAGTTGGGGCATTTGTCAAAGGATGTCTGCCGTGTCAGTTAAGGAAGGGTACCCCAAAGAGACAGGGAGAGCTGCAGGAGTTCCCACCAGCCTCTCAGCCCTTGGAACGGGTATCGATCGATCTAACTGACATGTCAATACGTTCACACCGGGGAAACATACGTTGTTTCCATCGTCGATCACTATTCATGTTTTGCAACCTATATACCCATCCCCGATAAACGCGCAGAGACAGTTTGTGAAGCCCTGTTACAATACGTTGGTACTCATGGATGTCCCCGGGTCATTGTAAGTGATCAAGGGACAGAGTTTACCTCGGGCATCTTTCAGAAGGCGTGCGACTTGCTGAGGGCTAAGTCAAATCTAACCACTAGTTACCACCCACATGCTAATGCCATGGTTGAGCATTCCCACCGCACGTTGAAAGATCACTTGTCGTTTTTGGTTAATAATCAGTACGGCGGTTGGGACGATCAGCTACCTCTTGCACAACTGGCCATGAACACCGCAATTAATACCACCCTGCATAACACTCCTTACTTCCTTCACTTTGGTAGGGACCCCAAACCTTCCTGCTGGTGTAATCAACCCCCCACCCCTATCCTATGGCGAGGACTACCCTTCTGTCTTGCAAAACAGGTTACAAACGGTCTTTACTCGGGTGCAGGAACTAAACAAGAAGGGTCACTTACACAACGCCACCTACTATAACCTCAGGGTCACCCCTTCCAATATTACCATAGGTACCCTTGTCTTCCTAACTAACGATCATCCTCCCCCGATACCCCTCTAAGTTGCAACAGAGATGGCAGGGCCCATATAGAGTAACCGCCCAACCCAGCAAAGTAAACTTCACTATTTCCCCGCTTTGCCAGGGGGGACGTCAGGAAACTGTGCATGTGAATAGATTGAAGCTGGCAACTGTCGACGATGACGTCTTGAACAAATCAGGCCTCACCAACCAGCCCCCTCTAGGAGTAACATTCCCTTCCCAACACCCTATCCCTCCACCAGCAGCTGACCACCCCCCTCAGAACAATCAGGTGCCCCACACCCCAAGTAATAATCAGAGAACTCCCCAAGCTACTGCTCCACTTGTACCAGTAAGACCTGATCAGATTAGGGCTCAGATATAATACCATGTCACAGAACATAGATTAAAGTAACGAGTCTAGGGGCACTTCTAATTGTTGATTATCCACCCCGGGATCTTGCCTTTCTACTAAGCTACAGAGTCAGCACTGCCCTAGCTCTTCACGGCCTGGGCGAGGTCTCCCTGACTCCACACAAAAGTCGGAGATGACACAACCACAGCTGCAGCTGACCCCCTACCAGATGAGCTGAGACCAACGCATCCTGACTCATAATGGATGCCTGACACGAGCGGGACACGCAGCGGGCAACCCCGCAGCGAATGGGTGACGCCTTCACGTCGACACTGCAAGCCCCAAGCTCCAGAAACGGGCTTGCATAATGCTGGCCCTCGATCTGGATGAAGACACTGGGCTGTGTCTCGTCGCTCGCCTGCTGAACGACGAGACACGCACCGAGGCTACGGCCTCACGGCCCACAATACTGACAGACAACATCTATGGGTACCATCAGCCTGAGCAAGCTACGCCATGCAGGACCAGCGCAGCTCCCAGCTCCAGGCAGGGAATCAGGTCGTCCCCTTGGAACCCAGGAGAAAATCCCGAGAACCCGACCTGCAACTTCAGTAGCAGCAAGCAACAGGAAACAAACAACTAGAGGTCCCAGTGGCGATGCAGACGACAGCTCCCTACGTTTCAGGACCTGTCAACTGGTCCCACGCACTTCCACTCCGGGAATGGAACCACCAGGTACCAGACAAGTAATGGCTGACCTCGGCCCACCCGGGATCTGCCTCGCCGGTGTTTACCACACCATCGGGGACGAAACAGAAGTGACTACAAGTAGAGGAAGAAACAAGCAAACCCTGGGGGGCCCACCCAGGGAGGGATTCACCACTGTGAGGGTGTGGGACAGGACGGTCAGGGGTCTCGCCGACACTCACGTACGGAGGGCGAACTCTTGTCCGTGGACCCTGCCCTACACGCCATCCAAAGCGATGACACCCCAAGCAGTGGACCGGCTTTGATCCCGGCCGGGAAGGGCGGAAACTCAGATGGAACTAGAAAAATCCATCTGGACCACGACAGAAAATGAGACTCTGCAGAGGAAACTCAGATGGGACTAGAAAAATCCATCTGGAATGCGTCAGGAACTGCCGCTCTACACAGAAGTTCAAGTGGAGGAAGTGAGGCACGCGACACACCGCAGGACGGGACAGGAAAGTCAAAGTTGTTAGGGATTTCTGGCCTCTTCGCCGTTAGGCTATTTCGGCCGAAGCTGATTGGTTGGACTTCTTTTTTCTCTTTGTTCTTCTTTTAGTTTTTACTTTCCATTCTTCTACTTGTTCTTCGTCTTCTTCTTTTTGGTCTTGTTCTGTCTGGTCTTCTATAATATTATCAGGTTCTTCATTGTTCATATCTTGATTGTTCTTTTCTTGTTCGTTTTTGTCTTGTTTGTTCTTTTCTTGTTTGTTTTGGTCTTGGTTGTTTTTTTCTCGAGTCTTGACTGCAAGGAGAGCCTCCCTGTAAGTCAATTTTTCCTTAGCCCGCAGCCTGGCCACCTTGCACTCCTCCCTCCACTTGGGACAAAGCCGGTCGGAGGAGGAGTGAGGGCCACCACAAGCCGCGCACTTCTTAACGGCCGCCTGGCAGTCAGCGTCGGTGTGGCCGGGTGCCCCGCAGCTAGAGCACACCTTGGGAGCGCGACACTTCCTCGCCAGATGGCCATATTCCTGGCAATTGTAGCAACGAGTGGGTTTTGGCTGTTGAGGTTTCACTGGGATTTTCTCCGGAGCTGGGAAGTTCCTTAGGAGAACCAACCAGGGCAGTTGTGCTGGTCAGCTTCCTAAGTACTGCGAGCTGATCTCCAAAACCAAGTTATCCTGAAGTAGGGCGTCAAACTGCCCCCATTCCTCGAACGTGATGACAAGGGTACCACCGCTACTCCGGACGACCCCTGTCACCCCCTTTAGTCCAATGTGGTCAAAAAAATCTTTAATCACAAGAAGATTTAGTTTCTTGCGCGAAGGGTGCTCGACCGGAATCAGTCTCACAACCTTCGCCTGGGCTAGGGTGATCATGATCATGGTCACGCGGTACCTCGGGGGGAAGGATCGGGGAGCCGGGAGAACCAACCTCGCCGAGGTTCAGGTCTCAAGTGAGGGACAGGAAACGCCAACCACCATATCTACTGCGTCGTCCACCCTGATGCTGGACACCGATTGGTGGAGGTGGTGATGGACCATGCGCCACCCGGGATCTCGACGAATGCTGACGAGTTTTTGTTTTTGCCATTGTATCTTGTTAATAATTTCTGCTGCCTTTTTAGTATGTACAAATATTTCTTTTTGTTCACAAATTGTATTTTTCCCCAACTTCCCCCCCCCCCCTTTTTTTTTAAGCGGCCATGTATCTTATTATTATATATGTTGTATGTGCTGCCCTGCGCAAGAATCTAACAGTTGAAGCAACAAGTATGTAAATCTATTCCAGGCTTGAAGATACTAACACTAGGGAACCTAAGCAGAAATAAGCCAGGGCAAGCAACACCATTGCATAACCTTTCAAACCTCCGACTGTGTACCCTCATCTAACTCCCTAAAGTGACGCTCTCCGACAAGCTCCTGCTAAGGCGCTCTCTCTCCTTCATATCTACATTCACCTTTCCGTTTCCGTATCCTTAGATAGCCGCTTAGATATTATAAATATTACCAGACTATGGTAGGATGTGAGGTGCATACTTTACACCGCAGTAGCTATTTTTCTCAGGTTGGGCACTCGCTATTGTCATCCACTGTGAACAATTGTGTATGGCATGGAAGCTTTGGTCTTGGCGGGAGGTGTAGTGATGGGTTGTCAGACCACAGCTTACATCGCAGGGAAAGCCAGACTTGACCCGACATTAGGGAGGTCAAAAGTATGGGGTAACTCTTCGGTTGACCAAGGTTTTTAAATCAGCCAGGCTCCCCTCCCATGTGACATGTCACCACAACAAACATGTAAGAAGGCACCAGCCGACTCTCTCCCAATATACAATAACCTACATCGCAGAGAGAGTCCAGACCTGACCTCACATTAGCCAGGTCAAATGTAACCCTCGGAGCCCAACTCAAGGGGCCACAAATCAACCAGGGCCTCTCATGTCACACGGCCCCACCTGATGACTTCTCCAGAAAGTACAACTTATAGTCTCTGAAAAACGTCCAGACCTGACCCTACATTAGCGAGGGCAAATGTAAGGGGACCCTTCGCCGCCCCCCCCCCCCCGATCAGCTCAACCTGACGGCTGGTCTTCCAATATATAGGAAGTCCGAGCCCTCCCTCAGAGAGTTGTCTTGTAACCAGGGAGAGCCAGCTACCACGTCCCCAGTCCCGTTCGAGAGAAGCCCGCCACTAAGTGTAACGAAGTCTCAGCCGGGTCCATCGACAAAGTGCTATCAACTCCACGTGTAACAGTAAGTGCTGGCTGTGTAGACTGTGGAAGTGCAGTGATCCCGAACCTCCCCAACGATCGACTTAGTGAAGTGCCCATTCTAATTGTGAGGTTAGGTTATACGAGAATACCACGGTCTATCATAAATTGTGTACGAACCCCCCTATTAATCCCCCCTATTGAACTAGTAAAATAAAGCTGTAACACGCATTGGTGTTTTATATACTACACTTATACTGTGCCTGTGTTAATATACAGTGTTGACATCACACCCTCGAGACACGCTACCATTTCCTCTCGCTATAATACTCTACTACTATAAACTCCTAACTTACCTCTTCATGTGAGATTTTGTCTCATTACATATATATACATATATATATATATATATACACATATATATATATACATGTATATATATATATATACACAAATATATATATACACAAATATATATATACACGTATATATATATATATACACGTATATATATATATATACACGTATATATATATATATACACCTATATATATATATATACACGTATATATATATATATACACACGTGTATATATATATATATACACGTATATATATATATATACACGTATATATATATATATATACACGTATATATATATATATACACGTATATATATATATATACACGTATATATATATATATATACACGTATATATATATATACACACGTATATATATATATACACACGTATATATATATATATACACGTATATATATATATATACACACGTATATATATATATATACACACGTATATATATATATATATACACACGTATATATATATATATATACACACGATTATATAATATATACACGTATATATATATATATACACACGTATATATATATATACACACGTATATATATATATATATATACACGTATATATAAATATATATATACACGTATATATATATATATATACACGTATATATTATATATATATACACGTATATATATATATATATACACGTATATATATATATATATACACGTATATATATATATATATACACGTGTATATATATATATATATACACGTATATATATATATATATACACGTATTATATATATATATATACACGTATATATATATATATATACACGTGATATATATATATATATATACACGTATATATTATATATATATACACGTATATATATATATATACACGTATATATATATATATACACGTATATATATATATATATACACGTGTATATATATATACGTATATATATATATACGTATATATATATATACACGTATATATATATATACGTATATATATATAATATATACAGTGTATATATATATATACAGGTATATATATATATACACGTATATAATATATATACACGTATATATATATATACGTGTATATATATATATACATGTATATGTATATATATATATACATGTATATATATACGTGTATATATATATATACGTGTATATATATATATACGTGTATATATATATATACGTGTATATATATATATACGTATATATATATATACGTGTATATATATATATACGTGTATATATATATTTGTGTATATATATATATATATACGTGTATATATATATATATACGTGTATATATATATATATACGTGTATATATATATATATATACGTGTATATATATATATATATATACGTGTATATATATATATATAAACGTGTAAATATATATATCTATATAAGTGTATATATATATATAAATAAGTGTATATATATATATATATATACGTGTATATATATATATATATATAAGAGTGTATATATATATCTATAAGTGTGTATATATATATATATATACGTGTATATATATATATATATATACGTGTATATATATATATATATACGTGTATATATATATTATATATACGTGTATATATATATATATATATACGTGTGTATATATATATATACGTGTGTATATATATATATATACGTGTATATATATATATATACGTGTGTATATATATATATATATACGTGTGTATATATATATATATATACGTGTGTATATATATATATATACGTGTGTATATATATATATATACGTGTGTATATATATATATATACGTGTGTATATATATATATACGTGTGTATATATATATATACGTGTATATATATATATATATACGTGTATATATATATATATACGTGTATATATATATATATACGTGTATATATATATATATATACGTGTATATATATATATATACGTGTATATATATATATACGTGTATCTATATATATACGTGTATATATATATATATACGTGTATATATATATAGACGTGTATATATATATATATACGTGTATATATATATATATACGTGTATATATATATTTGTGTATATATATATTTGTGTATATATATATATATACATGTATATATATGTATGTGTATATATATATATATATATGTATATATATGTAATGAGACAAAATCTCACATGAAGAGGTAAGTTAGGAGTTTATAGTAGTAGAGTGTTATAGCGAGAGGAAATGGTAGCGTGTCTCGAGGGTGTGATGTCAACACTGTATATTAACACAGGCACAGTATAAGTGTAGTATATAAAACACCAATGCGTGTTACAGCTTTATTTTACTAGTTCAATAGGGGGGATTAATAGGGGGGTTCGTACACAATTTATGATAGACCGTGGTATTCTCGTATAACCTAACCTCACAATTAGAATGGGCACTTCACTAAGTCGATCGTTGGGGAGGTTCGGGATCACTGCACTTCCACAGTCTACACAGCCAGCACTTACTGTTACACGTGGAGTTGATAGCACTTTGTCGATGGACCCGGCTGAGACTTCGTTACACTTAGTGGCGGGCTTCTCTCGAACGGGACTGGGGACGTGGTAGCTGGCTCTCCCTGGTTACAAGACAACTCTCTGAGGGAGGGCTCGGACTTCCTATATATTGGAAGACCAGCCGTCAGGTTGAGCTGATCGGGGGGGGGGGGGCGGCGAAGGGTCCCCTTACATTTGCCCTCGCTAATGTAGGGTCAGGTCTGGACGTTTTTCAGAGACTATAAGTTGTACTTTCTGGAGAAGTCATCAGGTGGGGCCGTGTGACATGAGAGGCCCTGGTTGATTTGTGGCCCCTTGAGTTGGGCTCCGAGGGTTACATTTGACCTGGCTAATGTGAGGTCAGGTCTGGACTCTCTCTGCGATGTAGGTTATTGTATATTGGGAGAGAGTCGGCTGGTGCCTTCTTACATGTTTGTTGTGGTGACATGTCACATGGGAGGGGAGCCTGGCTGATTTAAAAACCTTGGTCAACCGAAGAGTTACCCCATACTTTTGACCTCCCTAATGTCGGGTCAAGTCTGGCTTTCCCTGCGATGTAAGCTGTGGTCTGACAACCCATCACTACACCTCCCGCCAAGACCAAAGCTTCCATGCCATACACAATTGTTCACAGTGGATGACAATAGCGAGTGCCCAACCTGAGAAAAATAGCTACTGCGGTGTAAAGTATGCACCTCACATCCTACCATAGTCTGGTAATATTTATAATATCTAAGCGGCTATCTAAGGATACGGAAACGGAAAGGTGAATGTAGATATGAAGGAGAGAGAGCGCCTTAGCAGGAGCTTGTCGGAGAGCGTCACTTTAGGGAGTTAGATGAGGGTACACAGTCGGAGGTTTGAAAGGTTATGCAATGGTGTTGCTTGCCCTGGCTTATTTCTGCTTAGGTTCCCTAGTGTTAGTATCTTCAAGCCTGGAATAGATTTACATACTTGTTGCTTCAACTGTTAGATTCTTGTGCAGGGCAGCACATACAACATATATAATAATAAGATACATGGCCGCTTAAAAAAAAAGGGGGGGGGGGGAAGTTGGGGAAAAATACAATTTGTGAACAAAAAGAAATATTTGTACATACTAAAAAGGCAGCAGAAATTATTAACAAGATACAATGGCAAAAACAAAAACTCGTCAGCATTCGTCGAGATCCCGGGTGGCGCATGGTCCATCACCACCTCCACCAATCGGTGTCCAGCATCAGGGTGGACGACGCAGTAGATATGGTGGTTGGCGTTTCCTGTCCCTCACTTGAGACCTGAACCTCGGCGAGGTTGGTTCTCCCGGCTCCCCGATCCTTCCCCCGAGGTACCGCGTGACCATGATCATGATCACCCTAGCCCAGGCGAAGGTTGTGAGACTGATTCCGGTCGAGCACCCTTCGCGCAAGAAACTAAATCTTCTTGTGATTAAAGATTTTTTTGACCACATTGGACTAAAGGGGGTGACAGGGGTCGTCCGGAGTAGCGGTGGTACCCTTGTCATCACGTTCGAGGAATGGGGGCAGTTTGACGCCCTACTTCAGGATAACTTGGTTTTGGAGATCAGCTCGCAGTACTTAGGAAGCTGACCAGCACAACTGCCCTGGTTGGTTCTCCTAAGGAACTTCCCAGCTCCGGAGAAAATCCCAGTGAAACCTCAACAGCCAAAACCCACTCGTTGCTACAATTGCCAGGAATATGGCCATCTGGCGAGGAAGTGTCGCGCTCCCAAGGTGTGCTCTAGCTGCGGGGCACCCGGCCACACCGACGCTGACTGCCAGGCGGCCGTTAAGAAGTGCGCGGCTTGTGGTGGCCCTCACTCCTCCTCCGACCGGCTTTGTCCCAAGTGGAGGGAGGAGTGCAAGGTGGCCAGGCTGCGGGCTAAGGAAAAATTGACTTACAGGGAGGCTCTCCTTGCAGTCAAGACTCGAGAAAAAAACAACCAAGACCAAAACAAACAAGAAAAGAACAAACAAGACAAAAACGAACAAGAAAAGAACAATCAAGATATGAACAATGAAGAACCTGATAATATTATAGAAGACCAGACAGAACAAGACCAAAAAGAAGAAGACGAAGAACAAGTAGAAGAATGGAAAGTAAAAACTAAAAGAAGAACAAAGAGAAAAAAGAAGTCCAACCAATCAGCTTCGGCCGAAATAGCCTAACGGCGAAGAGGCCAGAAATCCCTAACAACTTTGACTTTCCTGTCCCGTCCTGCGGTGTGTCGCGTGCCTCACTTCCTCCACTTGAACTTCTGTGTAGAGCGGCAGTTCCTGACGCATTCCAGATGGATTTTTCTAGTCCCATCTGAGTTTCCTCTGCAGAGTCTCATTTTCTGTCGTGGTCCAGATGGATTTTTCTAGTTCCATCTGAGTTTCCGCCCTTCCCGGCCGGGATCAAAGCCGGTCCACTGCTTGGGGTGTCATCGCTTTGGATGGCGTGTAGGGCAGGGTCCACGGACAAGAGTTCGCCCTCCGTACGTGAGTGTCGGCGAGACCCCTGACCGTCCTGTCCCACACCCTCACAGTGGTGAATCCCTCCCTGGGTGGGCCCCCCAGGGTTTGCTTGTTTCTTCCTCTACTTGTAGTCACTTCTGTTTCGTCCCCGATGGTGTGGTAAACACCGGCGAGGCAGATCCCGGGTGGGCCGAGGTCAGCCATTACTTGTCTGGTACCTGGTGGTTCCATTCCCGGAGTGGAAGTGCGTGGGACCAGTTGACAGGTCCTGAAACGTAGGGAGCTGTCGTCTGCATCGCCACTGGGACCTCTAGTTGTTTGTTTCCTGTTGCTTGCTGCTACTGAAGTTGCAGGTCGGGTTCTCGGGATTTTCTCCTGGGTTCCAAGGGGACGACCTGATTCCCTGCCTGGAGCTGGGAGCTGCGCTGGTCCTGCATGGCGTAGCTTGCTCAGGCTGATGGTACCCATAGATGTTGTCTGTCAGTATTGTGGGCCGTGAGGCCGTAGCCTCGGTGCGTGTCTCGTCGTTCAGCAGGCGAGCGACGAGACACAGCCCAGTGTCTTCATCCAGATCGAGGGCCAGCATTATGCAAGCCCGTTTCTGGAGCTTGGGGCTTGCAGTGTCGACGTGAAGGCGTCACCCATTCGCTGCGGGGTTGCCCGCTGCGTGTCCCGCTCGTGTCAGGCATCCATTATGAGTCAGGATGCGTTGGTCTCAGCTCATCTGGTAGGGGGTCAGCTGCAGCTGTGGTTGTGTCATCTCCGACTTTTGTGTGGAGTCAGGGAGACCTCGCCCAGGCCGTGAAGAGCTAGGGCAGTGCTGACTCTGTAGCTTAGTAGAAAGGCAAGATCCCGGGGTGGATAATCAACAATTAGAAGTGCCCCTAGACTCGTTACTTTAATCTATGTTCTGTGACATGGTATTATATCTGAGCCCTAATCTGATCAGGTCTTACTGGTACAAGTGGAGCAGTAGCTTGGGGAGTTCTCTGATTATTACTTGGGGTGTGAGGCACCTGATTGTTCTGAGGGGGGTGGTCAGCTGCTGGTGGAGGGATAGGGTGTTGGGAAGGGAATGTTACTCCTAGAGGGGGCTGGTTGGTGAGGCCTGATTTGTTCAAGACGTCATCGTCGACAGTTGCCAGCTTCAATCTATTCACATGCACAGTTTCCTGACGTCCCCCCTGGCAAAGCGGGGAAATAGTGAAGTTTACTTTGCTGGGTTGGGCGGTTACTCTATATGGGCCCTGCCATCTCTGTTGCAACTTAGAGGGGGTATCGGGGGAGGATGATCGTTAGTTAGGAAGACAAGGGTACCTATGGTAATATTGGAAGGGGTGACCCTGAGGTTATAGTAGGTGGCGTTGTGTAAGTGACCCTTCTTGTTTAGTTCCTGCACCCGAGTAAAGACCGTTTGTAACCTGTTTTGCAAGACAGAAGGGTAGTCCTCGCCATAGGATAGGGGTGGGGGGTTGATTACACCAGCAGGAAGGTTTGGGGTCCCTACCAAAGTGAAGGAAGTAAGGAGTGTTATGCAGGGTGGTATTAATTGCGGTGTTCATGGCCAGTTGTGCAAGAGGTAGCTGATCGTCCCAACCGCCGTACTGATTATTAACCAAAAACGACAAGTGATCTTTCAACGTGCGGTGGGAATGCTCAACCATGGCATTAGCATGTGGGTGGTAACTAGTGGTTAGATTTGACTTAGCCCTCAGCAAGTCGCACGCCTTCTGAAAGATGCCCGAGGTAAACTCTGTCCCTTGATCACTTACAATGACCCGGGGACATCCATGAGTACCAACGTATTGTAACAGGGCTTCACAAACTGTCTCTGCGCGTTTATCGGGGATGGGTATATAGGTTGCAAAACATGAATAGTGATCGACGATGGAAACAACGTATGTTTCCCCGGTGTGAACGTATTGACATGTCAGTTAGATCGATCGATACCCGTTCCAAGGGCTGAGAGGCTGGTGGGAACTCCTGCAGCTCTCCCTGTCTCTTTGGGGTACCCTTCCTTAACTGACACGGCAGACATCCTTTGACAAATGCCCCAACTTTCCGCGCTAGATTGGGCATGAAAAACATAGAGCGTGCACGTTCATATGTGCGACATTCACCCGGGTGGGCTGCGAATTGGGAAGAGTGAGCTACTTCTAGGGCCGAGTTTTCCAAGGATGCGGGGATGACTAAGAGTTCTGTGGGTTGTTCATCATCCTGTTTCATAGTAACAAGATACAGGACTCCGCTTAAAAGACTGAAATCAAAAAGTGAGGCTTTGTTGACCTTCTTGGGGAGCGGACCCCCCTCAAGGAACTCAATGACAGGGCCCCACTGTGGGTCTTCGAGTTGGTGTTGGCGCACCTCGTTAGGTGATACGTCCCCAAAAATGGGCTGAGTCATGCTGCTAGGATTCCCGACATTATTTATAGGTAATACATTACGGCTCAGTGCGTCTGGTACTACGTGGTTCTTGCCTGGCTTATGCAAAATGGAGAAGTTATACGCATTAAGAAAGACTGCCCAGCGTGCTACCCGTGCGTTAGGAGTTTTACCTTGGAAGATATATATTAAAGGACGGTGATCAGTGATTACATAAAAGTGTCTACCAAATAGGTAAGCATCAAAGGAAGTTACGGCCTTGACAATAGCCAAGGCTTCTTTCTCAGTTGTGGAGTAGCGGAGGGCAGCTCCGCTCAATTTCTGGGAAAAATAAGCAATAGGGATGGGGTTATCTTCACCACCTTGCATGAGACAGGCTCCAGTGCTTCGTCGGAAGCGTCAGTGTGCACGTAAAACGGCTGCGTGAAGTCCGGCAGTGCTAACATTGTTGCCGACTTCAGTAAGTCCTTAAGATGGTTAAAAGCTTTATCTGCCTCCCCCGACCACCGAAACTGAACCGACTTCTTTGTAAGTTTCGTAAGGGGGAGGGCCACCTCTGAAAAGTGAGGGATGTGACGTCTGAAAAAATTGGCGGTGCCGAGGAACTGTTGTGTTCTGACCTCACTCAGTTGTGTTCTGACCTCACTCAGTTGTGTTCTGACCTCACTAGGGGAAAGGTCACGGCAGGGTTAGCTCCGGAGGGATAATTATCAGATATGGCCAGAGCAAGGTGCGGTCTTGGGTATGAGAGTTTGTTGACCAAACTGGAGTGGTCCACTGAAGAATTGGCGAAGGCCAAGTTAGAAATTGAGAGGGCCACGTTGGAGAACTTGAAATTAAGGGAAGAGATGGCGATGTTAAAAGGAGAGGCTGGACGAGTAAAGCCAGTGGCTGACGAAAAATCAAGCGAGTGGAAAATTGTGAGTAGTGGGAAGACAAAGCTTTTGGTGAAGAAGCACACCAAGGATACGACAACAACGACAACAACAGCTAAGTGTACCAACCCGTTCAGTCCCTTGATAGACGAATTGGACGTTAGTACAGTCAGGGAAAGGGATGACAAGGAAGGTATAAAAACTTTAATTGTTGGTGACTCACAGGTAAGGTACATGGACAGGGCCTTTTGTGGTAAAAACAAAAATAGGATGAGGGTGTGTTTGCCAGGAGCTGGGGTGGGGGATATAATTGACAGGATGGACAATATCTTGTCTGGTAATGGGAACAAACCCATTATCTGCCTCAGTGCAGGAGGCAATGATATTGGCCGGTGTAGGAGCGAGGAGCTTCTTGATAAGTTCAAGGCAGCCATAGATCGTATTAGGACTAAGGGAGGGATCCCTATCATATGCGGTGTCCTGCCTAGAAGGAGAGTTGGCAGTGAATGGTTGTCAAGGGCAGTTGGTGTTAACGACCGTCTTGACAGATATTGCAAGTCAATATCAGTCCCATTCATTGACAACTGGGACAACTTCTATGGCAGAAGGGACCTTTATGCTAGGGATGGGGTGCACCTGTCTAGGGATGGAGTAGCAACCCTGGCTGGGGCTCTAGAGGGGGCAGTTCAAAAGATATCGAAGTCTTTAAACTGCTAAGAGAACATAGGGGCACGGGGGTGGAGGAGACTGCAGTGGGAGCGGGTAAACAAGGCGAAAGATTACAGGGAAATAGTGTTAGGAATGATGACATAACTAAATTAGACAGGGAGTTTAAAACTAAACGCGGTAAGGGAAGGACTCAGAACACGACTAACTTAAATGTATATTACGCGAACAGTAGAAGTATGAGAAACAAAATGGATGATATTAGGGCCTTGGTATGTACCGAAGAAATCGATATAATTGCATTCACTGAAACATGGATCAACCTAGACACACGTGAATTACCAGTCGAATACCAAATTGCGGGTTACAAACTGTTCCATACCGATAGGCAGACCAGGAAAGGAGGCGGAGTAGCAATCTATGTTAGGGATAACCTGAAGTGTGAAATAAATAAGGAAATAAAAACTGAGAGGAATACAGAAACAATTTGGATAGAATTAAGCGACGGTCGGGAAAAATTAATCACAGGAGTAATATATAGACCCCCCAATCTTGACAGAGTCAATGAGCGACTTATCTGGGATGAAATGCGCAGGGCTTCCATACACAACAAAGTCTGTATAGTAGGCGACTTTAACCTTGGCCAAATAGATTGGACCGACCTTACGGGAAACTCAGAATCAGAGGATTTTCTCGAGACGATCCAGGACTGTTTCCTAAGTCAACATATAACCGAACCCACACGGGGTAATAATATATTGGATTTAGTTTTGTCAAACAGAGAAAACCTCATTAGCAATGTCGAGGTAGGGAACGAACTTGCAAACAGCGATCACAAAGAAATTCGATTCCAGTTAGATTTTCAGGGCAGACGTAAGGAAAATTCCACTAAAGTACCAGATTTCAGAAGGGCAAACTTTGACAGTTTAAAGAGGCAGCTGAGAGAGGGGGTGTCGCGCTTGGCCGTGAACCTGACAGATGACACCGACCTGATAACGAGATCTGAGATTGCCGAGTTCCACGACAATTTAAATAGTGAGTTACTTAATGCACAAAGGCAGAACATACCATACAAAAAACTCAGATCAAACAACAATGACCCTAAATGGATAAATAATTATTTAAAGAACATCATTGGCCAAAGGAAGGCTATAGGTAGAAGGATAAATCGTGGCGAAATTCACCTCCGGGACTATTATAGGGTATTGGCGAGTAGGGTTAAAACCGAGATAAGGAAAGCAAAGAGGAATAATGAGGTAAGGATAGCAAGGGAGGCAAAGACAAACCCCAAAGGATTCTACCAAATGTACCAAACTAAAACACGAGAAAAGATTGGACCAATACGGTCAGACTCCGGCGAGCTCACTGATAACGACGGAGAAATGAGCAATAATTTGAATAAATATTTTTCAACAGTTTTCACCAGCGAAAATTTAAACATGATACCCGAGGCACCGACTCTATTCAGAGATAGTGAAGAAAACAAATTAAGTGAGATAGTAGTGACTAATAACGATGTTAGTAAGCAAATAGACAAACTAAAGCCTAATAAGTCACCTGGTCCCGATGAGGTATTTGCCAGAGTATTAAAGGAATGTAAGGAAGAGCTTAGTATGCCCTTAGCAAAGTTGTTTAACATGTCCTTAAAAACAGGTGTAGTACCAGAATCCTGGAGGATAGCGAATGTAATACCGATCTTCAAGAAGGGGGATAGATCACTATCCTCTAACTACCGCCCAATCAGTCTAACATCAATAGTAGGCAAATTACTGGAAGCAATCATTTCAAACTCTATTCGAAATCACCTGGAGAAGCACAGATTGATCAATGATTCCCAGCATGGCTTCACAAGCGGACGTTCTTGCCTAACTAATCCATTAACATTCTTTTCATCAGTTTTCGATTCAGTGGACGAGGGGCACAATTATGATGTGGTATATCTCGACTTTAGCAAAGCCTTCGACAGAGTACCCCACGAAAGACTAATTAGAAAGGTAGAAGCTCATGGCATCAAAGGTGACATCCTTAAATGGATTAGGGCGTGGTTACAGGACAGGAAACAGCGAGTGAGCATTAACGGCACTAAGTCCCATTGGAGCAACGTCACAAGTGGAGTTCCCCAAGGCTCAGTACTTGGACCATTATTGTTTATTATATACATAAACGACATAGATATCGGCATAGACAGCAACATAAGTAAATTTGCTGATGATACTAAAATAGGACGTGTTATCAAATCTGACGAGGACTCGGCAAAACTACAGGAGGATCTAAACAAATTTTTCGAATGGTCTGAAAAATGGCAGATGAAATTCAACATTGACAAATGTAAAGTACTCAGTATAGGAAATGTAAACAGGGAAACCAGATACCAGATGAACAACGATGCCATAGAGAAATCCGACTGCGAGAGAGATTTAGGAGTAATGATAAGTAGGAACCTTAAGCCAAGTAAACAATGTGTTTTTGCTCGAAACAAGGCTAATAAAGTACTTGGGTTCATACAAAGGAGTGTTAGTTACAAGACTAGCGAGGTCATCCTAAAACTGTATCTTGCTCTTGTGAGACCACACCTGGATTACGCAGTCCAGTTCTGGTCACCGTATTACAGAATGGATATAGAATCCTTGGAAAGAATTCAGAGGAGAATGACAAGACTAATCCCGGGTATCAGGAACCTTGAGTATAGAGACAGGTTAAAGCATCTTAATTTGCACTCCCTTGAGAGACGTAGAGCGAGGGGCGACCTGATAGAGGTGTATAAATGGAAGGCAGGGCTAAACAAAGGGGACATTACAAAGGTACTCAAATTATCCAACCAGGAGCGAACTCGTAACAATGGTTTTAAATTGGACAAATTTAGATTTAGGCGTGAAATAGGTGAACACTGGTTTGGAAACAGAGTAGTGGATGAATGGAACAAGTTACCAAATATCATCATTAACTCGAATACGCTGAATTGCTTCAAACATAGGTTGGATGCTCATATGAGCAATAGGGGTTGGGTGTAAACGGGACTGCCCAGTATGGGCCAATAGGCCCGCTGCAGTTTCCTCCATTCTTATGTTCTTATGTTTCACACCCCTGGCTGTGGTGGGAGGTGGCATCTCTGCTATCGCTTTCACTTTCACCGGGTCGGGTCTAACGCCGCCATGACCTACGATGAATCCCAGGAATTTAACTTCCTGGCGCGCGAACGCGCATTTCCTAAGGGACACTTTCAGTCCGGCCGCTTTCATGACCGAGAGAACCTCATCTACATCCCGCATGTGAGAATCCATGTTTTTACTATAGACGATAACATCGTCCAGGTAAGCCATAGCGTTCCGCCCAAGCACTGGTGTGAGACTGTGGTTCACAGCCCTCATGAACGTGGCCGGTGCTCCCTTTTACCCGAAAGGTAACCTGTTGAAACAAAATAGACGGCTGCCGTCCGCGAAAGCAGTTTTGGGGCGGTCAGCCGGGTCAACTGGTATACTCCAGTACGCATCCTTACAGTCTAGAACTGTGAATATAGAAGCTCCGTTCAATTGGTCCAGTGTCTCGTCAATTCTGGGCAAGGGATAGCTATCAGCAATTGTGTCCTTATTAAGTTCCCTATAGTCTACACAGAATCTAGTTGACCCGTCTTTTTTCTGACTAATACGACCGGGGAGCAATAGGAATATCTAAAACTAATTTGCATATCAGATTGACAACACAAATCATGTTTCTCAATATTTGCACATCAAACTGTAATTTGCTAGATAACACAAATGAAAAGAATAGAAATTCTAGTAAATATCAATATAATATTAAAATGCTCTTAGTATTTAAGGAAATAAACTAGAAATTGCTGAAAGCAAGCTCATGAAAACTAAAATTATGGATAACTCAATATAAGAAATCAGCAATGAAAGTACTCTTAAAGAAAAAAATCATGAACAGTGGTAAACCAAATTACTCTATAAAAAATTAAATTCAATCCGGTATCAACTCGAAATAAAAATAAATTTCAATGAGATATCAAGTTACTGAAAAAGATTCATAATAAAATCACTTATATGAAAAACAAAAGGCTTAATTACTAGTCATGCACAGACGAATGTATTTAGAAGATGGATTTTTTCTTTTTTTTATCAAAAATCAAATTTTCAACTTCATGAATCTTCAACATCAATTTTCAAAATTACTAACATTTCAGCTACCATCTACTATGAGTGAACAAATCGTTTCTTGAGATGTGAGTTTCTTCACTACATTATCCACTATGTAATAACTGCCTAGAATTACTTTTATTAGACATATCGATTGTACCTCTTCTCTGGTACTGATTTCGTCAGCATAACCTCACTATGCAATGGCGATGCTTTTTGGGCGGCCTAGTTTCAGAACTTAAAACGGGGACGGGAGCTTTTCCAATAGTGGGGGGACCAGCTAGTCAGTTTTCTACAGTGGGAATGTCAATTCCACAGGACATAGGATGTAATCGCTCATAGGGGCGATTTTGGTATGTGCAGGACAATAAGACCTTGTCGTTGACGCGATGAGTATAATTCGGTCAAAACCTGTTGAATACAATTCACAAAAAAACAACTGCTGGTACATCAGGACACAATTTGAATAATACGATCAATATACAGTACAAAATTACACTTATTAAAGTTATTTAGAGTTCTCAGAGGATTCAACAGTTCACAATCACACTCACGTTTTGAGGTCTAGGGTTAGACCAACGAGAACAAATATAATGTCCTGCGGGAAACTGCTGTGGGCGAGAATCAAGATGTTGCCTTTACAGTAGACGGCGATAGACTGTCCCTCAGGCAGTCACACAGCTGCTACCAGCTCCATCTCACTTAGTAAGCTATTCTGAGTTGTAAACAATTTCTTCACTTAACATGTGGTAGGCGTGCACAATTTATGCGTGGCAATAACATAGGATCCTCTCCTTCTCTTCTCAACTTCACAAGAATCTTCTCCTCCAGCTCCGATCAGAACACACAGCATCAATCGTATCCACAGTAATCACCATTCCATCTGTACTAACACCTCCGTGAACTGTTATGTTGCACCGTTGCACGTTTCTTTCACTCTATCAGGTTCGGCATGACGCATCTACATTGGTAGGTGCCTATGGGTGGATCCTCAATAGAGCTTACCAACGGGACAGGGGTTTTCCAGGACAGTGTGTGTCACTTCCCTGGGACATCAACTTCTCACTTTTCTCCTCCTCCTCGCTTCTAGCAGCTGTCGTTCACAAATAGTTTGGACGTTGCAAATGCTGACTATTGCCAACACATTGAATTCGGACCAACACAATTCAGATCAGCCCCTTCCTACCCAACCAATTAAGGCAAGGCCCCTAGGTCAAAGAGAGGCATCAAGTCGGCTCCATCGTCCCTAGACGGTAGAAGTTGATGGTGTCGCAACACCAGTCACTATTTTGAGAGACTCGGGTTGTCTCCAAACTCTCATCAAAGAGGGTGTTGTTGCGGCGAGGAAGACTGACAAATACGTCGTTTTGGGATCCCTTTGGGGTCAAGGTGTAGCTCCTTTGGTTTTAGTACGTGTCAAGTCTTCTTGTTTTTCAGGGATAGCTAACGTAGCCTGCGTGCACGAGCTGTCTGTTGCTGGCGTGGACCTCATACTCGGTAACGATTTGGCGGGAGGTCAAATGGGGAACGTAACCCCACCGCCTGTGCTGCTGGAAAGACAGAGTCAACTGTAGAGCTGCAACAACTTGAAGATGATATGCCCGGTGTTTTCCCTTTGTGTGCTATGACTCGTTCTATATCAATGACTAATGATCATAATGTAACTCCTGTTGTAGATGATTACTGTCCTTAGGACTTTTTGCTAACCCAATTGCTTCCCAAGACATTTCAAACGTAGATAATGCTGTGACCGGGAGTTGCTTTAATAGCTGCGCAGGAGCAAAACGATTCATTTCGGCTCTTGTTTGACCAGGTGTCCGATTGTGCCAATGATTCAGGCCCTACCACGAGATATTTAAGCCAAGACAGTGTTTTGTGCCGCCGCTGGCTCCCACCGACTATGTCAGAGGAAGACGCGGACTGGGCGTCTATCACTCAAATAGTTCTCCCACACTCTGACAGACAACATGCTCTAGCTCACCGCCCATGACGGTCGCTTTTCTGGACATCAAGGTGTCTGAAAGACGTTCAACAGGCTGGCCAGAAAGTTCTATTGGCCAGGTATGAGGAGAGATGTCACTAAATATTGTAAGTACTGTCATTCTTGTCAAAAGGTAGGGAAAGCCAATCAGGCTATTCCACCTTTTCCACTTGTAAGAGTACCTCACGTACCTGAGCCTTTACAACAGTTCAGTGTAACATTGTAGGCACTCTGCCTAAAACTTCTAGTGGGTTGGAATATTTATTTACAGTCATTGATACCTCCACTAGGTACTTGCATGCTGTACCTCTTAGGAAAGTTACTGCTAATATCATCCATTTTGTTCTCTTACTTCTACTGTTCGCTCATCAAGTAAAAGATCCTTTGCACATAGTTAGAGATATATTGTTAGGTAGTAGTGAAGAGAGCATTAATGTATTAAGTTTAGTAGGAGATGTTAGAGAGAAGCTTCTAAGTTGTTGGAGCCTTACCGCAGACCACTTACAGCAGTCCCAGTCCAAGACCAAGACATGGTACGACAAGCGTGCCAGACACAGAGAGTTCCAGATAGGAAATCAAGTACTCATTCTCTTGCCGAGACATGGACAGCCGCTCCATGCAAAGTTCAGTGGGCCATATAGAGTGGTGAAGAAGGTAAGCCCCACAAATTATATTATCTCTACCCCTGACAGGCGCCGACTACAGCACTTTTGTCACGTCAACACCATCAAGCTGTACCACACACTTCCAGCACCTCCATCTGTTGCTGATGATCCAGTTCCCGTGTGTGCCGTTGGCATTTTCTTGGTTGACGGTGAGAAAGAAGTGGAAAAACAAGGGGCAAGTCCACTCGCCCTGTTATCAGTCAGGGTTTGGCAGTCCAACTCCGTGGAGTTGCAGGAGAAGCTACAGCGTCAATCGGGACACCAGAGAGTTGACGTGCTGGCCGCCATCCAACAACATCCTCTTGTCTTTCAAGACAGGCCTGGCTGTACCACTGCCGTGGTGCATAATACTGATGTTGGTTCTGCTAAGCCTATCAAGCAGGCTCCCCACCAGCGAGTGGTGCTCACCAGTCACTCTAGTACGGACGAAGGACGGCACTCTTCGATTTTGCATCGACTTCCACAAGGTGAACGCCGTCACCAGCAAGGACAGCTTCCCTCTACCAAAAGTCGATGACTGCATCGAAGCATCGGGAACGCGAAGTTCCTCTCTAAGATTGATTGCCTTCGAGGGTTTTGGCAAGTACCATTGACCCGTCGTGTTAAAGACATCTCCAGTTTTGTGACATTAGGTAAGACAAATAAACTTAATGTTATGCCTTTCGGGCTTTGCAATGCCCCTGCTACTGTACCTTTCAAAGGCTGATGTCACAAGTCACGGCCAATTGCCTGGTTGTGTAGTATATTTAGATGATGTAATTTTTTCTGACACTCGGTCAGACCATTTATGTCAGCGAGACGCTCTCTTCACTGAGTTCGAAAATGTAGGACTTGTTATAAGCTTTGCTAAGTCAGAATTTGTTTGTGCGCAACTTATGTATCCGAGACATGTAACTGGGTTGGAAACTTGCTCCTCCTACAGCAAGGTGTGACACTATTTCTCAGATGCCTGTTCTGTGTAACAAACGACAAGTCCGCAGTTTTTGGGTTGTGTGGGTTATTACCAGAGATATATTTGTAATTTTGCCGAGTTGGAACTACCGCTTTCTGATTTGTTGAAGGGTAATATATTTTGTTGGACTTCAAGGTGTCAGGATTCTTTTCAAAACTTGAAAAATGTATTATGCTCGTATTCAATTTTAAGAGCCCCTAATTTTTCTAAGCCTTGCAAGCTAGCCTGTGATGCTAGTGATCTGTTATCTAGACCCACAGAATGAACACTTATGTTATCAAAATTTGTGCAAGCAAAATTTTATTTTATTGGGGGGAAGTGTTACGACCGTGTCTTATTTTTCAATTTTTTTATATAACATGCTTCCATGTTGTTCCAAATATTCCTGTGATGATGTGTTATATTTACTATTATATAATTTAGTCACCTTATCCTGTGCTGTTAAGATTTTAACTGTTATTATTTGTTCAAGCCCATCTTATTTCTTCATTTAGTATTGTAACAAGCATTCTTTGTTTCTCTAACGACCATCTGCATCGTTAAGCGACCCATGTTTCACAGGCTGGTCGCATTGGCGGGAAACGACCCTATACTGTATATAGTACTCCACCTGTAGACAGAGTTCAGTCCAGTCCTCTTGTCATTCAGTTCACGTTCTTATGAGTGACACCCTTTACCTGTTACTTATACTTTATATTTATTCCTGTGTTGTTCTGTCCCCACCCATGTGGTATATCTATGTGAGTACCTATTTATGTCTTGTGTCCATCAGTGTTTGCTTGGTTACATTTAAGTAATTCAGTGTTGTTTCACGTTAGTTAATTTCAGTGTTAGTTATTTTATATGTTTATGTAGTGTTAATGTAGTCCAGTGCTTTATTTTTATTCTATATATTTAAGCAGTTCTTTTGACGTTTAGTATCATTTGTCTTAAAAGTTTCGATAGTGAATCAATTTGTTGTGACAGCCTTCGAGGCTCTTTATTGTGTTAATATTTAATTTAATTAAATTCTTAAATGCTTACTTTATGTATTTTTATTCCCTTTTGATTTACTTCACTTTTTCTTTTGTTTGGTTACGTTTAGAACCTGGATGTTAAAGTAAATTACGAGACGGCGTAACAGCATTCAAAGGGGGGGGGGGATGTATGCGATGCAAGTTTCTCATCAGAGGGGGGGGGGGTTGAAGAAAATAGAGAAATTAGTGAGAGGGAGAAGGGAAGGGTGAAAGTACGTTTTCCTTCATATATTATCTTAAGTTTACATGTTTGAAAGAATAATGGATACCCGTATTTTATGAATATTATAATGTACCATCCTTTTATTTATTTATATATTTGTTCAGTGATTCAAGTTTTATACAACGGAAATTTGATATTTTTTAACAACGTTGATATGAGGATTTATATTGAACATAATGCCTCCCTTTTCTATAACCTCCTGGAATCTTCTTGGGACCGAGGACACATGGGTGGACGAGTCACATTCTGTCCAACTATTCATTCTTTTTATCAATTAACCGTGATTTTTGTTTTCAAGAACGGAAGTGATCAAGTAACAGTTCAATCTTAATTTTTTTTCTTCATTTCATAGTGTCTTTGTCTTTGTTTTCAAGGACGGTAGTGGGAGATAGACATGATCAAGTGTTACTGGTGGGGGAGCAAGGCCGAAGGCAAAACCACACCCCGTTTCTCTCTTACGTTGTTTATCTGGGGCTTTCCCTCAAGGAAGCCAGACGCCTCATTAGCCCTAATCGCACTTTTCCTGCCAAAAGCTTACTTGCATTACACCCCAGAATCTCAAGTAAAGGCATAGATAACTAAGGGAAAGTTAAGTCCATGTGACACCTCCCCTCAGTTCACTGGCCACCACCTTCCTGGTTGGTTGGTTGTTTATGAATTGAGTCTATCAACTGCCGGGTCATTAAGGCCGTAAACGTCAAGCTACATCCAATAACCATAATACTTTCTTCAGGTGTTAAATATAATTATAAGACCACATACATTTTCACTACGTATGTGGCCCTTGACTTATGCCCTTCTATCCTACCCAGATCCGCTATACCTAGCTCTCCCCTCATCAATATCTCCCCCACCCTCTTGTGACCCGTCATGTAGGAAGGCCTTGAACTCGCGGGTATATTAGCAGGGGGATAGATGATTAATAACTTATGACAGCGACTGTACAGTCTCCTGCAGTTCTGCGTGCGACAGGTGCTACAGCGTTGGGAAAGATGTGGCACTGTACCACTGTGTTTGTCTCCAGCCACTTGTCAAATCCTGTCGTCTTCGTGGGGAGTGATCACTTGGGGATAAAATAAAAAATCGTGTATGACTATATGATTGTCCTATACACCAGAATCAAATCTATAATGATTATAAATATACAATGCACAATACAAGGGTAGGAGTTAGGTGGACACAAAGATCAAATGAAGAGTATGAATTCCGAACACATGATGTTCGGTCTTATGAGTCAGTGGAAGCGCGGCGGTCCAAATCTGAACCGACTGAAAAATATTTAACTGAGATTGAAACATAAAACATTTTTTTTTTAATAATTGACTTTCAAACAATGAGAATGGCTTACTGACCAGATACATAGGATTGTGTCGGTGCACAATCCCCCCTCCCACCATTTCTTAATATTTCGGCCTAAAATGAACTCAAGGTGCCGTTTAGCTGATCTAATTTCCTGATTGGCCACATTTAGGGCTCTTTTATATGCTCCATAATCCGCAAGATGTTTTATGCTCCAGTATGTCTTCCAGTGCTGGTATTTTCTTTTACAAACTTTCCTGGATTTGTGATTCGTCCACCTGGTCTTATTCCCTCTTCCTTGTTATTTGGGGTATACATTCCTCCCTGTTATCTTGTATACATATGCATGTACTTTGTGTTCATGTGTTTATGTATTTATTCAAATTCCTGTCACTTTCCACACCCACCAACATGAGTCAAACACCTCAACTAGTGTTCAGAACTCCAAAGCAAGTGTTTACAATTGTAATAATAACAACTAAAGTAGTGTTCTGAAACACCCATGTCCACTCACCACTTTTGGTGCTTGGTAACACTACAGCTGGTGGCTTGTGAACTTTAATTGGTGTATTGTAACAGTTCCTTTTAATAGTGAGTTTGTCCTTCTTGAGACGGTAATCTCCGAGATGAAGTTATATATTCTTCCTCAATTATTCTTTATTTTCAAAGATTGTATTCCATCTTAATGTGTAGTGGTCGCTGGCAGGAGTTAGTTTTACCCGATGTGGACCTTGTTCTCCATAGCTTCCTCAGTAGTCAAGATTAAATCTAGAATGTTGTCTCCCTCTGTGAGCTCCCTCACGTGTTGTCTGAGGAATGAATATTGAATAAGGTCAATAAATTCTTTTCCCTCAGATTATGTGGTAAGATCCACCAAATCTGTCGGTTTCGTGATTAAAATCTCCCATGATGAGGGCTTCTGCTCTGGATGCTATCTGGATGACTCTGAAGATCTACCATTTCACCTATGATGCAGAATCAGACCTTCTGTCAGCTTGTTTTTGTTTTGTTTTATCAAATCACACCAAATAGAATCGGATGATCCCATTTCTTCTAGGTCACCCGTTCTGGTTAATGTTGTCTAGGAATATAGTCTAAATATTCGTATATACTCTCATCGTGGAGTTTGAGTGATAAATCAACGTTGCAGTATATTTGTCTTGTTGCGGTATGTAGGTTCCTCACCTGTCTGGAGTTGACCCTCGTTTATTGCGTATTGCATCTTAATCAAGTCTCGAGATGCCTTGTGTTGTTAACTAGGTACCCGACTTGTCTTGGGTCTAATCTGGCCTATCTTATCCTATATCCTAGTCAAGTATCAAAATACTTTGTCTATTAACTAGATTCCTGACCGGTTTAAAGTCTACCTTAATTCATCTTATTTGTATCATAACTAAGTGTCCAGTGGTTGTTCAATGAGTTCTAATTCCTTCTGTTCTGATATCCCTTGTCTCTTCCCTCTGAAGCTAATTACAATTGCTGCTTCTACTACATCAATTTACAATCAAAGACAAAAGTCGTATCGCGGTTTTGTCCGAAGATTGAATATATCTCGTGAAACATTATGAGAGCCCCCGACCACATGGCAGAGCGCACCAAAAGTTAGCCCTTCGGCATATGTTTTCACCAAATTTCACGACACGACTTTTGTCTTTCATTATACACTATTTTTTTAATTTTGGTACATTAAAAATTACAGATTAAGCTTTCTAAAAAGTTTTATTTTAAGTTTCGTTATATGTAAAGTTTTGTTTGTACCGACGATTTCCTTCTCCCCAACCTTTAAATAATAGCTGTTTCTTTATCGAGATTTTCAGTGTCGGCCTTTCCAATTATGGCGGATATTTCGTCTTACTCACTTATTCTTACCTTTTCCTTCTCAAGTTATTAAACGAGACCAGGGAAACCCCTTGACCAAGAAGCTGGAAAATAATATATCTATTCAGTAAAATTGTCATACAGGTTTACAAATGAATAAGCATGTTTATAAACATTGCAGTTATACAGTTCAGCATGAATAAAAACAACAGAGGTATACAGTGCACGTAGGTCGTGGGGGTATACAGTTTCTAGTGTGCCGAGACAGAGCAGGTAAACAACAATGGTAAACAGTAATACAGGGGCGGATCCACGGCGGGGTCCTGGGGGTCCGGACCAACCCTTGCACCGAGCAGTTCGGATAGTGAGCTCTTCCGCGGTTCGGTTACATCCCCATCAAGGGAGTGTATCCTTACCCTATGTGCCCTCATTGTAGAGGAGGCAGGTGGACAAGCCGCCTTTTGAAATTCGATAGGTAGCCTACCTAGTCTGGGTGAGTTAACCTACCACAGGAATACAACACCTCCCACCGCCTTTTGTCGGTCGAATGGTGGTTCCCGTGTATCTCTCCCAGAGCCCGTCAGGGGACCTACTTCCCTAGTGTGTATCTAATCTGCTCACTTATAGGCGTGAGCCCTAGTGTACCTACTTTGGGGGGGGGGGGGGGGGTACAGGATATGCGACCCCCTTCCCGGGTGGACCCGCACGATCACGGTTTCCCAGGAAGGCTCGGCGGAGGGATGGTTCTGCTCCTTCTCCTTTCGTGTTCACAAGCTCCTGGAGGGAGGTGAACATTTACAGGGAGGACCCAAGGACGATACACCTCTAGGATGCAGGTCCCCAGGCCAGAGCGAAATAGAAAGAAGAATAAAGGAGGAATAGCCACTGGTGCAAGAAACACAAGTGGGGTCGCGGCAGGCGTCCGCTACAGGAAACCGTAGCAGAGCACCCAATCTGGGCCGCCTCTGATCAGGGGTGACCCCTGATCAGAGGCGGCCCAGATTGGGTGCTCTGCTACGGTTTCCTGTAGCGGACGCCTGCCGCGACCCCACTTGTGTTTCTTGCACCAGTGGCTATTCCTCCTTATATCTTCTTTCTATTTCGCTCTGGCCTGGGGACCTGCATCCTAGAGGTGTATTCGTCCTTGGGTCCTCCCTGTAAATGTTCACCTCCCTCCAGGAGCTTGTGAACACGAAAGGGAGAAGGAGCAGAACCATCCCTCCGCCGAGCCTTCCTGGGAAACCGTGATCGTGCGGGTCCACCCGGGAAGGGGGTCGCATATCCTGTGGCCCCCCCCCCCCCCCCCAAAGTAGGTACACTAGGGCTCACGCCTATAAGTGAGCAGATTAGATACACACTAGGGAAGTAGGCTCCCCTGACGGGGCTCTGGAGAGATACACGGGAACCACCATTCGACCGACAAAAAGGCGGTGGGAGGTTGTTGTATTCCTGTGGTAGGTTAACTCACCCAGACTAGGTAGGCTACCTATCGAATTTCAAAGGCGGCTTGTCCACCTGCCTCCTCTACAAGAGGGCACAGAGGGTAAGGATACACTCCCTTGATGGGGATGTAACCGAACCGCGGAAGAGCTCACTATCCGAACTGCTCGGTGCAAGGGTTGGTCCGGACCCCCAGGACCCCGCCGTGGATCAGCCCCCTGTATTACTGTTTACCATTGTTGTTTACCTGCTCTGTCTCGGCACACTAGAAACTGTTATACCCCCACGACCTACGTGCACTGATATACCTCTGTTGTTTTTATTCATGCTGAACTGTATAACTGCAATGTTTATAAACAGCTTATTCATTTGTAAACCTGTATGACAATTTTACTGAATAGATATATTATTTTCCAGCTTCTTGGTCAAGGGGTTTTCCCCTGGTCTCGTTTAATAACTTGAGAAGGAAAGGTAAGAATAAGTGAGTAAGACGAAATATCCGCCATAATTGGAAAGGCCGACACTGAAAATCTCGATAAAGAAACAGCTATTATTTAAAGGTTGGGAGAAGGACAATCGTCGGTACAAACAAAACTTTACAATATAACGAAACTTAAAATAAAACTTTTTAGAAAGCTTAATCTGTAATTTTTAATGTACCAAAATTAAAAAAATAGTGTATAATGAAAGACAAAAGTCGTGTCGTGAAATTTGGTGAAAACATATGCCGAAGGGCTAACTTTTGGTGCGCTCTGCCATGTGGTCGGGGGCTCTCATAAGTTTCACGAGATATATTCAATCTTCGGACAAAACCGCGATACGACTTTTGTCTTTGATTGTAAATTGATGTAGTAGAAGCAGCAATTGTAACTTAGACTTCAGAGGGAAGAGACAAGGGATATCAGAACAGAAGGAATTAGAACTCATTGAACAACCACTGGACACTAAATTATGATACAAATAAGATGATTAAGGTAGACTTTAAACCGGTCAGGAATCTAGTTAATAGACAAAGTATTTTGATACTTGACTAGGATATAGGATAAGATAGGCCAGATTAGACCCAAGACAAGTCGGGTACCTAGTTAACAACACCAGGCATCTCGAGGACTTGATTAAGATGCAATACGCAATAAACGAGGGTCAACTCCAGACAGGTGAGGAACCTACATACCGCAACAAGACAAATATACTGCACGTTGATTTATCACTCAAACTCCACGATGAGAGTTATATACGAATATTTAGACTATATTCCTAGACAACATTAACCAGAACGGGTGACCTAGAAGAAATGGGATCATCCGATTCTATTTGGTGTGATTTGATAAAACAAAACAAAAAACAAGCTGACAGAAGGTCTGATTCTGCATCATAGGTGAAATGGTAGATCTTCAGAGTCATCCAGATAGCATCCAGAGCAGAAGCCCTCATCATGGGAGATTTAATCACGAAACGACAGATTTGGTGGATCTTACCACATAATCTGAGGGAAAAGAATTTATTGACCTTATTCAATATTCATTCCTCAGACAACACGTGAGGGAGCTCACAGAGGGAGACAACATTCTAGATTTAATCTTGACTACTGAGGAAGCTATGGAGAACAAGGTCCACATCGGGTAAAACTAACTCCTGCCAGCGACCACTACACATTAAGATGGAATACAATCTTTGAAAATAAAGAATAATTGAGGAAGAATATATAACTTCAATCTCGGAGATTACCGTCTCAAGAAGGCCACAAACTCACTATTAAAAGGAACTGTTACAATACACCAATTAAAGTTCACAAGCCACCAGCTGTAGTGTTACCAAGCACCAAAAGTGGTGAGTGGACATGGGGTTTCAGAACACTACTTTAGTTGTTATTATTACAATTGTAAACACTTGCTTTGGAGTTCTGAACACTAGTTGAGGTGTTTGACTCATGTTGGTGGGTGTGGAAAGTGACAGGAATTTTGAATAAATACATAAACACCATGAACACAAAGTACATGCATATGTATACAAGATAACCGGGAGGAATGTATACCCCAAATAACAAGGAAGAGGGAATAAGACCAGGTGGACGAATCACAAATCCAGGAAAGTTTGTAAAAGAAAATACCAGCACTGGAAGACTACTGGAGCATAAAACATCTTGCGGATTATGGAGCATATAAAAGAGCCCTAAATGTGGCCAATCAGGAAATTAGATCAGCTAAACGGCACCTTGAGTTCATTTTAGGCCGAATATAAGAAATGGTGGGAGGGGGGATTGGTGCACCGACACATCCTATGTATCTGGTCAGTAAGCCATTCTCATTGTTTGAAAGTCAATTATTAAAAAAAAAATGTTTTATGTTTCAATCTCAGTTAAATATTTTTCAGTCGGTTCAGATTGGGACCGCCGCGCTTCCACTGACTCATAAGACCGAACATCATGTGTTCGGAATTCATACTCTTCATTTGATCTTTGTGTCACCGAACTCTACCCTTGTATTGTGCATTGTATATGTATAATCATTATAGATTGATTCTGGTGTATAGGACAATCATATAGTCATACACGATTTTTTATTTTATCCCCAAGGATCACTCCCCACGAAGACGACAGGATTTGACAAGTGGCTGGAGACAACACAGTGGTACAGTGCCACATCTTTCCCAACGCTGTAGCACCTGTCGCACGCAGAACTGCAGGAGACTGTACAGTCGCTGTCATAAGGTATTAATCATCTATCCCCCTGCTAATATACCCGCGAGTTCAAGGCCTTCCTACATGACGGGTCACAAGAGGGTGGGGGAGATATGATGAGGGGAGAGCTAGGTATAGCGGATCTGGGTAGGATAGAAGGGCATAAGTCAAGGGCCACATACGTAGTGAAAATGTATGTGTCTTTATAATTATATTTAACACTGAAGAAAGTATTATGGTTATTGGATGTAGCTTGACGTTTACGGCCTTAAGGACCGCGGCAGTTGATAGACTCAATTCATAAACAACCAACCAACCAGGAAGGTGGTGGCCAGTGAAACTGAAGGGGAGGTGTCACATGGACTTAACTTTCCCTTAGTTATCTATGCCTTTACTTGAGATTCTGGGGTGTAATGCAAGTAAGCTTTTGGCAGGAAAAGTGCGATTAGGGCTAATGAGGCGTCTGGCTTCCTTGAGGGAAAGCCCCAGATAAACAACGTAAGAGAGAAACGGGGTGTGGTTTTGCCTTCGGCCTTGCTCCCCACCAGTAACACTTGATCATGTCTATCTCCCACTACCGTCCTTGCAAACAAAGACAAGGACACTATGAAATGAAGAAAAAAAATTAAGATTGAACTGTTACTTGATCACTTCCGTTCTTGAAAACAAAAATCACGGTTAATTGATAAAAAGAATGAATAGTTGGACAGAATGTGACTCGTCCACCCATGTGTCCTCGGTCCCAAGAAGATTCCAGGAGGTTATAGAAAAGGGAGGCATTATGTTCAATATAAATCCTCATATCAACGTTTGTAAAAAATATCAAATTTCCGGTTGTATAAAACTTGAATCACTGAACAAATATATAAATAAATAAAAGGATGGTACATTATAATATTCATAAAATACGGGTATCCATTATTCTTTCAAAACATGTAAACTTAAGATAATATATGAAGGAAAACGTACTTTCACCCTTCCCTTCTCCTCTCACTAATTCTCTATTTTCTTCAACCCCCCCCCCTCTGATGAGAAACTTGCATCGCATACATCCCCTCCCCCCTTTGAATGCTGTTACGCGTCTCGTAATTTACCTTAACATCCAGGTTCTAAACGTAACCAAACAAAAGAAAAAGTGAAGTAAATCAAAAGGGAATAAAAATACATAAAGTAAGCATTTAAGAATTTAATTAAATTAAATATTAACACAATAAAGAGCCTCGAAGGCTGTCACAACAAAATTGATTCACTATCGAAACTTTTAAGACAAATGATACTAAACGTCAAAAGAACTGCTTAAATATATAGAATAAAAATAAAGCACTGGACTACATTAACACTACATAAACATATAAAATAACTAACACTGAAATTAACTAACGTGAAACAACACTGAATTACTTAAATGTAACCAAGCAAACACTGATGGACACAAGACATAAAATAGGTACTCACATAGATATACCACATGGGTGGGGACAGGAACAACACAGGAATAAATATAAAGTATAAGTAACAGGTAAAGGTGTGTCACTCATAAGAAACGTTGAACTGAATGACAAGAGGACTGGACTGAACTCTGTCTACAGGTGGAGTACTATA
>CAUDMG010001420.1:235000-260272 GCA_958450375.1 Homarus gammarus | reverse complement strand
CTTCAGACATTGCAGGATCAAGCACAAAGAGCAAGGCATGACGTAGTGAAGATCGCCACAAAGGTCTCTCAATCCCCCGGCGCTGTGTGTCTTGGTTTCAAGAAGGTACTAGGGCAAACGGCGACGAAAGTCGCTAACAGATCATCCGAGGGGGACACAGAATGACTAAGCGAGGAGAACTCATGGTAGACAGCTGAATCCGACGAACTCCCCCTCTACATACCGCACCAGCTAGTTATGCCCCCCTTTTTTGTTGCATTTGGCAAAGTGGGCAGCTGCCCAGGGGCCTCCACAATCTGGGGGCCTCCACATATTACAATATTGTATTTATTTGTTTATTCATTTGGATTATTTTTATTTTCATTCTTTAAAATTCATGGGAATAGTACACTATCAATAAATATACAGTTAATTAAAAATTTCTCAATTTTCTAATTTCCTCAATATAACTGCATATGGCTTCAAAATTCTCCAAAGAAGTGTTCAAATTTCAAAATTTTCCCGGGGGGCTTACAGCGCCCCCCGGAACTCCCAGATGTTTAAACTCGCTTCACTTACCACCCCACCCTCTTGGGTAGTTATAATGAGAGAGGCCTCCACAAAGAGGCTGCCCATGGGCCTCCACAGGTCTAAATCCGGCACTGTCTGGCCCTCCAATCTCTCAGGGTAGCTGAGGTGCTGAAGGGCAGGCACCAGTCTGGTGGCCCTCCTTTGAACATTTTCAACCAACTGACAGTCCCTAGCATATCTCGGGGACCAGACGGGGTGACAGTACTCCAGATGGGGAAGCACTTCACTCTTGAAGATCGTTACGAGGGACGGACCGTCTAGATATCTGAATGACCTTCTTATAAGACCCAATAATTTATTTTCCTGATTTACCTTCTTCTCGCAATGGCCCGAGAACTTCAGCTCATTGTCAACATACACACCTATAGTGGAGCGGCATAGCTACAATTTTCATAACAATTGTGCATTTAATGATGAAAGCACCAAATTTGGCACAGCGATGGAGTAATGGTATATAAACATTTTCAGATATGGAACCACTCGATACTGGATTTGAGTGGCCGCTATAAATCAGGGGCGGATCCAGGAAAAAAATTCAGGTTTCACCACGTTACTGTCTTAGTCCTGTGAGACCGTCTAATACTGCGAAGCATAGGGAAATAATAGGCTATAGGAAGAAAGAAAAGGACAAACCCCAGTAATCACCTTGGACCAACCACTGTTTGCAATAGCCAAATAGATTCAGTGGAATTGGCCCGAAAATTATGGAGAAGAGAATTTTATTATGATTCTGGGCGGTCTCCACATTGAAATGGCGGCTCTGAGGATGACAGGCAGTTGGTTGCAGGGTAGCGGGTGGGCAGAAACCCTGGTGCAAGCCGATATTGCCAGCCCAGGAACTGCGAACTCTTTCCTAAAGGCTGCTCATGTCACACGCACCAGGCGAGGCCATCAGATAACAGCAGCAACCCTGAACATACTATAGCACAAGGCTTATGGCAAATACACTGAGGATGCCCAAAGTGATGGTCATGAGCCCCTAGAGTTTGGTGTCTGGTGTCAGCAAAGGGCTGAATGTTGTCCCCAGTTTCAGTACTGGGCAACCACCCTCAACCTAGAGCTAAGTATCTTTATGTTTGTTAGATCACTCCGAGAATCAAACTTCTCGCTATACATGGATGCTCTGGCGGAACTGTGTCAGTGGTTCTTCGCCTTGGATCATACTCATTATTCTCGGTGGGTTCCAGTCCACTTGAAGGACATGACAGAGCTCTCGGACAAGCATCCTGATGTGGCTGCAAAGCTTCAAGCTGGACATTTCACAGCAAAAAAGACAGCCAGCCGTTTTTCTGCAATAGCACTAGACCAGGCCCATGAGCAGATCAATGCCTGCATCAAAGGTGATGGTGGTGCAGTCGGTTTGACTGGAAACCCTTGTGCACTTCGACGGTGGATGGTTGCAGGTCCAGAAGTAGCACGGGTCATTGCTGAATTTCAATCATCGCAGAAAGCTGAGCAAACCAAGGCTAACTTCCACCATCATGAGCAAACCAACACGACGCAGGACAAGTTTCTTCAGGGTGAGAAAGCACTTACGCTTGTCATGGAAGAAATGGGAAACCCATTTGAAGAAGAAAATTCTGACCTGATGGTTCTTCATACAGAGGAAATCTTGTGTCCGGAAGCCGTTAAGAGTGTGCAAAATGTTGTCAAGCTTGGACGAGAACAATTCCATTCATATGTAAGAGAACGCCTTGAAGACAAGTCTAAGCCTACTGGTGACACTAATAAGCTCAACAAGCTAACACTATTCAGTTCAATGAAATCCAAGTCTCCAACAAGGAGTAAGCAGCAACTAGCCTTCGCAAAAGACGACTGTGGACTTTTCTCCAGGCTGTACATAGCCTGTCAAACAAGAGAGGGTGATTTGGACGAATTCTTCAAGCATGAAAACCGGTCCTATCCACCAGCACTCTCCAGTAATGGGAAACTCCGCTTCAGCAAGCAGGCCGACTTACTCACACCCCTTGAACAGCTTGCTGACACTCCACATGTCACCTCAACTATACTCGATGGACCTGCCGTTGTGGAAATGTTCAAGCCAGGAGGCAGTAGGACATTTCAAGAATACAGAACAGCTGTATTCATTCCCTATATTGAATCACAGCTCGAATATCGATCTCGACTTGACCTGGTATGGGATTGCTACCTGAAATCTAGGAGCCTAAAAGCAACAGTAAGAGGTAACCGTGGCAACTGGCAAAACTTTCTCAGCAACAGTGACAACAAAGAGGAACTCTTCAGTTCCTGCCAGAACAGGTTATGCAGTTGGTTGTCAAAGAAAGTAAACAGCTGGTTGTCACAGACAAGAAACAGGTACTCACTGTTCCACCCCGGAAGGACACAGCCAACTTGGCACCATGCAACCACGAAGAGGCCGACACTAGGATGATGGTTCATGCAGCTGATGCCTTGGAATGTGGTCATCGGCGAATACTCATTCGTACCGTCGATACAGATGTTGTCATCCTTGCAGTTGCTCTAGCGAATGAGCGGAGTGAGGTACTAGATGAACTATGGCTTACTTTTGGCACAGGAAAGAATCGACGTTACGTAGCAGCACATCAGATTGCAAAGGCCCTGGGACCTGAGAAGTCGAGAGCTCTTCCAGTGTTTCACGGTATCTGTCTTTGCAGGTCATAGCAAGAAGGCAGCCTGGGCCACATGGAATGCATTTCCGGAAGTGACAACCGCCTTCCTCAGTCTGGCTTCCACCCCAAGTGAGCTGCCTGATGGTGTCCTGTCGACACTGGAGAGATTCATCGTGCTGCTCTATGACCGTACGAGCACATGCTGTGACGTGAACGTGCTGAGAAAGAAACTGTTTTCAAGAAAATCAAGATCACTGGAGCATCTCCCACCAACAAGAGCAGCTCTGGAGCAGCACATAAAGAGAGCTGCTTATCAGGCTGGACATATCTGGGGACAGACCGCAATGGCATTTGTCAGTCTGCCATCACCATGTGACTGGGGTTGGATGAAGTCGGGTGATGAGCTGGAACCACTCTGGACCACACTCTCTGAAGTGTCAAAGTCATGCCACGAGCTCATCTCTTGCGGTTGCAGAAAACACTGTAGTGGCAAGTGTAGGTGCAAAAAAGCTGCACTTAAATGCACTGAACTTTGTGCATGTGAAGGTGGCTGTTAAGGCCAAATAGCCGAATGTTCAGAATTTTTTTTTAAGTTTTGGGGGTTCGGAATATTTGTATTTTAATTTTCCAGTGTAATGCTTTTACTTGTCTTTTTCATTGTAAAAAACTTCGAAAACTATCACAAATGATTTTCGTAACCCGGATTATGTATAGTGATGCAATGGAATGAAATATGCAACAGTAAAAACAGAAATACATAGTTTAGTGTACCCTGAACGGCGGCCATCTTGAAATTCAATATGGCGCCCACAGAAGTTGAGTTTCTAGTGGTTCCATATCTGAAAATATTCACCATGTATTACTCTATATCTGTGCCAAAGTTAATGCTTTCATCATAAAATGCACAATTGTTTGGCTATGCCGCTGTACTACTAGGTCCTTCTCACATTCAGTCTCAAATAGTGCAGGTTTCTTCATCCCGTTGGGATATATGATACGGCTCTCCACGGCACATTTCTTCACTTAAGAAATATCTATGACTTAGACCATAAAAAACACCCTTAAAACTTACCTGAACGTGGCATTTGGGGTCTGACGAGACCATCCTTTGTACTACCACCGACTGCAGCAGTGAGTTTGTTGGAGAACGTCGTCTGCGGGAAACTGGTGACGTCATTGCAAATGGCGACCCTGTTTCTAGAGTAATAAACTTATCTCGATTATTATAGCAGGATTTGAAACTTTTATTACAAATTATATATATATATATATATATATATATATATATATATATATATATATATATATATATATCTATATATATATATATATATTGTAGTGGATTCCTCCCCTACAAGCACCGAACCTTCTCGAATTCCCAAGCCTACGCCTCCAGTGCCGCCCACGGAGCGGGGGTCAACTATCTACCCACGCCTACCCCCGCCTTATAAGGCCTGACACCGCTGTGACCAACTTTTTCTATCCAGTGCCACCAGCAAGCAACACCTCCTCCGCGCCAGCCGTGCAGCTGCCGCTCCCGCCAGCGACCTTGGCGTCCCTCAAGCCGCGTGCCCTCACTCTGGGCACCCTCACCACCCAGCTCTCTCTACTCAACGCTTATTACCATGCTACCTACCCAGCAACAAGCTTCATTGTACATCCAATACAATATGTATACAGTGGCACATTGTGAGTTTCCTTTCTCCATCCCATCCTGAGTATGAACCAGTATCTCATAACTCCACAATATATATATATATATATATATATATATATATATATATATATATATATATATATATATATATATATATATATATATATATATATATATATATATGCTGACAACCACCAGGAAAGAAGAAAACACGAAGTTCCCAAGCGCTTTCGTGTAATTCACATCTTCAGGGGTGGTTATCAGCATATACCTAGATCACGCGCACCTACAGTGATTTACTTGCATATATATATATATATATCGCATCACTCTACGAACGTGGCAGAGTGTATATCTTGTGTTTACTCAAAACCGACAACTCGTCCATTGTGTTAGCTGGATGGGCAACTTTCAAACCGGAAATATACAGTAGTTCGTGATAGTGGCTCTGAACTTTGTGTTGAATCTCTGGCCTCATTTCATTCCCAGTAGCTGCCTCGTTCACCCTTTCCACCATATAGTTTGGGGTGTGGTCAGATATACTATATAGTTACTGTCGTATCTACACTGAGCACTGGGTGGGAGGTCGTGGGGACGGTGGGGCTGGGGATTGACTTGCTGTTCCTTCTTGTCCAGTCCCTTGATTCTGTATTGTTGCGTTTTCCTCCACTGCTTGCTTGCTGCATTTGATTTGCTGGCCATCAACAGCTGGGTCATTACATCCGCCCCTCCACGACTTCCCCCCTCTATATAACCCACCAAGTCAATCCCCCCCTCTCATTTCTCCTTCAGTATCACCAGGAGTTCCTTGTGTTGTTCCTTCTGTAATACTGTGCGATCTGGAATTATGAAAATGTTCCGAAACGATGAATTCAAATTCGTTGCCAAGTTTGTTGCCTGCCGTTGAATACTATACTGTATATCCCACTTTGTTTCTTTACATTCTTCTATGATCTTGAGGGGGCCTGGCTTATTCTCCAGCTTTCCCCCCACCCTAACTATTTCGTTAGGTGTAGTTGATATATTTTGAGCTCCTGTACATATTTTCTGAAAGTTCACCTAGTGTGTTTTTCTGCTTTCAGCTTTGTCTGACTGGCTCTTAATAACACCATACACGATAATATTGTCTTTGCGCTCGAGACGATATTTTTCAAAGTTATCTTAAAAAAATATATAATAATTTGTGTAGCTAATAAAGTACTGATAATAATGGATTTTTGTTTTTAATGAATTACACAGAATCATTCATCCCTCCCGCTTCTCACATTTCTGGATCCACCCCTGATATGTGTGTAACTGGTTGTGTTTACATGTTATGAAACAAAGTTTTCTGAGAATCAACCAACATACTGTATTGCCAGAAAGGAATAATCAAGGAGTTAAAAATTATAAATAATACGAACAAAATAGCAGTTCTTAAAATAAGGCCGTATGAGCTATGCTGTCGACGGCCAGGAAAACAATACGTCACGATATATCGGACCAAGAAGTGTTTGGGGTCATTGTACTGGGTCTGTTAAAAAGAGGTCTTGATAAATGCTGTCGAAATGAGCGACATGCCTTTCTCTCTACTTACATATTATAATAACTACTTGTTATCTTCCCTATTATACATGTCTAAGTACAAGTTATTTACGTAGGTCGATATTATTTACAAAATAATTAGAAAGGGAGTCATATATGATGTAAGACATTCACAAATTAAGAAAAACAACGGAAAGAGTTATTTAGCATAGTCTGCCAATTAAGTAGTTCTCTAACAATGTTTGTGATGGTGAAAGTGCTGCCATCTTGAGAGAGAATATTTGAATGGATAAAAAATCTAATTCAATGCTAACTTTTGACAAACTATCGAATTTTCATTCATATGATTCACAAAAAATCTTACATAAAAGTGTTTTGTTTGGAACAATTTTAAATATATTATTCCATAGGGGATAATTAAGTGTGTGTTGGTATTTCACCTCCACAATGACTTCCTACTTGCTTCCGATGGCATTCATGACAGTGGGTGGACTCGGTGTTGTGACTTGCCGTGAACATGGCTGACATGACCAACGACTCCACTCGTCGCCTCGTCTCCAAGAAGCAAACCTTAGATGATGCATACGCGGCCCCGGCCAACTTTTTAGAAATAGATGTAGTGAACCCTATCACCCACGGTGTCGGCAACAAAAGATATACGGACTACGAAGTTCGGATGCGGGTAGGTGTTTCATCATTCTTTCCTTCCTGTAATTCTCATTTTGTGGATTAGTAGAGTGATGGTTAACCTCAAGACTTATGGAAATTTTGTTTCTGGTGCAGGCGATGTAGTTAATATAGAGTGGATTTGCTTTCATAAGGTCATGTGACCGTGTGTGAGGAGTCGTGGTGAGGGTGCAAGGGGCGGATACCTGAGAATCCTCATTAAAGTTATTCATATTCGGATGTCGTAGTCGGGGGAAATTTAACAATATGTTTCAGTTTCTTGTATTGTGACTAACATTAATATGTATGATATTTGTCGCATTAAAAATTGAGATATTTACGACCATGAATTAAAAATCTTAATGTTGTGTTCTGAATATCTTGCCTGATTCTGGAAATCCTGAATATAAATTAGGAATACTGGAGTACAGAATAACCTACATGCAGGAGTTGGAAATCATTAATCAGGTTAAGTTCAAGTCTTCATCATTAATGTAATTAAACTTGACCCAATATTTTGGGAAGGTTGTGATCGTAAAAGACATGTTTTGAGTGATTATGAAATTGTGCCCAAACTGAGCCAAAGAATTTGCCTTTTATTATTAATTTAGAGGAGACCAGTAAAACGTTACTGTAACTCTGCATCTCGGCTGGTTAAATGGAGATTGAAATTGACAAAATTTGGCTGCCTATCGTGATGCATATTTTTGGTTCATTTTAAGGTACTATGTGTTGAGAATGGTCCGGCCTTAACAACTACCTGAAAAAATATCTCCATACTAAATAAAAGCCTTCTTACCTCGAGAAACAGAAGGAATACGTTTTGCAATAATTTACTTTACAATGTTTATTTTTCTGTGCATGGAGTAACAGCTCTCGACCTTCCATCCACATGCTATATTATACCTTTTTCGGATTGGCCGACAGTTTTACTTTTTTATTTTTTACAGAACAGAACATCTCCATAGTCTTAATATTTTTGGTAAATTTTCACTAATCCACTGGTCTTTGTTTGGATATTTTAAACTATTTTTTTCCGATGTTTTTTGATGAGTTTCGAACGAATTTGATATTCATTTCTGCTGGAAATTAATAGTTTCTTCGATTCCACCCATCAATCATAACGAAAACAATTGTTTTTCTAGTAAATCACATAAATAAAAGCCAACAAAACCAAACCTAACCTAACTATTTTTCTGATGAAACTCTGCAATTGACGTAAAATAATCTCGATCACAGTGTCGGCACAGCTCTTTTCGCCTGTTCAGCCATATCTGGTTATTCTGGTACAGTACTGAAAGATCCAATCTCCGCTCCCGATGCACCCACACATTGTACATTGGCTTAGACAAAAAACTCTTGCCCAATTATAAGTCTCCTATCGCTATAGCCAATAAGAAACTTCCATACCACCCTTTGCACACGTGCTGCAGACGCCTAAGAAGCCAACATGGAGGTAAGGAGCACTGCATGATGGGTGGTCAGACCTTCTCTTGAGACGTAAACAGCAAATGGCAACACTTGTGACTGACCAAATTTAATAATATTGAAAAATTAATATCTCTGTTATCCTTAATTTTTGGCAGAAATATCAGAAGAATAAGGCTTAGAATTGTCTGAACATTACGAAACACATGTTAATAACAGCATGAGAAATGCCGGTGCAAGATCGAAAATTCACCTTATTTTCTTAGTTTCTTGGGATGGTGAGTAAAGAGTAGCCAAGGTCCAGGAAGATTTTTGGAAAGATGACGGTCACAAGGAGTCCGTCAAACTGTTCCTTATTCGTACCAAATCTTGGAATATCGCCAGGGACGTCTCAAAGCCATTCAATTGGCAATCACGTAACAGTCTGTATCGAGTAGCATATATTCTTACAAGCTGTATTTTTTCATTTATAGAATGAAGAAAACTAAACTTACCAGACCTAACCTACACTAGTAAGTTATTTCCTCTATTCTTCTTCTAAAATGTAATAGAATTAATTTCTATGAAAAAAAACAATTATGGCCAAAGCATGGTGCTGGTGGCAAGGTTGTGTTGGGCCATATTCCTCCTCCCATTTCTCACATCAAAGTCGATATCTCATAATTTTATTCCATAATTTTTTTTTTTTAGGGTAAGAAAGCTTTTAACAAAATTTTAATTTTTTTTTAGTTTGCTAAAGGCCAGACCACTTTGTAAAGTACGATACATGTAATGTACTACCAATTTTAATTGGGGAACCTAAACATGTTTCTTGTGAAATTTATTTGGTAAAATGTTATAGGTTTCTTGACCATAAACATTTAATCAGGATTTACTTTGAGAGTCACGTAAACAGCACTTTTAATGTACAGTACAATGTAAAATGTAATTGCAGTAAAGTACAGTACTGTACAGTATTAAGGATAAATGTATTTTAGGCCTTGCATCTAGAGGCACTGTAAGAAAAGTTTTGTTTGTTATTGTGTGCATTATATTTTTATGAACATAACCCAATGACATCTCATTATTGTTTTTCACCAAGTGATTCCTGGATGATAAAATCAGATATAGATTTCTGTAATGGGTTTTGTCAATTTGCTGAAGGTGTCCAGTCCATGACCTACTGTACATGCTTGTAGCTTAGGTAAGTTCATACGTATATTTTTTTTATTCCTCTTTCCCTTATTAAAACAACTGTCCAAGTGAAAATTCCAAAGAAAACAAACTATTATGCTTGACAAGAATGGTTCAGCCTTAGTGCCAACTTGAAGTTTCTCCATTGAATATAAAAGCTTTCTTGCCTGGATAAGTGATAAAACAAGCATAATTATTAATGCGTTTTGCCTAATATCATTTTTTATGTCCAAAATTGGCGGAGGAAGATGGCAAAAACCATGTTTAGACTATAGAAAAGTTTATGGCTAATATTGACGACCAACCCGCTGACACGTTATTTGTTTTGATGTTTATATTCTTAATAAATTTTCACCAGTGACTTGTGATATGATAATCAATTTTTTTTGGGTGGGGGGGGGGGGAATTGCTTCCTTTGGTAGATAATTAAACAACTAGGCATGCACCACTTGTCTGGTGCACACTACTTTGTCTTTCTCGGCGGTGATGCAGCGGTACACAGCCAATCATCTCTGATCGATGACAGTCGCCAGTGTATATTTATGAGCCACACTAACCGGGCGGCTGCTCTCACGTCCACAAAAAAAATAAAATTACACCATATCATAGTAATTGCTTTATTTAATGTGCTGGGGGTGTTAGGAGGGTTAGCCTCACGGCTAGGAAATTAGGTAAGATTATGTAGTTTTCTTTGGTTGGGTTAGTGAGGTCTTCTAACAACACATCTGCCTCTTTTTTTTTCATATCAACTAAGGTTAGGTTTAATTTAGAAATAACCACTTTTGAAAACATTTACCTTCACATCGGTGTCCACTATAAAGCACTGTGAAATTGCAGTGTTTTTAAATTCGTTTTTAATGAGAAATTGGCGGTGGGTCAGTCGTTAATAATTACCAAATTTATTTTCAGAGGAAATTATTTGGTGTATAGTACATATACAGCTGTAGTATATTTTCAGAAACTAATAATAAAACCATATTGTCACAAGTACTGTACAGGCATCCCTCACTATTCTAATGGGTTCTGTTCCCTATCATTTTTTGTATAAGCAAATATCACTTCTGGATAGTAAGAAAGAGGTGTAGTATTATAGTGTACATTTGTAGAGTGAGGGATACCTGTACTGTGGGTTATGAGGAGCACAGAACTTAAGTAAAAGCACCAGTACACCCAAAAACAATGTGTGTGATGTCTTTTACTAGTATCAATTAAATTTGCACTAACAATGCTACAATCTACCACTTAATTCACTACAATGACTTCACTAGCTCCAAAGTTTTGGTATTTTGAAGGTTCGTAAACTTTAACTGCACTTTCTTTGTTTTTCATTTACGGTGCTTGTCCTACTTCAGTTCCATGTGCCTCATATGCTTTCCTTAGACACATGTTCATGATAGTACAGTATCTATTTTTACATACCCTGTAATTATCTACAGGTAGTCGTCGACTTACGACCTATGCGACTTACGTCTGTTCGACTTTACGACCGGCGGTACGACAGTTTTGGCCCCAGCCTCCTGGCGCTGCCGGGAGCTGGAGCCGCGCGCATCCCCGCGCTCAATTACAAACACGCTCGCTGGTACAGCACACTTCCCTCCGTGTTTGTTTGCCTTGTGCCTTTCTTTTGTCTTGGAAATTTTTCTTGAACCACCACCCCCCCAAGATGTCTACCAAGAGGAAACTGTCTTCATCTACTCCTCAACCTGCCAAGAAGCAAAGAAAGGCCATTGATTTAAACACTAAAATGATGGTGATTAAACAGCACGAAGGGGGTAAGAAAGTGAATGTGATTGCACGTGATCTGACGCTATCACACTCTACTGTGTCGACGATTTTGAAGGATAAAGAAAGGATTCGTGAAGCTGTGAAAGGTTCTGCACCCATGCAAGCGACAGTTATAACGAAGCAACGGACTGGGCCTCTCCACGAAATGGAGAAATTACTTTACATTTGGATGGAAGATCAGATCCAGAAACAGACACCGTTAAGCCTTTTTACTGTGCAGACGAAGGCTAGAAGTCTATTTCAGACTTTGAAGGAGCGCGCCGGAGAAGACTACAATCAAGAATTTGCAGCAAGTACTGGCTGGTTCAAGAGATTCAAGAAAAGATTTCAATTTCATAATGTTCGAGTGACTGGGGAAGCAGCGAGTGCAGACGAGGAAGGAGCACGCAAGTTTGTTGACAGTCTGGATGAATTAATTACGGATGAGGGATATCTAGCAGAGCAGATATTTAATGTGGATGAAACGGGATTGTATTGGAAACGGATGCCAGAACGCACTTACATCCAAAAAGAAGCCAAAAGCATGTCTGGATTTAAAGCATTTAAGGATAGGCTTACTCTGCTGCTTGGCGGGAACATCGCGGGGTTTAAGCTGAAGCCTTTCCTAATCTTCCATTCAGAAAACCCGCGGGCGTTGAAAAATGTAAACAAGCACACGCTGCCCGTTTACTTTCGTTCTAACCGTAAAGCATGGATGACACAGGCACTGTTTGAAGACTGGTTTGTAAATTGTTTTATTCCTCAAGTTCGTGAATATTGTTTGACGAAAGAAATTCCTTTCAAGATTTTATTGCTACTGGATAATGCGCCTGGACATCCACCTCATCTATCAGATATTCATCCGGACGTGAAAGTGATTTTTATGCCGCCAAACACGACTTCAATTTTGCAGCCCATGGACCAAGGTTCAATTGCTACTTTCAAGGCTATCTATCTCCGAACCACCTTTGCCCAAGCCATAAACGCTGTAGATGCCGACCCAGAACTATCGTTGCGTGACTTTTGGAAACAGTACAACATTCTTAAGGGTATCAAGAATCTGGCAAACGCCTGGGAGGCTGTGACGGAGAAGTGCATGAATGGCATCTGGAAAAAGTGTGTTAAGCGCTATGTTCATACTTTTGCAGGATTTGACAGTGAAAATGAGCTTGAAGTTATTCGGGAAAAAATAGTAAAACTGGCAAAAGATCTTTCTTTGGAATGTGAAGTGGAAGATGTTGAGGAGTTGCTAGACCAAGAATCAGAAGAACTTACAAATGAAGAGCTAATCGAATTGGAAGAAGAAAAAGTAGCAGAAGAAGAAAGGAGAGAAGCAGCGGACAAAGAAGAGGAGGAGCCACAAAGGACGTTCACCACTAAGGGATTATCAGAAGGTTTATCTCTACTGAATAAACTTCTTGCCCATTTTGAAGGAATAGACCCAAACATCGAACGATTTGCAAGGATTGAGCGGATGGCACGCAATTCGTTTCGTCCGTATCAAGAAATTTACGAGGAGAAGAAGAAACGAACAATTCAGACAAAGCTCACCATGTTCATGAAAAAAACAACTCCTCCGGCTACCCCAAAGGCTGCCCCAGCTGACGACCCCGACGATCCACAGCCAAGCACCAGCGGCCAATAAGATGTTTTTTGTATGTTTGTATGTGTTTGTATGTTTTGCAACTAAAATGTTTTATATGTTTTGCACCTGTATTTTTTTTTTTGTATGTTGTGTAAATAATAAACTAATTGTACTGTAGTATGCAGTGATTTACTTAAACCTGACGAACGTAACAATAATGAACAAAGAAAATGTTGATAAAATATGACTTAAAGATGATTATATTATCATTACACATTATAATATACGTAAGGTAATTATAACATAGGCTGACTTACGACCAGATCAACTTACGACCGGGCGGCCGTAACCAATCTAGGTCGTAAGTCGACGACTACCTGTATTTTATTGAAGCCTCCTGGTTCCAAACTTTTTGGTTGCCATGTACTGTACAGTACTGGAATAAGGCCTTGTTCATCTCAGGAAATCGGAACTGGAGTTCTGATAATACTTCTGTCATATGTTGTTAATAAATTTGATGTACCATTCAATATACTGCTTGGAAAATAAGATTACATAACTTATGTATTTTGAATAATAAATTGGAAAGAATAAAACATGATGCTGATATAAATTAAAAAATTAAGATTGCATGGAATATGGTACATTTTCAGGTTTCATAAATATTGTACTGTATTGTTTTAGCATGAAACGCCAGGTTTTGTGAGTGTTGGGATTGAGGTTAAGTACGGTGAAGGTGAAGAAGCCTAGGAAGTGCTGCAGTTGACCTAGAGGGGACCACTGTTGCCTGTTGCACTTGGCACGCCTGTACACCACTGTTGATTTTGTACCCTGATTTTCTTTTATTTGTTTTGTTGTATGAACCCTCTGTAAGAACTTGCAAAAAATACACTACAGTAAGATCTCGTATTTCGTGCGATTTCATTTCGCGAACACTACCTGATGTAACCAAGTCCTATATTTGGCGTAAAATATTAGTGAATTTTGCGAGATCCAGCCAGCTGAATGCTGGCCACTGTCTTGAATGACATCACAACCCTCATACCAGTTGGTCATTTCTGCTGCAACGCGTGTTTTGTCAACACGAATTGGTTGCAACGCGATTGATGAATAAGGGAACGCTGTTTGTAAAATGCGAACTTTTGCGTGTGAATGTTGGCTATAGTGCGATTCCATCCTCAACATTTTAAGCGTGGCGTGGAGTTATGCATGTTTACAGTTCACTTTCGACACCACATGTTCAATTGATTCGTGTCTTTTGTTTGTGACGTGTGTTTTAAGAGATACTCTGTAAATTTTTTATTTTTTAGCTGTTGCCTATAAATACTGTGTGAAAAGAATGTTTCGCAGTGAGGACTAATAACGGTTTACACCAGCACTCTCTGTTTACATCACGTGATCAGTTGAATTGTGCGGTTTCTCTTGATTGCTCCATGATTTTCTCTATTTTCTCCAATTTTGTTAGTGTTTGCAGTGAATACAGAAAGACAAGGTAAGAAGAATATATCCAAGAAGCGTTCTGGTGATCGAATTGCTGGTAGTGAACTTAAGAGGTTTACAAGAACGCAACTATCGCGTTGTAGCCTGCGCCATCCTAGCCACCTCCTGGGCTAGTATTGTGTGCTGTTTTGGGTGGGGCTACCACCTGTTGAGTCAAGATAATGGCCTCTACCTCTACTGGGGGTTCTACTGGTGCTGGTGGGACAGACCCACCTAAGCAGCCAAATAAGGAAAAGGAGAAGCTGGACTATCATAAGGGAGTTAAGTTTGCCAAGTACTCGATGCAAGATAAGCATATTTGAAAATATAGCCGAGATAAAGTTTTTCGCCTTTTATGTTCGACGCCATAATGGCATCAAGTGAGGCTGAGAGATTAAATTACAAATCTTGATCTGATGTTAATACAGTATACTGTACCTTTCACCCTCACTAATCAGGGCATCTAAGAATATCCTGCTGATGCTCTTAACAGATTCTCATGACTGACATGTTCACTCTGATGGCACATAGTAAAAAAAAAAAAGTATTTCCAGTACAGCTCCTCCCCGACTTACGACCACCCGCACTTACGACCTGCCTCAGTCGTATCCAAATTTTGTCAAATTACGTATTTTCGAGTCCCAACGTCAGTACATAGACAAAATTTTTGTTTGTAATTCACTTTAAAATGGCTGGTAAGCTTAAAAGTGAGAGTTTTGTGGTGCTGAGAAGAAAGACACCCATTTTAGATTTTATATGTATTATTTAAGCATTTTCAACTTACGATCAGTTCTACTTATGTCCTGGATTTGGGTCCCTAACCCCGTCGTAAGTCGGGGAGGAGCTGTATATCTGTCCGTTATTCATGCATTTGATCTCCCACCTTTCCTTTATTTTCTCCTTTTATTATGTTCCCACTCCACTTACACTTAATGAGACTTGTTCTTTACATATCCATAATTTGAACTGTTCCTCACTGTTCATGTGTACAGTAAATGCCAAGTGTTGGGCACTTTACAGTATATGAATGCTGTTTACTTATGTCTTGAGTTTTAGGCTTAAGATATTGTAGGCATTCTTATACAGTATGTCTGATGTTCTAGCTTTTGGTTCAGTTTCTTATACAATACATTTTAGCTTTGTTAGCACTCTTACACATGCAATATTGTAAGTTCTCAATTTTCCTTTATAAAAATTTAATTGTGCATATTCTTATGATTAATTACCTGACTTTTGTTGTGAATTCTTAATTATTATATATTCTACCTTTCAGACCAACCTACCAGTGTTTAAGGTGAAGGAATCGAGCGTACGGAGGAGGTACAGCGATTTTGAGTGGTTAAGAAATGAGCTTGAAAGGGACAGCAAGGTAGAGTAATTCTGCATATACATTATGATTTGCATTGTTTAACCAGGGTAGTGGTCACACAGTTCATGTATTGTAGTGGTTACTGTTTTTAATTTTTTAATTTGAATTACCTTTAGTAGCTCAGGATTAATTTATCCCCCCCCCCCCCTCCCTATTTTTTAACTTGGGAGGTTTTCTGGTCAGTGTGATCTTGAGAGGTGGGAGAAATGCAAAATTAGTAGATAGGGATTGATGTCTACTGTAAATACTAGAATACAGTTTTTATGATAAATTTTTTATGCAAAAAGTAGGGGGTTAAGCTATACTGTAGGTCTGTGTTGCAGCACTGATCTTTATAGCAGAAATTTTAAATAATTGTGTTGCATAGTCTGCTGGTCAAGTTGGTTCTCATATACCGTACTGTACTGTAGTTTTTTCAACTTGTCAGCTGTTTTCCACTACAGTACAGGGTAGCCAGAATATCACTCATTTTTCAAGTACCTAAACAAACTTGATATACAGTACACTGTACTGTGTTTTTACCTTTCACAGTAGGGCTCCAAAATAGCAGTTTGGTATTAAGGGTGTAGCATAAAGTGTTTATCTACAATAACCTATGTCTTTGTCAAGTGACATGTGATACCACCACCAAGACTAGAATACAATCCCATGGCAGAGCAAGACCTCACAGTAGCTCTTAACTGTGTAGTACTGTATTTTACGCCATATAAGACACACCCCATTTCAGCAGGGAATATTTAGGAAAAAACTTGTGTATTTTCCTCCTGTAGCCATAGTTTTCTTAAAATAATATATACAGTACCAGTTAATGTGTGGAATAAATAAAATTACTACCAATAAATAAGTTAAAACAAAAAATACTATATACAGTATAGTCTGGTTTTACACGGATATTTTTTACGCGGAAGGTCATTTACACTGCACCTGTTAGAAGTGATAATTATTATTTTCACGGTGAATTCCATCATGTACGCTGCAAGCAGCAGGGCAAGGTGCTGGGCGCTGACGTCAGACTCCCGCTGGTGACGTCGCAGACTGTGATTGGGCCACGTATCATTACCACCCACGCACCCCTCCTCCTCGCGCTGTGATTGGTCTAGGCGTCCTTGCCACCCATGCTCTACGCTGCCGCGTCAGTCTCACTGTCTCCACGTATTATCACTCGTGCCCAGGAACCAGTGCTTTTTTTTCTTTCTACACAATGGCTTCCACTGGACCCCCACCACCCCCGAGAGGCCCTGAACTACCTGGCCAATGTACAGTATTGTGTTGGCGATAGCCAAAAAAAAGGGGAGTCTGGCGGTCGGCCCAGTCTCTTATTTCAATTAATCCCATAGGTTCTGTTATTTTACTTACGCGTTTCGCTTTATATGCAGACCTCCATGGGTTTAATTAACCGCGTAAAACCAGACTATACTGTATTTCTATTTTGCTACTGGACAAAGAAATTTGTCAAATTCACTACACATGGGAGATAAACTCGGAAAAGTTGAGTTCTCTCACTCCTGTATTCTCATAACACACGTAGAAAGATTATTCTCTTTTAGGTTTATTTTATTTTTTACCTTCTGTATGTAAGATTGAGTGTGCATGGTAGGGGGGCGTGGCAATAGTGACGAGACTGTATTACTATTTCAAATACAAAACTAATATTACGTACTGAAAAATGGGTTATGTTGCTTTTTTTTTTCTTTCTTGTCCTTCCTAATGATGATGCTCTCATGGAAGTATATGTCTTAACATTTTGAGGTTTAGTGGATGTTTGTTACTGTGTATTGTGCATTAACAACAGACTCCTCATGCTTTTGTGTGACTTCGACACATTGATATTGAATAGCTTGCACTCCATGGTGTTCCAATAGTCCATTTATCAGAATCTTGTCCAGATAAAGAGAAACCTATTAAAATAACGATAAATCATTTTTGTCAGATTGTGGTTCCACCTCTCCCTGGAAAAGCGCTAAAGAGGCAGCTACCATTCCGAGGAGATGATGGCATATATGAAGAGGAATTTATTGAAGATAGACGCAAAGGACTTGAAGTTTTCATCAACAAGTAAGTCGTGATACATAGAACTTGGCTTTAACATTACGGTTATAAGTGTGGTTTATGAAAGACAAAGTGAGATACTGGTATTGACACGAAATATGGGAGGTAAAGGGGAAAGATGTCAAATCAATCTAGTATTAGATTCAATTTGAAGGAGAGCTCACCAGACAGGTTCAAAAAAGTTCCTGAAAACTTTTTGTAAATTTAGTTTTCATAAATCTATACAAATTTTCCTATAGAGTTGAAATGCATTCCCCCCAAAATCTTAAAATGATCAGATTGTCTTTAATGTCAGCTTTTGGTCTACACAGTGATTATAAGAGGTTAATAAGCATAGTAGGTGAAATGTATGTAGTGCAGTAATAGTTTTATTCAGCACTTGAAGAGAAACTGGACGAGATTTGAAACAAATTGAACAGCATGAACCATTAAACCAACATCCATAAAAATTATATTACATACAGTAATGCAGGTAGTCTCCACTTACTTGTACCGTGTAATATGAGATGTGGTCTAAAAGGTTTCATGCTAAACGAATCTAAAAAGCCATTGAAAGCTATGTAAAAAGGTGAGATATGCATGTTTAAAGGAACGAAAGAATGTTTTAGTGCAGGCTAAGGGAACTCTTGATGGATTTAGGTCTTGTGTAATTGAAGGTGGTGCTGGAGACTTGTAACTATGTAAATTGTATCATACTTCAGCAGTTGTTATTCAAAATCTTTCCATATATTGTACTGGTTAATATTGATTAACTGTTAAGATTAAATGGCAATACTATTCCAGTGTTTTTCGGTCAGCTGTTTACAGTACCCCCCATTGTTTCAATGGGTTTTTGGGTAATTGGTTCCAGCTCACCGAAAATTGCCTAAATTCAACAAAAAAGGTAGAAAAGTACACTTACTTTGAGGTGTGTATGTAGAAGGCTCCTGGATGATGATGCTGATGTGAATTTGAAGTGGGAGGTGCAGGAGGAGAAGGGAGAAGAGAAGGAAGTGGAGGTGGAGGAGAAGCATTTTACTGCTTCTTGGAAGGTGTCACCTTCCATGAAAATGTCAGGAACCTCTGGACTGACAGATTCTCCAGCAGGAACAGCCTCTCTCCTTCTTGAAGTGGAAGACCAAGGGCTAGCATCTTGCTCCCTCTGCCTTTTTCTGAAGTGTCAATTGTGGTCTGTGGGACATCTCTCCTCCTCATCATTAACTTATGTTTAAAGGAGGAGACCGTTTTGTCCTCAACATGACAAAGTTAGTTCAGCTTTTTCCACATCAGGGTGCCTTGAAGCCAGTTTCCTGAACTTCTCCCAATAGTTAATAACATCTTTCAACTCTTCAGTTGACATATGGTCATCACTTTCCTTTTCCTCCTCACCATTGTCAGCCTCTAACATCTCCTCCAGTTGCTGCAAGTCTTCAGGAGTAAGTTCCTCCTCATGAGACATCACAAGCTCTTCGACATCATCATCATCCTCCACTTCAAGGCCCAATGACTGACCAATGGACACAATCTCCTGGTCCAACTCTGTGTCATCCTGAAAGCCCTCAAAATCATGGACTACTGATGGCCACAGAGCTTTCCATGAAGAATTGGGGGATCTAGTGGAGACTTCTTGCTATGATGACACAATCAATTTTACAGCCTCCAGGACGTTGAATTGTGTCTTCCAGAACTGTTTCAGTGTTAGTTCAGGATCAGTGGAAGTTGCCTGATGATGACACCTAAACATTTTCTTCATGAACAACTTCTTGAAGTTGCTGATCTTATTCTGGTCCATTGGCTGTATGATTGATGTAGTGTTGGGAGGCAAAAACAACACTTTCACAAAGTCAAGTTGATACTCCAAAAGTTCTGGCAAGTTCAGGGCCATGCCCAGGGGCATTATCCATGAGGATAAGAGCCTTTAAAGGGAGTTTATTGGTGGTTAGGTAGCTCTTCACAGAAGGGCAAAACACCTCAACAGCCCATTCATTGAAGAGCTGTCTTGTCACCCATGCTTTACGGTTGGACTTCCAATAAACTCCAAGATTTCCTCTTGCCACTTTTTGTTGTTTGAACACCCTGGGGTTCTCAGAGTGGTAGACAAGCATAGGCTTCAGTCGGAAATCTCCTGAAGCATTGGCACCAAGCAGTAGAGTGAGATGGTCTTTCATGGGTTTATGCCCAGGTAAAGAGGCTTCATCTCTGGTGATGAATGTTCTTTTGGACATCTTTCTCCAAAACAGCCCAGCTTTGTCCACATTGAACGCTTGCTGTGGAAGATAATTTTCTTCTTCCACCAGTTCTTTAAACTCCACTAAAAACTTTGCTGCCCCTTCCTTATCAGCACTAGCAGCCTCACCATGCCTAATAACACTGAAAATGTCACTTCTTTTCTTAAATTTTTCGAACCACCCTTTGCTGGCCCTAAATTCTTCAAATTCTGTGCCTGAAAAACCAGGTTGATCTGTCTTTAAATGTTCGTATATCTCCCTGGCTCTTTCACAAATAAATTCAGTGGAAACAGTCACCTTTCATCTGTTTTTCCCTCATCCAGATGAGAAGTAACCTCTGTTTCTGCAATTAGGGATCTACCTTTAAACACACTGGTAGATTTCTCTCTCGCTTTCACTTATTTAAGTTTTTCTTTCTGTGCAAGAATTGTCGACAGTTAATGTCGACATGCCATATTCTTTTCATAGCGCATTTGTTCTAATGCCTTCATGTTTTTTTTTTTTATAATTTCCTGCTTAGTTTGGATTGAAATTGCTTTTCTTGATCTCTTAGGCCCCTTGCTGGATTCAGACGCTCCCAACACGTGATATTTTAAGTTTAAACTTGCTGTAAATAAAGAATATTTTCTTTAAAATAACACTGCACTATATATTGTCAATATGTAAAATAAATTTCAAAATGACCGGTAATTTGCTTGGAAACACAAAAAAAGCGTTTAGTTGAAGAGAGTCTCAAGCAAGATGTTACCTCCACTGAAAAGACAGAGACTAACGCTTGTTGGTGTGTTGACAGGCTGGATGGCGCGCATAAAACTAGTTTCATTACCTTCAATTATCTTCAATAATTGTTAAAATGACTAAACAATTTAATATTAAACTTTTAAAATTATTGAATTGTATAAACTTCTTGATATTTACTAAAATAGTAAAGAATTTAAGCCCTAGAACCGATTACTGTATTGGCGGACTAATACTACAGCTGGTTGACCGCCAAGTGCAAGCGAAAACGTGTTCAGGTCGGCTCGTAAGAAACTCATTAATCGAGGTATTGCTCGTTAACCGAAGTTAAGAATGCTATGGAAGGTAACTCGTTAACTGAGGGACCACTGTACTGTACAGTTATAATAAATGAAAATTTGATTTTTCTGTGACTCCCCATTTAAACAAATAATCAGTGTGGGTGCAGTGTAAAAAGACTTGCTCCTTGAATAATATAACAGTTGGTCTTCCTTTTTACTGTTGTTGAACTTGGGTCGTTACAAGACATTATTACAATTTTAAATTCCACAATCACTAGGCAAACACTGCCTCACATTAATCCCAGAGTTGACGATTATGCCGAAGACTGTGAGCATGGCCAGAGATTTTGGGACGTTCAGAATAGTGTCATCTGCTTTTTGTAAACTGAAGTTGTCTTTAGAAGTAAAATTTCCTTATTAGTATAATGATTTATATTGATTGAATAATTTTACATGTGTCATGCACTCCGCTTGATTCTTTTTAAGTTGAGTAAGTTGTCTGTCACTTTAGGCATTATTGGAATCTGTTGTGAAAATTGTTTGTATCACAAAATCCTGATATGTTTTAAACATTAAATTCTATTGGGATGTAGACTAAATCAAGAGTGAGGATTTTAAACTAATAAATTTTCCTCTCCTCCTCTCTAGAGTTGCAGGTCATCCACTATCTCAAAATGAGAAATGTCTGCATATGTTCCTAAAGGAAATACAAATTGACAAGCAATATACATCAGGCAAAATCAAGCAGAGATATATATATATATATATATAATATATATATATATATATATATATATATATATATATATATATATATAATATATATATATATATATATATATATATATATATATAATATATATATATATATATATATATATATATATATACATACAGGGTGTCCCATAAATTTCCATACATAGGAAAAATAAATTTTATATGAAAATCCATTTTTATTTATATAATATGCTCTACATGACTACCATTCTGTTGAAAACACTCTTCAATGCGTGTCCTCCACTGCTGAAGAACACGTTCAAGCACAGCTGGAGTTATGCTTGTAATGGCGTTGGTGATACGTTGTTTGGAAACTTGCACACATATATATACACACAGTTGACCCTCGTTAATTCGGACTAATAGGGGGGGAAGGGTGTCCGTTTTAGCCGATTGTCCGAATTAACCGATTTAGGGGTTAATGTTGCATTATATTTCAGTCATTGTTTTCGTCACGATTTTATCCCACTTTCCACTGTAATGCGTATGTAATTTCAAGAAAAATATTACATTTCCGTGAATGTATTATATCAAGCACAGTATGAATAGAATATCATTTTAATATAACAGTATTTTAACTTAAAACTATTGAAAAAACGAGTAACTTCTCTTGAACATCGGAAGGTTAGGTAAAATCTTTTGTTTTCGTTATGTATTTTATCCTATTTTACATTAATATACATCACGTTTCTGCAAAACTACTATTTATTTCCGAGAATATATTCTTTTAGGCACAGTTAAGGTAAAATATACATGTGATGTAACAGTTTTTAACTGAAAAAGATTCGGAAAACACGTGTACTGTCTAGCCGATACTCAACAGCTGGTGGTGCGTCGTGCATCGTTGTACACAATAGGAGGTTGAAGTAGATTACCGGGTATTATATTAAGTGTGAAATATCAAAAAGGTTTTTATTACCGGTATTTTTTGTAGATCAATGAGAACTGTGATACCGTATATGATATGATAAGTTAGCCTGTGCTAAGAACTTCAACATAGACTACTGAAAACACGTTGTAAGGTAATTTAGCCTATTGTAAGTTGGTGAGCTCATTTACTGAAGGAACTGCACAACTTTTCATTAGTAATTGGTACATATTTTACGTTTCCATTGTTTACTGGCAGTAAATGGTAAATATTTTTCATGTCTGAAGCTAAAAGTTGCATCCCCCCCCCCCCCACTAGTGGTGGAGATGATACATTTAACCAAAAAGATGCTGGTGTTTTATCCCAGCAGTGGGTGGACCAGCATTTTAGCTTAAGGTCCGCGTAGGTAATATTCCTACAAATCTAAAGAAATAAAATAAAAAAAAAAGTTTAGATTTTGTCCGAAATCCGGATTAAAGGGGTCCGAATTAACGAGGGTCGACTGTGTGCGTGTGTATATATATATATATATATATATATGTATATATATGTATATATATATATATATGTATATATATATATATATATATATATATATATATATGCTGATAACCACCAGGAAAGAAGAAAACACGAAGTTCCCAAGCGCTTTCGTGTAATTCACATCTTCAGGGGTGAGTACAGACTAGCTAGTCTACTCACCCCTGAAGATGTGAATTACACGAAAGCGCTTGGGAACTTCGTGTTTTCTTCTTTCCTGGTGGTTATCAGCATATACCTAGATCACACGCACCTACAGTGATTTACTTGCATATATATATATATATATATATATATAATATATATATATATATATATATATATACATATACATATATATATATATAATATATATATATATATATATATATATATATATATATATATATATATATATATATATATATATATATATATATATAATATATATATATATATATATACATACCCGTGTATAGCACGAGTTCTTAAGACCAAATTTTTTGGCAAAAAGTTGGGGGTCGACCTCTATACGGGTAATAGTTTCGAAGGGTGGAAAAATATTTACCAGTAACTACCAGTAAACAATGAAAACGACGCACCAACGCACCACCCGCTGTGAGTGTCGGTACAGTTGCCAGGGCAGATCTCTTGCGTCATCATAGCAAGCCCAAAGTAGCCAAATGCATGGTATGGTATGCACAGGAGTATGTAAAACATAAAGTATTCATTTTTAAAAGTTTATTTATAGATACATAAATTTTTGTTAATTAAATTTGAAACATCAATCTTTGTTAAATAAATTTGAAACAAAAGAAAAATACGATACCTTATTTATAAATATTTTCATTAAAATATTACATCACAAGTATATTTTACCTTAACTGTGCCTGAATGAATATATTCTCAGAAATAAATATGGAAATGTAATATTTTTGCTGAAATGACGTACGTATTACAGTGGAAAGTGGGATAAAATTGTGACGAAAACAATGACTCACTTTCTTTCGTCGTTCAAAAGATTTTACCAGAATCGCTTTTCGAATGGTTTTCCGTTAAAAAACTGTTGAATTACAATAATATTCTATCCTAATTGACTTGAATAAATACTATGATACCATATTTCTGAATATTTTCATTAAAATCCATCAAAATCATTTTCCTTGTCATCATCTGCAACACCAAACAGCTCCTCCCAGTCCTCTCCTTGAACAGCATCGTCATATGGATCAACACCATCATCAGCCATAGGATCATCAATATCTTCATCCTCATTCACGCTCTCATTAGCCTCATAATCCCACAACAAGTCGTCTTCTGTTCCATCAAGAGCATTCGAAATTCCACATTTCTTAAAAGATTTCACTACAATTTCTGGTCTGATTGCATCCCAGGCCTCTACAATCCATTCACATAATGTTGCTAGTGATGGAGCTTGGATGTTGCCTCCCTTTGTGTATGTCTTATCGCCTTCTATCATCCAGTTGTTCCACTTCACTCTTACCGCATCTTTAAATGGTTTGTTTATGGAAACATCCAGTGGTTGGACAAGACTTGTTAATCCACCAGGAATCACAGCTGTATCAGTGTTTTCCTTCCTAATCCCAGCAGTAACACTGTCAACAAGATGTGACCGAAACATATCCCACACAAGAAGACTTTTTTCTTTGCGCAGTCCCCCTGGTCTAAAGTTCCAGACTTTTTTAAGCCATATTTGTATGCCGCCTTCATCCATCCATCCTTTCTCGTGCACATGGATGATTATACCGTTTGGAAAATTTTGCTTTGGAATTGTTTTCCTTTTAAATATTACCATAGGCGTCAGCTTTGTGCCGTCAGCCATACATGATAGCACAACTGTGAATCTTGATTTTTCATGTCCAGTAGTTTTAACTAAAACTGTTTTTTCACCAACTTTATTCACTGTTTGACTGATTGGCATATCAAAATTCATGGGCGTTTCATCCATGTTTCCAATACACGAAAGTCTATATGAATTCTTCTTCCGGTGTTTGATTATGAACCTA
>CAUDMG010001420.1:42500-230000 GCA_958450375.1 Homarus gammarus | reverse complement strand
TTAAAATTTTAAAAGGAAAATTTTGAAACTGGCAACTGTGTGTAGATGACCTGACTCACATCATATTATGTCATCACGATTAGCCCACGTGTATATTTCACATTGTGTCTTGTTACAGTGTAGACGTTCTTGACCCATATTCTCTTCAGCATGGATTCAAGAAGAAAGTTCACAGCAATGTTCAAGCTGAGAGTGATTGAATATGCAGAACAGACTAACAACTGTGCAGCAGCAAGGGAATTTAAGGTTTCCGAAAAAAGTGTTAGAGACTGGAAAAAGCTCTCTGCACAACTTAAGCTTTTGCCGAAAAACAAATGTGCTAACAGAGGAAAGTGTAACAAGTGGCCACAGTTGGAAGTTGAAGTGGCAAAGTATGTCAGTGAAAACCGACAGAATGGATATGGTGTTTCCCGAGGATCAATTCGAATCTTTGCCTTGAAACTAGCAAGGAAATTAGGCATCACAGATTTTAAGGCGAGTCATGGTTGGTGCACAAGATTTATGAAAAGAAATGATTTTGTACTGAGACGGAAAACGAAAATATCACAGCGTCTTCCACAAGAACTTGATGACAAGGTTATTGAATTTCATAGGTTCATAATCAAACACCGGAAGAAGAATTCATATAGACTTTCGTGTATTGGAAACATGGATGAAACGCCCATGAATTTTGATATGCCAATCAGTCAAACAGTGAATAAAGTTGGTGAAAAAACAGTTTTAGTTAAAACTACTGGACATGAAAAATCAAGATTCACAGTTGTGCTATCATGTATGGCTGACGGCACAAAGCTGACGCCTATGGTAATATTTAAAAGGAAAACAATTCCAAAGCAAAATTTTCCAAACGGTATAATCATCCATGTGCACGAGAAAGGATGGATGGATGAAGGCGGCATACAAATATGGCTTAAAAAAGTCTGGAACTTTAGACCAGGGGGACTGCGCAAAGAAAAAAGTCTTCTTGTGTGGGATATGTTTCGGTCACATCTTGTTGACAGTGTTACTGCTGGGATTAGGAAGGAAAACACTGATACAGCTGTGATTCCTGGTGGATTAACAAGTCTTGTCCAACCACTGGATGTTTCCATAAACAAACCATTTAAAGATGCGGTAAGAGTGAAGTGGAACAACTGGATGATAGAAGGCGATAAGACATACACAAAGGGAGGCAACATCCAAGCTCCATCACTAGCAACATTATGTGAATGGATTGTAGAGGCCTGGGATGCAATCAGACCAGAAATTGTAGTGAAATCTTTTAAGAAATGTGGAATTTCGAATGCTCTTGATGGAACAGAAGACGACTTGTTGTGGGATTATGAGGCTAATGAGAGCGTGAATGAGGATGAAGATATTGATGATCCTATGGCTGATGATGGTGTTGATCCATATGACGATGCTGTTCAAGGAGAGGACTGGGAGGAGCTGTTTGGTGTTGCAGATGATGACAAGGAAAATGATTTTGATGGATTTTAATGAAAATATTCAGAAATATGGTATCATAGTATTTATTCAAGTCAATTAGGATAGAATATTATTGTAATTCAACAGTTTTTTAACGGAAAACCATTCGAAAAGCGATTCTGGTAAAATCTTTTGAACGACGAAAGAAAGTGAGTCATTGTTTTCGTCACAATTTTATCCCACTTTCCACTGTAATACGTACGTCATTTCAGCAAAAATATTACATTTCCATATTTATTTCTGAGAATATATTCATTCAGGCACAGTTAAGGTAAAATATACTTGTGATGTAATATTTTAATGAAAATATTTATAAATAAGGTATCGTATTTTTCTTTTGTTTCAAATTTAATTAACAAAGATTGATGTTTCAAATTTAATTAACAAAAATTTATGTATCTATAAATAAACTTTTAAAAATGAATTCTTTTTGTTTTACATACTCCTGTGCTACCATACCATGCATTTGGCTACTTTGGGCTTGCTATGATGATGCAAGAGATCTGCCCTGGCAACTGTACCGACACTCACAGCGGGTGGTGCGTTGGTGCGTCGTTTTCATTGTTTACTGGTAAATATTTTTCCACCCTTCGAAACTATTACCCGTATAGAGGTCGACCCCCAACTTTTTGCCAAAAAATTTGGTCTTAAGAACTCGTGCTATACACGGGTATGTATATATATATATATATATATATATATATATATATATATATATATATATATATATATATATATATATATATATATACATATATATACATATATATATATATATATATATATGTATATGTATATATATATATATATATATATATATATATATATATATATATATATATATATGCAAGTAAATCACTGGAGGTGCGCGTGATCTAGGTATATGCTGATAACCACCAGGAAAGAAGAAAACACGAAGTTCCCAAGCGCTTTCGTGTAATTCACATCTTCAGGGGTGAGTAGACTAGCTAGTCTGTACTCAGCCCTGAAGATGTGAATTACACGAAAGCGCTTGGGAACTTCGTGTTTTCTTCTTTCCTGGTGGTTATCAGCATATATATATATATATATATATATTATATATATATACAATAATATATATACATATATATTTATATATATATATATATATATACACACGCACACAGTCGACCCTCGTTAATTCGGACCCCTTTAATCCGGATTTCGGACAAAATCTAAACTTTTTTTTTTATTTTATTTCTTTAGATTTGTAGGAATATTACCTACGCGGACCTTAAGCTAAAATGCTGGTCCACCCACTGCTGGGATAAAACACCAGCATCTTTTTGGTTAAATGTATCATCTCCACCACTAGTGGGGGGGGGGGGGATGCAACTTTTAGCTTCAGACATGAAAAATATTTACCATTTACTGCCAGTAAACAATGGAAACGTAAAATATGTACCAATTACTAATGAAAAGTTGTGCAGTTCCTTCAGTAAATGAGCTCACCAACTTACAATAGGCTAAATTACCTTACAACGTGTTTTCAGTAGTCTATGTTGAAGTTCTTAGCACAGGCTAACTTATCATATCATATACGGTATCACAGTTCTCATTGATCTACAAAAAATACCGGTAATAAAAACCTTTTTGATATTTCACACTTAATATAATACCCGGTAATCTACTTCAACCTCCTATTGTGTACAACGATGCACGACGCACCACCAGCTGTTGAGTATCGGCTAGACAGTACACGTGTTTTCCGAATCTTTTTCAGTTAAAAACTGTTACATCACATGTATATTTTACCTTAACTGTGCCTAAAAGAATATATTCTCGGAAATAAATAGTAGTTTTGCAGAAACGTGATGTATATTAATGTAAAATAGGATAAAATACATAACGAAAACAAAAGATTTTACCTAACCTTCCGATGTTCAAGAGAAGTTACTCGTTTTTTCAATAGTTTTAAGTTAAAATACTGTTATATTAAAATGATATTCTATTCATACTGTGCTTGATATAATACATTCACGGAAATGTAATATTTTTCTTGAAATTACATACGCATTACAGTGGAAAGTGGGATAAAATCGTGACGAAAACAATGACTGAAATATAATGCAACATTAACCCCTAAATCGGTTAATTCGGACAATCGGCTAAAACGGACACCCTTCCCCCCTATTAGTCCGAATTAACGAGGGTCAACTGTGTGTATATATATGTGTGCAAGTTTCCAAACAACGTATCACCAACGCCATTACAAGCATAACTCCAGCTGTGCTTGAACGTGTTCTTCAGCAGTGGAGGACACGCATTGAAGAGTGTTTTCAACAGAATGGTAGTCATGTAGAGCATATTATATAAATAAAAATGGATTTTCATATAAAATTTATTTTTCCTATGTATGGAAATTTATGGGACACCCTGTATGTATGTATATATATATATATAATATAATATATATATATATATATATATATATATAATATATATATATATATATATATATATATATATATATTATATATATATATATATATATATATATATATATATATATATATATATATCTCTGCTTGATTTTGCCTGATGTATATTGCTTGTCAATTTGTATTTCCTTTAGGAACATATGCAGACATTTCTCATTTTGAGATAGTGGATGACCTGCAACTCTAGAGAGGAGGAGAGGAAAATTTATTAGTTTAAAATCCTCACTCTTGATTTAGTCTACATCCCAATAGAATTTAATGTTTAAAACATATCAGGATTTTGTGATACAAACAATTTTCACAACAGATTCCAATAATGCCTAAAGTGACAGACAACTTACTCAACTTAAAAAGAATCAAGCGGAGTGCATGACACATGTAAAATTATTCAATCAATATAAATCATTATACTAATAAGGAAATTTTACTTCTAAAGACAACTTCAGTTTACAAAAAGCAGATGACACTATTCTGAACGTCCCAAAATCTCTGGCCATGCTCACAGTCTTCGGCATAATCGTCAACTCTGGGATTAATGTGAGGCAGTGTTTGCCTAGTGATTGTGGAATTTAAAATTGTAATAATGTCTTGTAACGACCCAAGTTCAACAACAGTAAAAAGGAAGACCAACTGTTATATTATTCAAGGAGCAAGTCTTTTTACACTGCACCCACACTGATTATTTGTTTAAATGGGGAGTCACAGAAAAATCAAATTTTCATTTATTATAACTGTACAGTACAGTGGTCCCTCAGTTAACGAGTTACCTTCCATAGCATTCTTAACTTCGGTTAACGAGCAATACCTCGATTAATGAGTTTCTTACGAGCCGACCTGAACACGTTTTCGCTTGCACTTGGCGGTCAACCAGCTGTAGTATTAGTCCGCCAATACAGTAATCGGTTCTAGGGCTTAAATTCTTTACTATTTTAGTAAATATCAAGAAGTTTATACAATTCAATAATTTTAAAAGTTTAATATTAAATTGTTTAGTCATTTTAACAATTATTGAAGATAATTGAAGGTAATGAAACTAGTTTTATGCGCGCCATCCAGCCTGTCAACACACCAACAAGCGTTAGTCTCTGTCTTTTCAGTGGAGGTAACATCTTGCTTGAGACTCTCTTCAACTAAACGCTTTTTTTGTGTTTCCAAGCAAATTACCGGTCATTTTGAAATTTATTTTACATATTGACAATATATAGTGCAGTGTTATTTTAAAGAAAATATTCTTTATTTACAGCAAGTTTAAACTTAAAATATCACGTGTTGGGAGCGTTTGAATCCAGCAAGGGGCCTAAGAGATCAAGAAAAGCAATTTCAATCCAAACTAAGCAGGAAATTATAAAAAAAAAAAACATGAAGGCATTAGAACAAATGCGCTATGAAAAGAATATGGCATGTCGACATTAACTGTCGACAATTCTTGCACAGAAAGAAAAACTTAAATAAGTGAAAGCGAGAGAGAAATCTACCAGTGTGTTTAAAGGTAGATCCCTAATTGCAGAAACAGAGGTTACTTCTCATCTGGATGAGGGAAAAACAGATGAAAGGTGACTGTTTCCACTGAATTTATTTGTGAAAGAGCCAGGGAGATATACGAACATTTAAAGACAGATCAACCTGGTTTTTCAGGCACAGAATTTGAAGAATTTAGGGCCAGCAAAGGGTGGTTCGAAAAATTTAAGAAAAGAAGTGACATTTTCAGTGTTATTAGGCATGGTGAGGCTGCTAGTGCTGATAAGGAAGGGGCAGCAAAGTTTAGTGGAGTTTAAAGAACTGGTGGAAGAAGAAAATTATCTTCCACAGCAAGCGTTCAATGTGGACAAAGCTGGGCTGTTTTGGAGAAAGATGTCCAAAAGAACATTCATCACCAGAGATGAAGCCTCTTTACCTGGGCATAAACCCATGAAAGACCATCTCACTCTACTGCTTGGTGCCAATGCTTCAGGGGATTTCCGACTGAAGCCTATGCTTGTCTACCACTCTGAGAACCCCAGGGTGTTCAAACAACAAAAAGTGGCAAGAGGAAATCTTGGAGTTTATTGGAAGTCCAACCGTAAAGCATGGGTGACAAGACAGCTCTTCAATGAATGGGCTGTTGAGGTGTTTTGCCCTTCTGTGAAGAGCTACCTAACCACCAATAAACTCCCTTTAAAGGCTCTTATCCTCATGGATAATGCCCCTGGGCATGGCCCTGAACTTGCCAGAACTTTTGGAGTATCAACTTGACTTTGTGAAAGTGTTGTTTTTGCCTCCCAACACTACATCAATCATACAGCCAATGGACCAGAATAAGATCAGCAACTTCAAGAAGTTGTTCATGAAGAAAATGTTTAGGTGTCATCATCAGGCAACTTCCACTGATCCTGAACTAACACTGAAACAGTTCTGGAAGACACAATTCAACGTCCTGGAGGCTGTAAAATTGATTGTGTCATCATAGCAAGAAGTCTCCACTAGATCCCCCAATTCTTCATGGAAAGCTCTGTGGCCATCAGTAGTCCATGATTTTGAGGGCTTTCAGGATGACACAGAGTTGGACCAGGAGATTGTGTCCATTGGTCAGTCATTGGGCCTTGAAGTGGAGGATGATGATGATGTCGAAGAGCTTGTGATGTCTCATGAGGAGGAACTTACTCCTGAAGACTTGCAGCAACTGGAGGAGATGTTAGAGGCTGACAATGGTGAGGAGGAAAAGGAAAGTGATGACCATATGTCAACTGAAGAGTTGAAAGATGTTATTAACTATTGGGAGAAGTTCAGGAAACTGGCTTCAAGGCACCCTGATGTGGAAAAAGCTGAACTAACTTTGTCATGTTGAGGACAAAACGGTCTCCTCCTTTAAACATAAGTTAATGATGAGGAGGAGAGATGTCCCACAGACCACAATTGACACTTCAGAAAAAGGCAGAGGGAGCAAGATGCTAGCCCTTGGTCTTCCACTTCAAGAAGGAGAGAGGCTGTTCCTGCTGGAGAATCTGTCAGTCCAGAGGTTCCTGACATTTTCATGGAAGGTGACACCTTCCAAGAAGCAGTAAAATGCTTCTCCTCCACCTCCACTTCCTTCTCTTCTCCCTTCTCCTCCTGCACCTCCCACTTCAAATTCACATCAGCATCATCATCCAGGAGCCTTCTACATACACACCTCAAAGTAAGTGTACTTTTCTACCTTTTTTGTTGAATTTAGGCAATTTTCGGTGAGCTGGAACCAATTACCCAAAAACCCATTGAAACAATGGGGGGTACTGTAAACAGCTGACCGAAAAACACTGGAATAGTATTGCCATTTAATCTTAACAGTTAATCAATATTAACCAGTACAATATATGGAAAGATTTTGAATAACAACTGCTGAAGTATGATACAATTTACATAGTTACAAGTCTCCAGCACCACCTTCAATTACACAAGACCTAAATCCATCAAGAGTTCCCTTAGCCTGCACTAAAACATTCTTTCGTTCCTTTAAACATGCATATCTCACCTTTTTACATAGCTTTCAATGGCTTTTTAGATTCGTTTAGCATGAAACCTTTTAGACCACATCACATATTACACGGTACAAGTAAGTGGAGACTACCTGCATTACTGTATGTAATATAATTTTTATGGATGTTGGTTTAATGGTTCATGCTGTTCAATTTGTTTCAAATCTCGTCCAGTTTCTCTTCAAGTGCTGAATAAAACTATTACTGCACTACATACATTTCACCTACTATGCTTATTAACCTCTTATAATCACTGTGTAGACCAAAAGCTGACATTAAAGACAATCTGATCATTTTAAGATTTTGGGGGGAATGCATTTCAACTCTATAGGAAAATTTGTATAGATTTATGAAAACTAAATTTACAAAAAGTTTTCAGGAACTTTTTTGAACCTGTCTGGTGAGCTCTCCTTCAAATTGAATCTAATACTAGATTGATTTGACATCTTTCCCCTTTACCTCCCATATTTCGTGTCAATACCAGTATCTCACTTTGTCTTTCATAAACCACACTTATAACCGTAATGTTAAAGCCAAGTTCTATGTATCACGACTTACTTGTTGATGAAAACTTCAAGTCCTTTGCGTCTATCTTCAATAAATTCCTCTTCATATATGCCATCATCTCCTCGGAATGGTAGCTGCCTCTTTAGCGCTTTTCCAGGGAGAGGTGGAACCACAATCTGACAAAAATGATTTATCGTTATTTTAATAGGTTTCTCTTCATCTGGACAAGATTCTGATAAATGGACTATTGGAACACCATGGAGTGCAAGCTATTCAATATCAATGTGTCGAAGTCACACAAAAGCATGAGGAGTCTGTTGTTAATGCACAATACACAGTAACAAACATCCACTAAACCTCAAAATGTTAAGACATATACTTCCATGAGAGCATCATCATTAGGAAGGACAAGAAAGAAAAAAAAAAGCAACATAACCCATTTTTCAGTACGTAATATTAGTTTTGTATTTGAAATAGTAATACAGTCTCGTCACTATTGCCACGTCCCCCTACCATGCACACTCAATCTTACATACAGAAGGTAAAAAATAAAATAAACCTAAAAGAGAATAATCTTTCTACGTGTGTTATGAGAATACAGGAGTGAGAGAACTCAACTTTTCCGAGTTTATCTCCCATGTGTAGTGAATTTGACAAATTTCTTTGTCCAGTAGCAAAATAGAAATACAGTATAGTCTGGTTTTACGCGGTTAATTAAACCCATGGAGGTCTGCATATAAAGCGAAACGCGTAAGTAAAATAACAGAACCTATGGGATTAATTGAAATAAGAGACTGGGCCGACCGCCAGACTCCCCTTTTTTTTGGCTATCGCCAACACAATACTGTACATTGGCCAGGTAGTTCAGGGCCTCTCGGGGGTGGTGGGGGTCCAGTGGAAGCCATTGTGTAGAAAGAAAAAAAAGCACTGGTTCCTGGGCACGAGTGATAATACGTGGAGACAGTGAGACTGACGCGGCAGCGTAGAGCATGGGTGGCAAGGACGCCTAGACCAATCACAGCGCGAGGAGGAGGGGTGCGTGGGTGGTAATGATACGTGGCCCAATCACAGTCTGCGACGTCACCAGCGGGAGTCTGACGTCAGCGCCCAGCACCTTGCCCTGCTGCTTGCAGCGTACATGATGGAATTCACCGTGAAAATAATAATTATCACTTCTAACAGGTGCAGTGTAAATGACCTTCCGCGTAAAAAATATCCGTGTAAAACCAGACTATACTGTATATAGTATTTTTTGTTTTAACTTATTTATTGGTAGTAATTTTATTTATTCCACACATTAACTGGTACTGTATATATTATTTTAAGAAAACTATGGCTACAGGAGGAAAATACACAAGTTTTTTCCTAAATATTCCCTGCTGAAATGGGGTGTGTCTTATATGGCGTAAAATACAGTACTACACAGTTAAGAGCTACTGTGAGGTCTTGCTCTGCCATGGGATTGTATTCTAGTCTTGGTGGTGGTATCACATGTCACTTGACAAAGACATAGGTTATTGTAGATAAACACTTTATGCTACACCCTTAATACCAAACTGCTATTTTGGAGCCCTACTGTGAAAGGTAAAAACACAGTACAGTGTACTGTATATCAAGTTTGTTTAGGTACTTGAAAAATGAGTGATATTCTGGCTACCCTGTACTGTAGTGGAAAACAGCTGACAAGTTGAAAAAACTACAGTACAGTACGGTATATGAGAACCAACTTGACCAGCAGACTATGCAACACAATTATTTAAAATTTCTGCCATAAAGATCAGTGCTGCAACACAGACCTACAGTATAGCTTAACCCCCTACTTTTTGCATAAAAAATTTATCATAAAAACTGTATTCTAGTATTTACAGTAGACATCAATCCCTATCTACTAATTTTGCATTTCTCCCACCTCTCAAGATCACACTGACCAGAAAACCTCCCAAGTTAAAAAATAGGGAGGGGGGGGGGGGGGATAAATTAATCCTGAGCTACTAAAGGTAATTCAAATTAAAAAATTAAAAACAGTAACCACTACAATACATGAACTGTGTGACCACTACCCTGGTTAAACAATGCAAATCATAATGTATATGCAGAATTACTCTACCTTGCTGTCCCTTTCAAGCTCATTTCTTAACCACTCAAAATCGCTGTACCTCCTCCGTACGCTCGATTCCTTCACCTTAAACACTGGTAGGTTGGTCTGAAAGGTAGAATATATAATAATTAAGAATTCACAACAAAAGTCAGGTAATTAATCATAAGAATATGCACAATTAAATTTTTATAAAGGAAAATTGAGAACTTACAATATTGCATGTGTAAGAGTGCTAACAAAGCTAAAATGTATTGTATAAGAAACTGAACCAAAAGCTAGAACATCAGACATACTGTATAAGAATGCCTACAATATCTTAAGCCTAAAACTCAAGACATAAGTAAACAGCATTCATATACTGTAAAGTGCCCAACACTTGGCATTTACTGTACACATGAACAGTGAGGAACAGTTCAAATTATGGATATGTAAAGAACAAGTCTCATTAAGTGTAAGTGGAGTGGGAACATAATAAAAGGAGAAAATAAAGGAAAGGTGGGAGATCAAATGCATGAATAACGGACAGATATACAGCTCCTCCCCGACTTACGACGGGGTTAGGGACCCAAATCCAGGACATAAGTAGAACTGATCGTAAGTTGAAAATGCTTAAATAATACATAGAAAATCTAAAATGGGTGTCTTTCTTCTCAGCACCACAAAACTCTCACTTTTAAGCTTACCAGCCATTTTAAAGTGAATTACAAACAAAAATTTTGTCTATGTACTGACGTTGGGACTCGAAAATACGTAATTTGACAAAATTTGGATACGACTGAGGCAGGTCGTAAGTGCGGGTGGTCGTAAGTCGGGGAGGAGCTGTACTGGAAATACTTTTTTTTTTTTACTATGTGCCATCAGAGTGAACATGTCAGTCATGAGAATCTGTTAAGAGCATCAGCAGGATATTCTTAGATGCCCTGATTAGTGAGGGTGAAAGGTACAGTATACTGTATTAACATCAGATCAAGATTTGTAATTTAATCTCTCAGCCTCACTTGATGCCATTATGGCGTCGAACATAAAAGGCGAAAAACTTTATCTCGGCTATATTTTCAAATATGCTTATCTTGCATCGAGTACTTGGCAAACTTAACTCCCTTATGATAGTCCAGCTTCTCCTTTTCCTTATTTGGCTGCTTAGGTGGGTCTGTCCCACCAGCACCAGTAGAACCCCCAGTAGAGGTAGAGGCCATTATCTTGACTCAACAGGTGGTAGCCCCACCCAAAACAGCACACAATACTAGCCCAGGAGGTGGCTAGGATGGCGCAGGCTACAACGCGATAGTTGCGTTCTTGTAAACCTCTTAAGTTCACTACCAGCAATTCGATCACCAGAACGCTTCTTGGATATATTCTTCTTACCTTGTCTTTCTGTATTCACTGCAAACACTAACAAAATTGGAGAAAATAGAGAAAATCATGGAGCAATCAAGAGAAACCGCACAATTCAACTGATCACGTGATGTAAACAGAGAGTGCTGGTGTAAACCGTTATTAGTCCTCACTGCGAAACATTCTTTTCACACAGTATTTATAGGCAACAGCTAAAAAATAAAAAATTTACAGAGTATCTCTTAAAACACACGTCACAAACAAAAGACACGAATCAATTGAACATGTGGTGTCGAAAGTGAACTGTAAACATGCATAACTCCACGCCACGCTTAAAATGTTGAGGATGGAATCGCACTATAGCCAACATTCACACGCAAAAGTTCGCATTTTACAAACAGCGTTCCCTTATTCATCAATCGCGTTGCAACCAATTCGTGTTGACAAAACACGCGTTGCAGCAGAAATGACCAACTGGTATGAGGGTTGTGATGTCATTCAAGACAGTGGCCAGCATTCAGCTGGCTGGATCTCGCAAAATTCACTAATATTTTACGCCAAATATAGGACTTGGTTACATCAGGTAGTGTTCGCGAAATGAAATCGCACGAAATACGAGATCTTACTGTAGTGTATTTTTTGCAAGTTCTTACAGAGGGTTCATACAACAAAACAAATAAAAGAAAATCAGGGTACAAAATCAACAGTGGTGTACAGGCGTGCCAAGTGCAACAGGCAACAGTGGTCCCCTCTAGGTCAACTGCAGCACTTCCTAGGCTTCTTCACCTTCACCGTACTTAACCTCAATCCCAACACTCACAAAACCTGGCATTTCATGCTAAAACAATACAGTACAATATTTATGAAACCTGAAAATGTACCATATTCCATGCAATCTTAATTTTTTAATTTATATCAGCATCATGTTTTATTCTTTCCAATTTATTATTCAAAATACATAAGTTATGTAATCTTATTTTCCAAGCAGTATATTGAATGGTACATCAAATTTATTAACAACATATGACAGAAGTATTATCAGAACTCCAGTTCCGATTTCCTGAGATGAACAAGGCCTTATTCCAGTACTGTACAGTACATGGCAACCAAAAAGTTTGGAACCAGGAGGCTTCAATAAAATACAGGTAGTCGTCGACTTACGACCTAGATTGGTTACGGCCGCCCGGTCGTAAGTTGATCTGGTCGTAAGTCAGCCTATGTTATAATTACCTTACGTATATTATAATGTGTAATGATAATATAATCATCTTTAAGTCATATTTTATCAACATTTTCTTTGTTCATTATTGTTACGGTCGTCAGGTTTAAGTAAATCACTGCATACTACAGTACAATTAGTTTATTATTTACACAACATACAAAAAAAAAAATACAGGTGCAAAACATATAAAACATTTTAGTTGCAAAACATACAAACACATACAAACATACAAAAAACATCTTATTGGCCGCTGGTGCTTGGCTGTGGATCGTCGGGGTCGTCAGCTGGGGCAGCCTTTGGGGTAGCCGGAGGAGTTGTTTTTTTCATGAACATGGTGAGCTTTGTCTGAATTGTTCGTTTCTTCTTCTCCTCGTAAATTTCTTGATACGGACGAAACGAATTGCGTGCCATCCGCTCAATCCTTGCAAATCGTTCGATGTTTGGGTCTATTCCTTCAAAATGGGCAAGAAGTTTATTCAGTAGAGATAAACCTTCTGATAATCCCTTAGTGGTGAACGTCCTTTGTGGCTCCTCCTCTTCTTTGTCCGCTGCTTCTCTCCTTTCTTCTTCTGCTACTTTTTCTTCTTCCAATTCGATTAGCTCTTCATTTGTAAGTTCTTCTGATTCTTGGTCTAGCAACTCCTCAACATCTTCCACTTCACATTCCAAAGAAAGATCTTTTGCCAGTTTTACTATTTTTTCCCGAATAACTTCAAGCTCATTTTCACTGTCAAATCCTGCAAAAGTATGAACATAGCGCTTAACACACTTTTTCCAGATGCCATTCATGCACTTCTCCGTCACAGCCTCCCAGGCGTTTGCCAGATTCTTGATACCCTTAAGAATGTTGTACTGTTTCCAAAAGTCACGCAACGATAGTTCTGGGTCGGCATCTACAGCGTTTATGGCTTGGGCAAAGGTGGTTCGGAGATAGATAGCCTTGAAAGTAGCAATTGAACCTTGGTCCATGGGCTGCAAAATTGAAGTCGTGTTTGGCGGCATAAAAATCACTTTCACGTCCGGATGAATATCTGATAGATGAGGTGGATGTCCAGGCGCATTATCCAGTAGCAATAAAATCTTGAAAGGAATTTCTTTCGTCAAACAATATTCACGAACTTGAGGAATAAAACAATTTACAAACCAGTCTTCAAACAGTGCCTGTGTCATCCATGCTTTACGGTTAGAACGAAAGTAAACGGGCAGCGTGTGCTTGTTTACATTTTTCAACGCCCGCGGGTTTTCTGAATGGAAGATTAGGAAAGGCTTCAGCTTAAACCCCGCGATGTTCCCGCCAAGCAGCAGAGTAAGCCTATCCTTAAATGCTTTAAATCCAGACATGCTTTTGGCTTCTTTTTGGATGTAAGTGCGTTCTGGCATCCGTTTCCAATACAATCCCGTTTCATCCACATTAAATATCTGCTCTGCTAGATATCCCTCATCCGTAATTAATTCATCCAGACTGTCAACAAACTTGCGTGCTCCTTCCTCGTCTGCACTCGCTGCTTCCCCAGTCACTCGAACATTATGAAATTGAAATCTTTTCTTGAATCTCTTGAACCAGCCAGTACTTGCTGCAAATTCTTGATTGTAGTCTTCTCCGGCGCGCTCCTTCAAAGTCTGAAATAGACTTCTAGCCTTCGTCTGCACAGTAAAAAGGCTTAACGGTGTCTGTTTCTGGATCTGATCTTCCATCCAAATGTAAAGTAATTTCTCCATTTCGTGGAGAGGCCCAGTCCGTTGCTTCGTTATAACTGTCGCTTGCATGGGTGCAGAACCTTTCACAGCTTCACGAATCCTTTCTTTATCCTTCAAAATCGTCGACACAGTAGAGTGTGATAGCGTCAGATCACGTGCAATCACATTCACTTTCTTACCCCCTTCGTGCTGTTTAATCACCATCATTTTAGTGTTTAAATCAATGGCCTTTCTTTGCTTCTTGGCAGGTTGAGGAGTAGATGAAGACAGTTTCCTCTTGGTAGACATCTTGGGGGGGTGGTGGTTCAAGAAAAATTTCCAAGACAAAAGAAAGGCACAAGGCAAACAAACACGGAGGGAAGTGTGCTGTACCAGCGAGCGTGTTTGTAATTGAGCGCGGGGATGCGCGCGGCTCCAGCTCCCGGCAGCGCCAGGAGGCTGGGGCCAAAACTGTCGTACCGCCGGTCGTAAAGTCGAACAGACGTAAGTCGCATAGGTCGTAAGTCGACGACTACCTGTAGATAATTACAGGGTATGTAAAAATAGATACTGTACTATCATGAACATGTGTCTAAGGAAAGCATATGAGGCACATGGAACTGAAGTAGGACAAGCACCGTAAATGAAAAACAAAGAAAGTGCAGTTAAAGTTTACGAACCTTCAAAATACCAAAACTTTGGAGCTAGTGAAGTCATTGTAGTGAATTAAGTGGTAGATTGTAGCATTGTTAGTGCAAATTTAATTGATACTAGTAAAAGACATCACACACATTGTTTTTGGGTGTACTGGTGCTTTTACTTAAGTTCTGTGCTCCTCATAACCCACAGTACAGGTATCCCTCACTCTACAAATGTACACTATAATACTACACCTCTTTCTTACTATCCAGAAGTGATATTTGCTTATACAAAAAATGATAGGGAACAGAACCCATTAGAATAGTGAGGGATGCCTGTACAGTACTTGTGACAATATGGTTTTATTATTAGTTTCTGAAAATATACTACAGCTGTATATGTACTATACACCAAATAATTTCCTCTGAAAATAAATTTGGTAATTATTAACGACTGACCCACCGCCAATTTCTCATTAAAAACGAATTTAAAAACACTGCAATTTCACAGTGCTTTATAGTGGACACCGATGTGAAGGTAAATGTTTTCAAAAGTGGTTATTTCTAAATTAAACCTAACCTTAGTTGATATGAAAAAAAAAGAGGCAGATGTGTTGTTAGAAGACCTCACTAACCCAACCAAAGAAAACTACATAATCTTACCTAATTTCCTAGCCGTGAGGCTAACCCTCCTAACACCCCCAGCACATTAAATAAAGCAATTACTATGATATGGTGTAATTTTATTTTTTTTGTGGACGTGAGAGCAGCCGCCCGGTTAGTGTGGCTCATAAATATACACTGGCGACTGTCATCGATCAGAGATGATTGGCTGTGTACCGCTGCATCACCGCCGAGAAAGACAAAGTAGTGTGCACCAGACAAGTGGTGCATGCCTAGTTGTTTAATTATCTACCAAAGGAAGCAATTCCCCCCCCCCCCACCCAAAAAAAATTGATTATCATATCACAAGTCACTGGTGAAAATTTATTAAGAATATAAACATCAAAACAAATAACGTGTCAGCGGGTTGGTCGTCAATATTAGCCATAAACTTTTCTATAGTCTAAACATGGTTTTTGCCATCTTCCTCCGCCAATTTTGGACATAAAAAATGATATTAGGCAAAACGCATTAATAATTATGCTTGTTTTATCACTTATCCAGGCAAGAAAGCTTTTATATTCAATGGAGAAACTTCTAGTTGGCACTAAGGCTGAACCATTCTTGTCAAGCATAATAGTTTGTTTTCTTTGGAATTTTCACTTGGACAGTTGTTTTAATAAGGGAAAGAGGAATAAAAAAAATATACGTATGAACTTACCTAAGCTACAAGCATGTACAGTAGGTCATGGACTGGACACCTTCAGCAAATTGACAAAACCCATTACAGAAATCTATATCTGATTTTATCATCCAGGAATCACTTGGTGAAAAACAATAATGAGATGTCATTGGGTTATGTTCATAAAAATATAATGCACACAATAACAAACAAAACTTTTCTTACAGTGCCTCTAGATGCAAGGCCTAAAATACATTTATCCTTAATACTGTACAGTACTGTACTTTACTGCAATTACATTTTACATTGTACTGTACATTAAAAGTGCTGTTTACGTGACTCTCAAAGTAAATCCTGATTAAATGTTTATGGTCAAGAAACCTATAACATTTTACCAAATAAATTTCACAAGAAACATGTTTAGGTTCCCCAATTAAAATTGGTAGTACATTACATGTATCGTACTTTACAAAGTGGTCTGGCCTTTAGCAAACTAAAAAAAAATTAAAATTTTGTTAAAAGCTTTCTTACCCTAAAAAAAAAAAATTATGGAATAAAATTATGAGATATCGACTTTGATGTGAGAAATGGGAGGAGGAATATGGCCCAACACAACCTTGCCACCAGCACCATGCTTTGGCCATAATTGTTTTTTTTCATAGAAATTAATTCTATTACATTTTAGAAGAAGAATAGAGGAAATAACTTACTAGTGTAGGTTAGGTCTGGTAAGTTTAGTTTTCTTCATTCTATAAATGAAAAAATACAGCTTGTAAGAATATATGCTACTCGATACAGACTGTTACATGATTGCCAATTGAATGGCTTTGAGACGTCCCTGGCGATATTCCAAGATTTGGTATGAATAAGGAACAGTTTGACGGACTCCTTGTGACCGTCATCTTTCCAAAAATCTTCCTGGACCTTGGCTACTCTTTACTCACCATCCCAAGAAACTAAGAAAATAAGGTGAATTTTCGATCTTGCACCGGCATTTCTCATGCTGTTATTAACATGTGTTTCGTAATGTTCAGACAATTCTAAGCCTTATTCTTCTGATATTTCTGCCAAAAATTAAGGATAACAGAGATATTAATTTTTCAATATTATTAAATTTGGTCAGTCACAAGTGTTGCCATTTGCTGTTTACGTCTCAAGAGAAGGTCTGACCACCCATCATGCAGTGCTCCTTACCTCCATGTTGGCTTCTTAGGCGTCTGCAGCACGTGTGCAAAGGGTGGTATGGAAGTTTCTTATTGGCTATAGCGATAGGAGACTTATAATTGGGCAAGAGTTTTTTGTCTAAGCCAATGTACAATGTGTGGGTGCATCGGGAGCGGAGATTGGATCTTTCAGTACTGTACCAGAATAACCAGATATGGCTGAACAGGCGAAAAGAGCTGTGCCGACACTGTGATCGAGATTATTTTACGTCAATTGCAGAGTTTCATCAGAAAAATAGTTAGGTTAGGTTTGGTTTTGTTGGCTTTTATTTATGTGATTTACTAGAAAAACAATTGTTTTCGTTATGATTGATGGGTGGAATCGAAGAAACTATTAATTTCCAGCAGAAATGAATATCAAATTCGTTCGAAACTCATCAAAAAACATCGGAAAAAAATAGTTTAAAATATCCAAACAAAGACCAGTGGATTAGTGAAAATTTACCAAAAATATTAAGACTATGGAGATGTTCTGTTCTGTAAAAAATAAAAAAGTAAAACTGTCGGCCAATCCGAAAAAGGTATAATATAGCATGTGGATGGAAGGTCGAGAGCTGTTACTCCATGCACAGAAAAATAAACATTGTAAAGTAAATTATTGCAAAACGTATTCCTTCTGTTTCTCGAGGTAAGAAGGCTTTTATTTAGTATGGAGATATTTTTTCAGGTAGTTGTTAAGGCCGGACCATTCTCAACACATAGTACCTTAAAATGAACCAAAAATATGCATCACGATAGGCAGCCAAATTTTGTCAATTTCAATCTCCATTTAACCAGCCGAGATGCAGAGTTACAGTAACGTTTTACTGGTCTCCTCTAAATTAATAATAAAAGGCAAATTCTTTGGCTCAGTTTGGGCACAATTTCATAATCACTCAAAACATGTCTTTTACGATCACAACCTTCCCAAAATATTGGGTCAAGTTTAATTACATTAATGATGAAGACTTGAACTTAACCTGATTAATGATTTCCAACTCCTGCATGTAGGTTATTCTGTACTCCAGTATTCCTAATTTATATTCAGGATTTCCAGAATCAGGCAAGATATTCAGAACACAACATTAAGATTTTTAATTCATGGTCGTAAATATCTCAATTTTTAATGCGACAAATATCATACATATTAATGTTAGTCACAATACAAGAAACTGAAACATATTGTTAAATTTCCCCCGACTACGACATCCGAATATGAATAACTTTAATGAGGATTCTCAGGTATCCGCCCCTTGCACCCTCACCACGACTCCTCACACACGGTCACATGACCTTATGAAAGCAAATCCACTCTATATTAACTACATCGCCTGCACCAGAAACAAAATTTCCATAAGTCTTGAGGTTAACCATCACTCTACTAATCCACAAAATGAGAATTACAGGAAGGAAAGAATGATGAAACACCTACCCGCATCCGAACTTCGTAGTCCGTATATCTTTTGTTGCCGACACCGTGGGTGATAGGGTTCACTACATCTATTTCTAAAAAGTTGGCCGGGGCCGCGTATGCATCATCTAAGGTTTGCTTCTTGGAGACGAGGCGACGAGTGGAGTCGTTGGTCATGTCAGCCATGTTCACGGCAAGTCACAACACCGAGTCCACCCACTGTCATGAATGCCATCGGAAGCAAGTAGGAAGTCATTGTGGAGGTGAAATACCAACACACACTTAATTATCCCCTATGGAATAATATATTTAAAATTGTTCCAAACAAAACACTTTTATGTAAGATTTTTTGTGAATCATATGAATGAAAATTCGATAGTTTGTCAAAAGTTAGCATTGAATTAGATTTTTTATCCATTCAAATATTCTCTCTCAAGATGGCAGCACTTTCACCATCACAAACATTGTTAGAGAACTACTTAATTGGCAGACTATGCTAAATAACTCTTTCCGTTGTTTTTCTTAATTTGTGAATGTCTTACATCATATATGACTCCCTTTCTAATTATTTTGTAAATAATATCGACCTACGTAAATAACTTGTACTTAGACATGTATAATAGGGAAGATAACAAGTAGTTATTATAATATGTAAGTAGAGAGAAAGGCATGTCGCTCATTTCGACAGCATTTATCAAGACCTCTTTTTAACAGACCCAGTACAATGACCCCAAACACTTCTTGGTCCGATATATCGTGACGTATTGTTTTCCTGGCCGTCGACAGCATAGCTCATACGGCCTTATTTTAAGAACTGCTATTTTGTTCGTATTATTTATAATTTTTAACTCCTTGATTATTCCTTTCTGGCAATACAGTATGTTGGTTGATTCTCAGAAAACTTTGTTTCATAACATGTAAACACAACCAGTTACACACATATCAGGGGTGGATCCAGAAATGTGAGAAGCGGGAGGGATGAATGATTCTGTGTAATTCATTAAAAACAAAAATCCATTATTATCAGTACTTTATTAGCTACACAAATTATTATATATTTTTTTAAGATAACTTTGAAAAATATCGTCTCGAGCGCAAAGACAATATTATCGTGTATGGTGTTATTAAGAGCCAGTCAGACAAAGCTGAAAGCAGAAAAACACACTAGGTGAACTTTCAGAAAATATGTACAGGAGCTCAAAATATATCAACTACACCTAACGAAATAGTTAGGGTGGGGGGAAAGCTGGAGAATAAGCCAGGCCCCCTCAAGATCATAGAAGAATGTAAAGAAACAAAGTGGGATATACAGTATAGTATTCAACGGCAGGCAACAAACTTGGCAACGAATTTGAATTCATCGTTTCGGAACATTTTCATAATTCCAGATCGCACAGTATTACAGAAGGAACAACACAAGGAACTCCTGGTGATACTGAAGGAGAAATGAGAGGGGGGGATTGACTTGGTGGGTTATATAGAGGGGGGAAGTCGTGGAGGGGCGGATGTAATGACCCAGCTGTTGATGGCCAGCAAATCAAATGCAGCAAGCAAGCAGTGGAGGAAAACGCAACAATACAGAATCAAGGGACTGGACAAGAAGGAACAGCAAGTCAATCCCCAGCCCCACCGTCCCCACGACCTCCCACCCAGTGCTCAGTGTAGATACGACAGTAACTATATAGTATATCTGACCACACCCCAAACTATATGGTGGAAAGGGTGAACGAGGCAGCTACTGGGAATGAAATGAGGCCAGAGATTCAACACAAAGTTCAGAGCCACTATCACGAACTACTGTATATTTCCGGTTTGAAAGTTGCCCATCCAGCTAACACAATGGACGAGTTGTCGGTTTTGAGTAAACACAAGATATACACTCTGCCACGTTCGTAGAGTGATGCGATATATATATATATATATGCAAGTAAATCACTGTAGGTGCGCGTGATCTAGGTATATGCTGATAACCACCCCTGAAGATGTGAATTACACGAAAGCGCTTGGGAACTTCGTGTTTTCTTCTTTCCTGGTGGTTGTCAGCATATATATATATATATATATATATATATATATATATATATATATATATATATATATATATATATATATATATATATATATATATATATATATTGTGGAGTTATGAGATACTGGTTCATACTCAGGATGGGATGGAGAAAGGAAACTCACAATGTGCCACTGTATACATATTGTATTGGATGTACAATGAAGCTTGTTGCTGGGTAGGTAGCATGGTAATAAGCGTTGAGTAGAGAGAGCTGGGTGGTGAGGGTGCCCAGAGTGAGGGCACGCGGCTTGAGGGACGCCAAGGTCGCTGGCGGGAGCGGCAGCTGCACGGCTGGCGCGGAGGAGGTGTTGCTTGCTGGTGGCACTGGATAGAAAAAGTTGGTCACAGCGGTGTCAGGCCTTATAAGGCGGGGGTAGGCGTGGGTAGATAGTTGACCCCCGCTCCGTGGGCGGCACTGGAGGCGTAGGCTTGGGAATTCGAGAAGGTTCGGTGCTTGTAGGGGAGGAATCCACTACAATATATATATATATATATATAGATATATATATATATATATATATATATATATATATATATATATATATATATATATATATATATAATTTGTAATAAAAGTTTCAAATCCTGCTATAATAATCGAGATAAGTTTATTACTCTAGAAACAGGGTCGCCATTTGCAATGACGTCACCAGTTTCCCGCAGACGACGTTCTCCAACAAACTCACTGCTGCAGTCGGTGGTAGTACAAAGGATGGTCTCGTCAGACCCCAAATGCCACGTTCAGGTAAGTTTTAAGGGTGTTTTTTATGGTCTAAGTCATAGATATTTCTTAAGTGAAGAAATGTGCCGTGGAGAGCCGTATCATATATCCCAACGGGATGAAGAAACCTGCACTATTTGAGACTGAATGTGAGAAGGACCTAGTAGTACAGCGGCATAGCCAAACAATTGTGCATTTTATGATGAAAGCATTAACTTTGGCACAGATATAGAGTAATACATGGTGAATATTTTCAGATATGGAACCACTAGAAACTCAACTTCTGTGGGCGCCATATTGAATTTCAAGATGGCCGCCGTTCAGGATACACTAAACTATGTATTTCTGTTTTTACTGTTGCATATTTCATTCCATTGCATCACTATACATAATCCGGGTTACGAAAATCATTTGTGATAGTTTTCGAAGTTTTTTACAATGAAAAAGACAAGTAAAAGCATTACACTGGAAAATTAAAATACAAATATTCCGAACCCCCAAAACTTAAAAAAAAATTCTGAACATTCGGCTATTTGGCCTTAACAGCCACCTTCACATGCACAAAGTTCAGTGCATTTAAGTGCAGCTTTTTTGCACCTACACTTGCCACTACAGTGTTTTCTGCAACCGCAAGAGATGAGCTCGTGGCATGACTTTGACACTTCAGAGAGTGTGGTCCAGAGTGGTTCCAGCTCATCACCCGACTTCATCCAACCCCAGTCACATGGTGATGGCAGACTGACAAATGCCATTGCGGTCTGTCCCCAGATATGTCCAGCCTGATAAGCAGCTCTCTTTATGTGCTGCTCCAGAGCTGCTCTTGTTGGTGGGAGATGCTCCAGTGATCTTGATTTTCTTGAAAACAGTTTCTTTCTCAGCACGTTCACGTCACAGCATGTGCTCGTACGGTCATAGAGCAGCACGATGAATCTCTCCAGTGTCGACAGGACACCATCAGGCAGCTCACTTGGGGTGGAAGCCAGACTGAGGAAGGCGGTTGTCACTTCCGGAAATGCATTCCATGTGGCCCAGGCTGCCTTCTTGCTATGACCTGCAAAGACAGATACCGTGAAACACTGGAAGAGCTCTCGACTTCTCAGGTCCCAGGGCCTTTGCAATCTGATGTGCTGCTACGTAACGTCGATTCTTTCCTGTGCCAAAAGTAAGCCATAGTTCATCTAGTACCTCACTCCGCTCATTCGCTAGAGCAACTGCAAGGATGACAACATCTGTATCGACGGTACGAATGAGTATTCGCCGATGACCACATTCCAAGGCATCAGCTGCATGAACCATCATCCTAGTGTCGGCCTCTTCGTGGTTGCATGGTGCCAAGTTGGCTGTGTCCTTCCGGGGTGGAACAGTGAGTACCTGTTTCTTGTCTGTGACAACCAGCTGTTTACTTTCTTTGACAACCAACTGCATAACCTGTTCTGGCAGGAACTGAAGAGTTCCTCTTTGTTGTCACTGTTGCGGAGAAAGTTTTGCCAGTTGCCACGGTTACCTCTTACTGTTGCTTTTAGGCTCCTAGATTTCAGGTAGCAATCCCATACCAGGTCAAGTCGAGATCGATATTCGAGCTGTGATTCAATATAGGGAATGAATACAGCTGTTCTGTATTCTTGAAATGTCCTACTGCCTCCTGGCTTGAACATTTCCACAACGGCAGGTCCATCGAGTATAGTTGAGGTGACATGTGGAGTGTCAGCAAGCTGTTCAAGGGGTGTGAGTAAGTCGGCCTGCTTGCTGAAGCGGAGTTTCCCATTACTGGAGAGTGCTGGTGGATAGGCCCGGTTTTCATGCTTGAAGAATTCGTCCAAATCACCCTCTCTTGTTTGACAGGCTATGTACAGCCTGGAGAAAAGTCCACAGTCGTCTTTTGCGAAGGCTAGTTGCTGCTTACTCCTTGTTGGAGACTTGGATTTCATTGAACTGAATAGTGTTAGCTTGTTGAGCTTATTAGTGTCACCAGTAGGCTTAGACTTGTCTTCAAGGCGTTCTCTTACATATGAATGGAATTGTTCTCGTCCAAGCTTGACAACATTTTGCACACTCTTAACGGCTTCCGGACACAAGATTTCCTCTGTATGAAGAACCATCAGGTCAGAATTTTCTTCTTCAAATGGGTTTCCCATTTCTTCCATGACAAGCGTAAGTGCTTTCTCACCCTGAAGAAACTTGTCCTGCGTCGTGTTGGTTTGCTCATGATGGTGGAAGTTAGCCTTGGTTTGCTCAGCTTTCTGCGATGATTGAAATTCAGCAATGACCCGTGCTACTTCTGGACCTGCAACCATCCACCGTCGAAGTGCACAAGGGTTTCCAGTCAAACCGACTGCACCACCATCACCTTTGATGCAGGCATTGATCTGCTCATGGGCCTGGTCTAGTGCTATTGCAGAAAAACGGCTGGCTGTCTTTTTTGCTGTGAAATGTCCAGCTTGAAGCTTTGCAGCCACATCAGGATGCTTGTCCGAGAGCTCTGTCATGTCCTTCAAGTGGACTGGAACCCACCGAGAATAATGAGTATGATCCAAGGCGAAGAACCACTGACACAGTTCCGCCAGAGCATCCATGTATAGCGAGAAGTTTGATTCTCGGAGTGATCTAACAAACATAAAGATACTTAGCTCTAGGTTGAGGGTGGTTGCCCAGTACTGAAACTGGGGACAACATTCAGCCCTTTGCTGACACCAGACACCAAACTCTAGGGGCTCATGACCATCACTTTGGGCATCCTCAGTGTATTTGCCATAAGCCTTGTGCTATAGTATGTTCAGGGTTGCTGCTGTTATCTGATGGCCTCGCCTGGTGCGTGTGACATGAGCAGCCTTTAGGAAAGAGTTCGCAGTTCCTGGGCTGGCAATATCGGCTTGCACCAGGGTTTCTGCCCACCCGCTACCCTGCAACCAACTGCCTGTCATCCTCAGAGCCGCCATTTCAATGTGGAGACCGCCCAGAATCATAATAAAATTCTCTTCTCCATAATTTTCGGGCCAATTCCACTGAATCTATTTGGCTATTGCAAACAGTGGTTGGTCCAAGGTGATTACTGGGGTTTGTCCTTTTCTTTCTTCCTATAGCCTATTATTTCCCTATGCTTCGCAGTATTAGACGGTCTCACAGGACTAAGACAGTAACGTGGTGAAACCTGAATTTTTTTCCTGGATCCGCCCCTGATTTATAGCGGCCACTCAAATCCAGTATCGAGTGGTTCCATATCTGAAAATGTTTATATACCATTACTCCATCGCTGTGCCAAATTTGGTGCTTTCATCATTAAATGCACAATTGTTATGAAAATTGTAGCTATGCCGCTCCACTATAGGTGTGTATGTTGACAATGAGCTGAAGTTCTCGGGCCATTGCGAGAAGAAGGTAAATCAGGAAAATAAATTATTGGGTCTTATAAGAAGGTCATTCAGATATCTAGACGGTCCGTCCCTCGTAACGATCTTCAAGAGTGAAGTGCTTCCCCATCTGGAGTACTGTCACCCCGTCTGGTCCCCGAGATATGCTAGGGACTGTCAGTTGGTTGAAAATGTTCAAAGGAGGGCCACCAGACTGGTGCCTGCCCTTCAGCACCTCAGCTACCCTGAGAGATTGGAGGGCCAGACAGTGCCGGATTTAGACCTGTGGAGGCCCATGGGCAGCCTCTTTGTGGAGGCCTCTCTCATTATAACTACCCAAGAGGGTGGGGTGGTAAGTGAAGCGAGTTTAAACATCTGGGAGTTCCGGGGGGCGCTGTAAGCCCCCCGGGAAAATTTTGAAATTTGAACACTTCTTTGGAGAATTTTGAAGCCATATGCAGTTATATTGAGGAAATTAGAAAATTGAGAAATTTTTAATTAACTGTATATTTATTGATAGTGTACTATTCCCATGAATTTTAAAGAATGAAAATAAAAATAATCCAAATGAATAAACAAATAAATACAATATTGTAATATGTGGAGGCCCCCAGATTGTGGAGGCCCCTGGGCAGCTGCCCACTTTGCCCACTCCTGAATCCGGCCCTGAGCCGCAAGTCCAGAAAACTGTGAGGGCAAACTTTTTCGGAGTGAGAGTTGTGAACTCTTGGAACAATCTACCAGAAAGTGATGTGACGGCACCGAGTGTGAGCTCTTTGAAGACCAGACTTGACCAACACTGGAGCGGGTTCAGGTACATTTAGAAGCCGGTGCATGCCCAGTACTTGCCAACAGTGCGTAACAGAGACGTGACCGAACGCCCAAGCGGCTAACGAGCCGATCAGTGGTGAAGATAAAAGTAAAAAGAGCAGCCTATGGGCATAAAAAACTCCCATGTTCACACCAGCTCAGCTGTCATGTATTCTTAAATGGTAACTTTCTCTTCTTTATTTTTCAGTGCATTTACATAGTGTATCAGTACTAGATGTAGATATGAGTCAATTTAGAACTAATGGCATTGTCTGGACTTTGTTTTGAGAATTCATTGGGATATATCATCATTTATATTAATTAATGGTTTTTTTTTTACTTTACCATAAGTATTTGGTTGTAAAGGTTCGAGATAGGATATATTGGGTAAATTTTAAGTTTTGGTCAGCCCTGTACTTAGACATGCAGACTTGGTTTTTTCCTAATGGTTTGCGATGTGCTATGAAAATTTTTGACCTTTATTTCAATCGGAAATCACTAGTTTCGAGTTACTACCCCCCTTACCGTTGTATGTTAAGCTAACCTTAAACGTATAATTTGTAGTGGATACTCTCCCCTACAACTGCTGGTTGATCACTTGCCGTCCGCTTACCAGCCAATCAGCAGCGAGTTTCACAGACCGGGCCTCACTCTCGGACTGCGCGGTGATTGGCCCGTTACCGCCTTCATCTCAGCCAATCAGCAGCGCCGCTCGCTTCACACTTTTCTACCTGATCCTGCAGAATCGCATAAATACTCCCCTATGCAAGTCATAGTTAAGGATACCAGGGAAGAGAAGGAAGAAATAAAAAACGTAAGCTGGCTCAAGTGGTGCTCCGAACTGAACGAGCACACCTCCCTTGGGAAGATGTGGGCCCAGATCCGAAGGGCATCTGGGAAGGCAACACCACCACCACCAACCCATCCCAACCCAGAAGAGGAAGCCGAGAGACTTGCAAAACTGTTCTTTGACCGAGCAGCAACGAAAAACCTCCCGAGACAGGCGGAGGAGACACAACGGCGTCTGCGACAGGTCAGACTGCAGATGATCGAAGAGGCCTGCAACAGTGAAGATGACACTGACAGACCATTCAACCAGCAAGAACTCCAGAAGTCGCTAAAACGAAGCAAGGACACAGCTCCAGGGGCCGACAGGATAACCTACTCCATGCTTTCTCATGCCGGTACAGCCGGACACGAGGCTCTGCTGCAAGCCATCAATGCTTCGTGGACAACACAAAGACTCCCACCGGAATGGAAGAAGGCAGATATACAGCCCATTCCGAAGCCCAGAGAACCAGACAAACCGAGGCCCATCTCCCTTCTCAGCTGCATAGCGAAGACGGGAGAAAGAATGGCTCTCAACCGACTCAAGTGGAAAGTAGGCAGCCCACACCCTCACATCTTTGCTTACACCGAGAACACCGGCACAGGCAACAACATCGCCGAGATACTCAGCACAGTGGACAACAAACCAGCTCTGGTGGTCTTCCTCGACCTGGAGAAGGCCTTCGAACTAGCAAATCCACTGGCCATTACAACTACGCTCGCTAAAAACGGCGTCAAAGGAAGGTTGCTGAGGTGGATCCAGAACTATCTCACACAGAGAGAAGCACGAGTACGCTTTCGGGGAGCAACCTCAAGCTACAGGGTCCATGAAAACGGAACCCCACAAGGAGGCATCCTCAGTCCAATGCTGTTCAATGTCCTGATGGAAAATCTCGTCAAACTTCCTTTCAGACAAACAGCCAAGCTCCTATGCTATGCAGACGACTTACAGCTTATAGTAAGAGGATCAAACAGACTAGCCAACACGCAACACGCACTCCAACTTATAGAAGAAGAGTGCAACAGACTTGGACTCAAGATAAATCCAGCCAAGTCGAAAGCGATGGCCATCTGCACAGACACACCAGACAAGATGCTCTCCATACAAAACACGCCAGTAGTCTGGACCAACGCCCATCAGTGTCTTGGAATCTGGTTTGACCAGAAACTCACCTTCAAGCCGCAACTCGAGTATCTCAGGCACAGGACGAAGAGCAGACACAATATAATGAGGTCGCTCACCAGCAAATCCGCAGGAGCAAACCTTCATGTGCTCAAAGCCTACTACACGGCCGCCATCAGATCGCTGGTAGATTACAGTGCTCCAGCACTCATTGGACTGAGAGAAGACCAAATAGCTAAGCTAGAAGTCATCCAAAACAATGCTCTCAGGACCATGCTCGGAGCACCCATGTGGACCAGAATTTGCAATCTGCAAATGGAAACCGAACTACCACCCCTGGCAGTACGAGTCAAGCAGGTGACAGCCGGTCTCCTCACCAAAATCTGTAGAGCAGACAAGCCCACAGTTGCCAAGATTCGAATCAGTGCCTCCCTCCACCTCGACCACAGAGTGCGAGGGGCCACCTGGTCGCACGAGGCAAGCGAGGTCATCCGACACCTGCAAGCAGAAACACTCGTCAAGAACAACCAAGACACACGAGACAATGGTTACGCTGTTCCTCCACCATGGAGCCCTCCACCAGCCACACTCAAAATTACCGACCTAGGCGATAGTAAAGCCAACCTCCAGAAGGAGGACCTCAAAAAAATAACTCTCGAAGCCATAGCCACCGAGACACCGGCTGATGCAGCATCATACTTCACAGACGGCTCGGTGGACCCAAAACATCATAGATCCGGAGCGGCCTTCTACACCCAAGGTCAGACCCTCCAATGGAGACTTTCCAATGACTGCTCCACCCTACAAACAGAACTGGTAGCAATCTCAAAGGCCCTACAACACGCTGCAACACAACACAACAAGTCCATCATAATTCACACGGACTCGAAATCGGCCATGCAGGCACTGCAACACAGTCAACCGAGAGACAACGTCCACATCATTACCTCGATCCTCGCACAGCTACAGGAACTCCAAAGCCAAAACCGCCCAGTCGTCTTACACTGGATTCCCAGTCATGTAGGGATCTGAGGAAACGACGTGGCAGACGAAGCAGCCAAGGCAGCTACACGTTCTAGTAGCGTACACATCCAAGTTCCAGCAAGCGTGCAACAGATCAAGAATCACCTCAGAAAGACTAGCAAGCTCCACATCAAAAAGAGCTTCCTTCATGCATTCAACGCTGGTTCCCAATCAGCCAAATGGTACCTGGCGGCCACAAAAGGGGAACCACCTTTCGCTGACAAGAAAACTCCAAGACAAACCCAAGTCAGCTTTCATCGACTACGACTAGGGTACAAGTGCTCCTGGCAGATGATCGGAAATGACGTCATGGAATGCACCTACTGTCAGGAGCCAGCAGCCAACCCACTTGAACACTATCTCCTCGATTGCGAGGTCACACAAAGCCTCCGAAACAGAACTCAAATCTCCCAAGAAACACACACAACACCAGCGGCCACTCTAGCCCGAAAGGCCCATACAGACCACATTCACCACCTACTCCGGGTCATCACACCGATAGCTTAGAAAGCATCCTCTCCCAGCAAGTGCGGACCCCAGTTCGGGGGGCGCACCACTCCGAAACTGACCACGTCCAAGAGTGGGGGTTGGTGGTAAGCGTCCACTGATCCGGGGTCCGCTCACACTTGCAACCTGCAGTACCCCTCCAATCTGCAGGTGGGACCACCTCCAATCCCAATCCGGTTTGGCTGCTCCTGGAGCTCCAGCCGGAACCACCAAACGGGCCGCCTATAGGCAAAGGCCCCTGTCGGACTACGGTCCGACAATCTCAACAACAACAACAACAAGCCGTGAAGGCTCGCTCCCGAAGCAACAGGACCTCTCAACAAGCTCTACTGCTGGACCCGGAACTGTGAAGACCGCCCTCTCTCTGCTGCCATCAGGGCCGGATTCAGGAGTGGGCAAAGTGGGCAGATGCCCAGGGGCCTCCACATATTACAATATTTTATTTATTTGTTTATTCATTTGGATTAATTTTATTTTCATTCTTTAAAATTCATGTTTATCTATTCCATCACGTAAAACTATGTTCAGCAGGAATTGTGATAGAAATTTGGCTAGCTACTTCTTGAAATTCATAAATACCTGGTTTTCTTATGAACCATATATTTTCAATGAATGCTATTGTTTGTGTTGCTAATAATATATTTAGAATTCCACTAGCATATATTGATTAAAAATGAACTACATGGAATAATGAAATTGAGATTAAAAAACAAATAAAATATTTTTTTCATTATCACTTCCATTATGAATGCCATCAGGGCGCTGTGTTTGTTGACAGTCGGTCGGAGGGGGTTGGGTCGTGTAGTATCTGCACATCGGTTGTCATGTGTCTGTCGATTAAAGAGGAGACTTGCGTCGCCCATGATTCGTGAACTTCCCACGAGTTGACATAAACATGTCTTGCAGATGTAAAATGAGAGAGAGAATTGTCATGTCTGCTTGTTGAGTGAAGTCGTTGCCGCTCAGTGATGAATGATCTTGTCAGTTGTCATGTCCTAGAACATGTCTTGGAAATGTACAGTGAGAGTGCGAGTGAGAGAGAGTCGATTGATGCTTGTGCTTGAGTGTGGGTGGGTGTGCTTTAAGATACTACAGGTCGAATGGCTGCAAGTAAGTTGGGTTATTTTTATGTATTTTGAGTACATTAACTATGTCAATGACTGCTTCTGTCAGTTCCACGATCAGTATATACAATATAACACAGTATAGTCAATGGTGAAAAGGAGGCAAACCGACGGCGAGCTTTAGGGGTGGGACTGGTAGAGGTCATAATCTTACCCAAAATTCAAAATTTTAAAAATATGCTGGTGTCCAAATGTTCCAGGTAGTTAAGTAATCAATTAACCTCTCCATAAAGTAGCAAAAAGCAAACGACCAATTTGTGTTACGTTTTTAATTATAACGAAAAATTAGGTGTCCGTCCTTACACTATCAATAAATATACAGTTAATTAAAAATTTCTCAATGTTCTAATTTCCTCAATATAACTGCATTTGGCTTCAAAATTCTCCAAAGAAGTGTTCAAATTTCAAAATTTTCCCGGGGGGCTTACAGCGCCCCCAGGGACTCCCAGATGTTTAGGCTCGCTTCACTCGCCACCCCACCCTCTTGGGTAGTTTTCAGTTTATCGGGCATTAGCTTGCCCTCCCCACTGGTGGTGTGAGTGATCCAAACTCTAGCTGGAGAGCAGCTACAGCGAGATATTCCCGACGTGGTTTGAGCTCTTTTCCTTCTACTATTTTTCCTTTTTTTTCGCTCTGGCCCAGGGACCTGCACCCTCAAAAGTGTATTCGTCCTGCGGTCCCCCCTGTAACTGTTCACTCTGTGTTCGTCTTGGTACCTCCAAAATGTTCTATACTACTGAAGGTATACACAAACACTTGTTCTCTTAAAAGTAGTTTCTTATTCTCGTACGGGAGATATATATACAAGGGACCAAGAAGCTCGCTTCCGCATCACAAGGACTGGCTGTCTTCACTCTATGTATTACTGCGCGCTTGCATGTACAGATGCCAGCATTCACAAGCATACAGTATTAATATGATAATTTATATACATAACATGGTGCACAATAAATGGAGATATTACATAGAATTAATACATGTTCTGTAATACTTTACTATACATAATTAATGGAGTAATATAAGGGTACACAGCTGAAGGTACTACTTTGTGTCCATATCATACACCTCTCTCCCCCCTATACGCTCATAGTTTCATCTTGAGCAGACCTTTTGTTTCTGAGTCGCTCGGACCTGCGGAGTACTGGGGCAGAAACACAAGGTGGGGATGGATTTACTGTAAAGACATCAACATTACGGGACTCAACTGGGGAAGGGTCAACACTAGGCAGCTCCACAGGTCGGAGGAAACGACGGTTCCTCCACCATACTCTACCACTAGGAAGACGCACTTGGTAGTCCCGGGACCGGCCAATACCCATGACAACCCCAACGGTGAGATATCGGATCTTGAATCCTGACCTGCTGGCCGATACTCAACCTGGGAAGGGGGCGGGCATGACAGTCGTTCCGAGCAGCGACATCTGCGGCTCGTTCTGCTGCACGGCGGTCACATTCCTCAGTCTTGGCCTGCCATTCTTGAGAAAAAGACTTTGGGTGGGCAGGAACACAAGACCTGAGATGGTGTCCATATAGAACCTGGGCTGGGGAGCGTCCGGTGAAGTTCTGGGTGTTGTGTAACTCCAACAAACCTCGATCGAAGTCCTCACAGTCGATATTTCCTGAGGGTGACACCTTAAGGATCAAGTGTTTCACAGTCTTGACTGCGGCTTCAGCGTGTCCATTCGCCTGGGGGTAGTGGGGCGAGGTCACGACATGACGGACTCTCCAACGGTCCATGAAGTCCCGGAACTCGTGGCTGGTGAACTGGGGTCCTCCATCAGTCCTGAGACGGAGGGGAACACCAACTTCTCTGAAGTAATGCCTGAAATTCCGGATGGTAGAGGTAGCCGTTGTATCACTACCACAGTAGGGTGTCATACGGAGGCGAATTTTTTTTTTTTGAGTTTGAAAAATCGGCCCATGGCATTAATGATGTAGTTCTATGTGCAGAATCATGTGATATCTTCAGATTTGAAAAGTTTTCATTTTTTGCTAGGTAAATTTTAACTTGAAATCTTATGAAAATTCAGTATTCCCACCCTTTTACCAACACCACTAAATAGCTTATTTAAAGTAAAGTAAATATATCAGGTTAATTTATTAGGATGAAAATGATCCAGAATAGTGAAACGAATGATCTTGACACATTTATTAAATTTAATATTCCTTTAGAAAATAAAATCATCAAATACAAAAACCGGTTTTACTACTACGACCCGGTGTTGCTGCACACCATAGAGAACATGTCTTTCTTGCTTTTGTTTCTACTCATCACCTCCCTGCTGACCACCTGAGCTCGGATGTAGCCTTCCCTCCTCTCCTGGCTGTACACGTGACTGCTGGCCTCGCTCACTTGCTGTACACAACGCTCTATACTCTGGGTGTGCGAGGGCCAGGCAGGGACATGCATGGGGTTGTCCAGGAAAGCTCTGACTTGAACATTGGTGAGGCTGCAGGTAAGAGGGGGCTCACTGCCAGCCTGGATGTTATCCAGATCTATGAGATCAGTGAGGGTCTTGGCACCTAGATTGACTTCAGGAGTCTTCCTGACCCTGAAGGAATCGTCACCAACTGATTCGTCATGCCCAGATCCTCTCATAAGTCTCATATCCAAGATCTTTTTGACTGCCACTCTTCTCTCCTCCTCATCCTTACTGCAGAGCATTGTCTGCAGAACTGCCTCGGGATGAGCATACCAGGAAGATCTCCTCACAGTCTGCTCCACAATCTGAACAACCTTCCTTGGCTGACTCCTCAGGAGCTCAAGCTGGAAGAGAACATGCCCCGGACCTTCGGAGAACGATGACTTGACCTTGGTGTTGAACCAATTTGGCAAATAGACACTCACGATGAATTGGACAATAAGTCTCAGGTTGTGAAGCTGGTTCCCTTTCAGTTTATGATGAGCGACCCAAATTCTGCAGAACCTGAGAGCCGTTGTGAGCCACCTAGAATGTGAGACTGGACCTATCTGCAGGTAAGCAAGTCTATCAGGCATGACCCCAGTTTTGATGGCACTGCAAATCATGTAACCATAGTACTGGTCAGTACTCAGGTCGTCAATGACAGTATGTGCAAGCTCAACGAGTGGAGAGCCAACTGTGATTTTTTCAAAGCTCGGATTTATTTCTAACTCAGTGGCAGAGTCCAGCATCTTGCCAAGAGGACCAGACCATCTGTTGTTTGAAAGAGTCTTGCCATCCAGCTCCTGGATCAGATGTCTGAGTGGCAACTCCTTGGTGTGGAGGTCACAAACAATCCAGACCAGCTTCCTCCCAATCTTCCGCTCTATCCACTGTATGACCCCCCCTTGCCACCCTGTGTTCGTGTTGGTGCTGTCCCCTCCAATGGCCTGCAGGGTCTGGTCTACGTTCCTCTCTCTGAGCCAGTTCACAATGTTATCTGCCACTATCTCAGCTGGTTCCTGTCATCTTTCTCTGGAGTGAAATGCCACAAATACATCCCTCCTGGTTCACTGCAGCAGGAGTAGTGTTCCTCCTTCACCATGGCAGGGAACAACTTGTCAGAATCTCCAACTTTCATGAACACTTTAGTGTCATCCCTTCTCCCATCAAAGAACAAACAATTGATTCCATTTTCTCTTATCCCCTTATCAAACTCCTCTTCTAGGTTACTGACAAGTTTCTCCTGAGCTCTCCTTACTTTGTTATGATCTATCACCAGGTGAACATCATCAGGTGTTATCAAACCACCGTCAACCCAGGCAGCTGTTGCTATCTCTGCAGTTTCTCTGAGACCAGTGTGGTGTCGCATGCTGGCCAGAGCTATGCTCGGGATATCTTTCCTATTTCGAATCTTATGCCTGGAAAGTTTGGGATCATTATTTTCTGGGTTAGGGACAAAGTCACCATTCTCCTGGTCAGCACTCGGATCAGCCATGGGGAAGTCATTAAACTCTGAATCAGCTTGACTCCAATCATCGGCCTTTTTTACCTCACCCTGGGCCTTCTCAAGTCTCTTTTCCTCGGCAACTCTTCTCCTCTTCTGTCTCTCTGTGGCAGCCTCCTGTCTCTTGGACTCCGGAATATCTTGGCTAGAAATCATGAGAGCCCCTATACTGCCAGTCTTCTCCCTCTGTGCTTTGACAAATGCCAGTTCGATCACAGGAATCTTCAGTTCACGCTTGCAAATACAGGAGATGTGGGCCTCGGATTTACAGTCACGATCGCATCCAAACTCAGGACAGAGAACAATTGGGCACTTGCAAGTAATTATGCCAAATAACTGGTCCAGTTGCTTGGCAAAGCTGTCCTTAACTGCAAGTTTTCCTCTCCCAAGAGAGATATCTCTTGCCTTTTCCCAACTGGCTAGCAGTCTCTCACTAATCTTCTTCTGACTTGTTATGACTGGAGGCTTGAACTGAGCGTTAGCCAGAGTGTACTGTGCCAAGATAGCTTTGGTCATATCACTGGCAATATCTTTGTTTGTGTAAGTTCTTTGGTTCTTTTCACTGATTTGCCTGATTAAAACACCGTATCTCAAAGCATCTCTCAATGTAGGCAACTCCGACTTCAGGAGCTCTCTCCCAGACCCAAGATAGTGACTGAGATGGCTGGATTTTTGGTTTCTCGTCCTGACACAAGCAGCCATCGCAAATATTATCAACTTATAAATGCATCAGAATCTGAAACAGAAAAAAATATTGTTAGTTGGGTTGTTAAAGAATGAAGTCAGAAAGCAATGTTCACTATTTAATTGTAATGAACTAATGCAGCTGTACTTTAGATTTTCGATAAATTTCACGCTAAAATTTACCTAGCAAAAGGTTGCAAAATATTGAAACTGAAATTATTTTCTGTTTATATACACTAAAATCTACCAAAAAAGTGATGGGCCATTAGTTTTAGCTGATCTTCCCTCCTATGACACACCCTACTACCACAGGGGACGACAACAGGCCATCCAGACAATCGGTCGGCAATGACGAAGAAGGACTTCCCTGCCACTGCAAAGAAGTCAGCCGACACAGACTCGAAGGGTCTTGAAGGGTTATCGTCGCACATTAAAGGTTCCTGTTGCTGGCTGGGTTGCATAATCTGGCACGGCTCACAGGCACGGACAGTACTTGCAATGTCCGCGTCGATTCCGGGCCAAAATACAGTCTGCTTCGCCCGTCGCTTGGTGGCCTCCACTCCTCGATGGCTGTCGTGAAGGCGGGTCAAGGTACGGCGGCGTAGGGCAGCAGGAATAACTACTCGTGGACCATACAAGACGAGGTCTCTGTCACAATAGAAGTCCTCGCGTATTTTCCAGTACGGGAGTAGCGATTCATGAAGGTCGTATCGGTTAGATGGAAATCCCTGGGACACACAGTCGACGAGCCGGATGTAGGAAGGGTCGGCCCAGGCTGCGGTGCGGAGATCTTCAAGGGTCTTGTCTGCATCCGGTGCTGTAGACTCTTCTGATGTGAAGACGGCCTTCAATGACACTATTGACTTGAGGGATGCAGCAGCTGTAGAACACAACATCTCGCCCTCTGGGGTGGGGCGACTGACGGGCGCGGGACAGGGTATCCGGGATGCACAGCAGCTTACCCGCATGCCACACAGCCGTGAACAGATAAGGCGAGAGCTTCTCTTTCAGACATTGAAGGCGAGGATTCTCTACTGCATCCAAAGAGTAGTGATTGATAATAGGTATAAGAGGGCGATGATCCATGAAGAGGGTGAAGTGCTGAAGTCCTATCATGTAGAAGCGGCACTTCGCCATCGCCCAGACAACAGCCAACATCTCCAGCTCAATCGTGGCATATCGGGTCTCGGCGTCTGTCAGGAACCGGGATCCACACTGAATTAAGCGGAGTTGTCCACCGCCATAGTCCTGCAGAAGGGCGTAACCAACGCCGTAGAGTCTGGAGGCATCAGTCTGGAAGACGGTGGGTAGGGCTGGGTCGTAACAGGCGAGGACAGATGGACTCAAGAGGGCCTGCTTGACTCGCCGGAAGGCCTCTTGATGATCTGGGGTCCACAGGAATGTCCTCATGGGGCTCAGCAGGGGGCGTAACGGCTGGGCTGCGGCTGAGATGTCAGGTGTAAATTCAGCCAGCTGATTGACCAGACCCAAAAAAGAACGGAGGTCTGTCAGGTTGGCAGGGGTTGGAAAATCCCCGATTCCACATAATTTCTCCGGGTCAGCTGCGATACCTGTTGCTGAGAGAGTGTACCCACAGAAGTTCACTGATGGTGCGGTGTTACGAACCCCGCCACCAATTGTCCTGATCTACCTACCCAGCACCACGAGCAACGCCATCTAGGGACGAAACACGAGTATGACTAGTCTTAGTTACCACTCCGGGGTTTCCCTTCTCCATATCCTGGTTGTTGCGTCACCTCCTACAAGTCTTCTTCGTCAGCTCCAGTTCGATGAGAGTTCAGTTCACTCTGGGAAGTGACCACAGGATCACCTATCCTGGAAACCTACGGCACAGTGACTACCTACCGTCTTCTACAATACTCAGCCTTACTCGTCGGCCATCTCAGCTCCACACTTAAGTATTTGTAATCTTATATTGCCTCCCCCACGTTCACTTGCTTCAAGTTATTGTATGTTGTATAAATATGTATATACTGTTAATGTTTAGGTTAAGTATGGTTAAGGGTAAATTATAGAAAGCTGAATATTTTGTTAAGGAATTTATGGTACTTTATTATACACAACAAAAACTCGCATCCTTTGTCTACCCTTTTACAGTCCGATTGTCTTTGTTTTTTTTTTTGTTGTTGCCTGTTGGGATCTGGGTAGACTTTTAACTATATTCTAAATCCCCAACTCCTAACATGCGGCGACTACAAACTTGTCAGCGTTGAGGGCAATCCCGTACTTTCGACATCTGGTGAGAACTTCATATATTCGGGAGAGGTGGGCACAGTAGTCTTCGTCATGGAGTAATATATCATCAACCACTTTGACACAATTCGTGACTCCTTGAAGGGCCGCGTCACCACGTTGACAGAATGCATCGCCTGTAGCGGCAAATCCCATGGGGCCTCTGCAATACTGATATCTTCCATACTGTGTGATGAATGTAGTCAAATGCTGGTCTTCTTCGGCCAACTCGATCTGCCAATTACCACATAAGGCGTCCATCGTTGTAAAAAACTTTGCCTTCGGGCCCACATTTCGAACAGCTGCGAAGGGTGTGGGTGAAGGGTGGGCTGGACGGGAAACTTGCTGGTTAAGTTTTGACAGATCGGTGGTGATCCGTACTCCACCACGAGGTTTGGCGACGGGGACGAGAGGGTGGCTCCAAGGTGAAGGTTCGTCTCCAGCCGGCTTGATGATTCCCTGAGCAACCATGGAGTCAAGCTCCTGTCTAACTAGCTCCTTGTAGGCATGAGGAATCAAACGAGGGGTGTGGATGGCAAAAGGTGTAGCACCATCCTTAAGATGAATCTTCATAGGTGGACCCACCATCGGCTTGAGTGGTGTGGATCCTAAAGATTTCTTCGTAACCAACACGTCAGCAAACTCCTTGAGAAGGTAAGCTCTTGCATCAGAAGGGGACGTGTTAGTAGAGATAGGGAGTTCCTTCAACCTGTTGACATGGGTGATCTTTAAGATAGGTTTGGGGAATTCCTTGGAAATAATGGCCAACTCTTGACAATGGCCATATGATAAAAGCGGAGTCGGGATCACATCATGAACATCAATCCGGGCTGAGCAAGACTGCTTACCAAAGGTAAGAGTAGCCCAGAAAGATCCCAAAGCTGAAGCCATCTTGGAACCATCAGCTGTCAGTTTCGTTGTCTGAGGAGGGGGCTGTAGGTTGCTCCGGGGTATTCCCAAACTTGCTAAGTTTTGTGGACCAATTACTGAGACGTCAGCACCGGTGTCAGGTAACATCTGAAGACTGGATGACAAGTTACCGTAAGAAATGACGACATTAATGTGCTGGGGCGTCGTGTCTGTTGAACAATGTTCATGACGGCAGGAACGACTGGACACAGCGTCTTGATGCTTGCCAGAAGGAGGGGGCACGCCAGCACTACCTGAGGATGACTTCTTGAATCCTAGGTGGTTTCCTTTCTGTGTCTTCTTACAACAACATTTGTCATAATGGCCCACATGACCACAAAGTCTGCACTGAACTTTGCTAGCAGGGCACTTGATTGTGTAAGCCCAATGACCCTGGCGGTCGCAACTTCTGCACACGCTTTGAGCAGCTGGGCACTGGGAGGCATTGTGCTGTCTCGCACAGCTGTTGCACAAAGCTGCTGCTGAAGGTGTAGCTGGAGGGTGAGGGGTGGAGTTACCTTGCTGCTTCTTATCCTTTCTGTAGGAAGACATCGCCCTCACCTGGTCAGGTTGTGAGCATAAAGCTGAAGTCGCACACCTGGTGGCCTCGTACGCTCGACATTTTGTAACAACATCTTGAAGGGAGGAAGTGGGGTCAAGGGAAATGAGACGCTGAACTAGCTCTTCATCTCGGACACCCGTTAAAATAATTGTCTTGAGTTGTGTCTCTTCACAGACTTGAGAATGTCCAGGACAAACATCAACTTCCTCTGAACATCTTTTGAGTCTTACAAAAAATGCGTCAAAAGATTCCCCATCAAGCTGCTTACATTGGAGGAGTTCTCTTCTTCTGAGTGCTTCGTTGTGCTGTCCCTTAACATGTTCTTGTAACTTGTCGAGCACGGCCTCTACCGTCAGAGTTGTTGTAGGAGGCACTTGAAGTGTGTGCTCGAGAGTACGTTGTGTCTCTAAGGACAAGCACATACGAAGCTGTATCATTTGTTTAGGCTGTGGTAAACTTGACAAGTCAACCATTGTTGCATAGTCTTGCCAACGTCGACGCCATTCCCGAAATATCTGATAGGAAGCGTCAAACTTCAGAGAGGGAGGCGTTTGTGTTGCAGCCTTTTGAGGGATTGTTGATCCGACTCTGGGAAATGAGGTACCAGTACCACTAGTCGTATCAGCATTAGTAGTAGCAGACGAATCTTGTACGGTAGATCGTTGTGGGTAGGCTAACAGAGAAATCAAGACTTCAAATCTGGCTTGATCTTCCCTTCTTCTCAGGTCATCCTCACTTCTACGTATGTCTTCGAGTTCTCTGCGTGTTTGTTCCTCTTTGTGGCGCCGTCTTTCAGACTCTTTGTACCGAATTTCTTCCTCATTTCTCCTTGCGTCGAGAAGTTTCCATCCACTTAATCAGTTGAAGGAGATCTGTGGACGCATGCATCGCAGGAGTGCTTGCTCGCGACGAACGAGGAGATTCTGTGGGTAACTTGGCGTTGTCACTGTGGGGAGAGTGGGGCCTGAACATGGGTGGGGAGAGGTCTCCCACACTAAAACTCATAATCCCATCGTCTAGGGTATCGTTTTGATCCCTGTGAGACATGCCAACAGCTCTCTGTACTCTATCTGTGCAAAAGACCGGGTCAGCCCCTCGTAATCTATGCACAGAATTACAGAAGTCTACAGTAAGTCACAAGAATTTAATATAAGGTGATTCTGTGAATGCGTGTGTGTGTGTGTGTCTGGCGGGAGGCCGGGAGAGACTTGGCGCGCTGCCAGACGTAGGAGCAACTGGGCAGCGTCGAGCACTGGTTCCTCAGTTACCCTCAGACCAGAGACGGGAGAGCATGTACTGTCGGGCCGCTCCCTTAGTCATCTGACCGCAATTTGCACAGACAATTATGATTAAAATACACAACACAGCACTTCACAGCACTGTACACAGCATAGCACTTCACAACACTGTAAGTCTAGAGGCTTGTAGTAGTCTTGCTGTAAACCCGTGAAGCTGAAGACGAGACGCCATTAACACAGTCTGGGCGGGAAGGCTTGTCCACTGTATCTCACTGAGAAATAATCACTGCGCCATCTGTGTTCGTCTTGGTACCTCCAAAATGTTCTATACTACTGAAGGTATACACAAACACTTATTCTCTTAAAAGTAGGTTCTTATTCTCGTACGGGAGATATATATACAAGGGACCAAGAAGCTCGCTTCCGCATCACAAGGACTGGCTGTCTTCACTCTATGTATTACTGCACGCTTGCATGTACAGATGCCAGCATTCACAAGCTGAATACATACAGTATAAATATGATAATTTCTATACATAACATGGTGCACAATAAATGGAGATATTACATAGAATTAATACATGTTCTGTAATACTTTACTATACATAATTAATGGAGTAATATAAGGGTACACAGCTGAAGGTACTACTTTGTGTCCATATCATACATTCACCTCCCTCCCAGGAGATTGTGAACACGAAAGGGGGTTGGAGCAAGAACCCATCCCAGCCGAGTCTTAACAGGAAAACTGTGATCGTGCGGGTCCACCTGGAAAGAGGGTAGCAATCCTCATCCTTACCCAATAGGCACGTCTATAAGTGAGCAGTCACATACACTAGGAAGTAGGTTCCCCAAACGGGGCTCCGGGAGAGAAGCTCAGGAACCACTCTACGACCACCCGGCCATCAAGTGCCTGTGGGGAATGTTGAAATTCCTCTGCTACTTACTCAACCGGAAAAGGAAGGCTCTGAAAACAAAAATTAACCACCGGTTATGGAGTGTGTACGCTCTCCTAACCGCGACACCCGCCTGAACCGCCAACCCGACGACCCAAACCACGACAGGCTCCGCACAGAGAAAGCGAACCAGCTGCGGGCCTTCCAGGAAGCCCTGAAAAGCAAGAACAACGTCATCCACACCACTGCCACCGTCCCCAACAACTCCACCACCACTGTTACCGCCACTGAGGACGACAACTGGATGAAGGTTGAAAACAAAAAACGCCGTCGTGCTTTTTCGGGAAACGAATGCTGTCAAGCAGCCCAAAAGGCACCCATCACCACCACTAGCTCACCCCCAACGACACTGCCAAAATTACGGATCTCGAAAATGGACACGAAAGCGATATATGCCGCCATCACAGAGGTGGAGAAACTAAATCCACTGGCCAAGTTCTCAGTGTGGCCCAACCTAAAGGGGAAGATGATTATTCACCCCAAACACAAGGACTCCACCACCACCCTCGATACTTACCTGAAAAACACCACCACCGTTGTATCAACCAAGCTGGACCCCGCCCAGAAACTGATGAAGTCGGTAGTCCTCCTGTATCCAAAGGAGCTACCTCTCGAACCCCTGGAGAAAGACCCGAAGATCCTAAAAGCCGAGAGATGCTCTCCTCCGTCCGACAAGACGGCCACCACAAAACAAGTGCTCATAACACACTACGGTCCACCCCCCAGCACCTTAGACCTCAAAACCTGGGGGATCTACGAAGTGAGGCCCTTCGTCCCGGAGCCCCTGCGATGCCTCACATGCCAGAAATACGGGCACCATCAGACGAGGTGCACGTACAAGGAAATCTGTGCCGTCTGCGCACAGAAGCATGGCACACACTCCTGCCTCACCAAGTTGAAAAATGGGGAAAAAATTGCCCCCAAGTGTGTCAACTGCGGGGGCAAACACCACGCCTGGAACCCTGGATGCTCCGAGAGGACAAAGAGGGTCCAGGCAAACCGACCAGCATCAAGACCGGCCCCCACCGCCTGCACACCAGCCCCACCAAGTACCTTCGTGTGGGGAACCCAAAGACAAAAACAACAAAGCCAACCTCCTCAGCTGGTCAACACCCAAAGTGCAGCCCAGATTCCTGGCCTCACTACGGCCACACCTTAGCCCCCCAAGCAGCAGACAACGACAACCACGAAAAAGACAAAACAAGCACACACCAAGGCACCAGAATGAATGATGCACGTATCAGACCTAGCCAAGGTACTGACAATCTTCGCGGAGGGCCAAGTCGGACTACTGGGCCACAAGATCCAGCCTACACAGCTCCAAATACTCGTGGGGAGCGTCCTCGGGCAAGTCCCAACAGCTCCAGCCACCTCTGTGGAGGACGCCATGCCGGTCCCCACACGAGTGACAACCGAGGTATACTCTATGCCGAAAAAGGCCACCAGGGAACCCAAGATACCGACAGCTCCCAGAAAGAAATTGGACGTTTCAGCTCCCCTCAACCGAACCACGGCCCAGAAGGCAAAAACCACCACAGAACAAGGAGACATGAACCTGATCCAGTCGGAATCAGACCTGAACATATCCATCGAGGGCCACCAGAAGTCCCCGATGAAACAGTGGTGGAAAACATCAGCACCCTGAACATTCTCTCAAGGAATGCTCAGGGCATCAAAAACAAGAAACACCTACAAGAAGCAGCAGCCAAGGACAAGCTTGACATTATACTGCTACAAGTGCTACAAGAAACACTTCTACAAGAACACCACTGCAAAGTCACAAAAGTCTCCGAAACAGAATTAAAAACTTCCATGAAGAACACACAACACCAGCGGCCACTCTAACCCGAAAGGCCCCAAAAAACCACATTCACCACCTTTTCCGGGTCATCACACGAGACCCACCACCCAGATAGCTCAGGAAGTATCCTCTCCCAGCAAGTGCGCACCCCAGTTTGGGGGGCGCGCCACTCCGAAACTGACCACGTCCAAGAGTGGGGGTTGGTGGTAAGCGTTCACTGACCGAGGGTTCGCTCACACTTGATGATGATGATGATAATGTAGATAAAATGGCAATGGTTTGCCATGGGAAGGGAGAGAAGAGGAAAGGTAGAAGGAAAGGTATGAAACGGGAAGTAAAGTAGTAGAAAATAAGAGCAGGTGGGCTATCCACCTTGCAGAGACGATTTGAGTGGCTATGGTGAAGGCCGCACCAAGAGGTAGCCCGAGCTCAAAGGGGACAGTGGGGGGGGGGGGGCTAAGCTAGCTAGCAAGGAGATGTTTGTCATTGTGTTAGTTGAAGAGGTCTACTAGGCCCTTGTGTAACTAGAAGAACAGTCTCATCTTTTATTTTTAATATTATGTTCGAATATGAGGTGCGACTGGCGTCAAGAAGTTATTTATGCTGTGGTATATAATGGGTCTGGCTCTAGGGTGCTTGATAGTGTTGGTCAAAAGGAGGTGTAGATAAGGATGTGTTATTTGTTTACTGTTTAGTGTACAGTAGTTCTGGCTCTTGAGGGTTATAGAGAAGGCTTTTAGGCCACAAGTTGTGTGATCTTGTGGTGTCCTCTGTTTTTAGTTGAGTATATATTTCGTCTTCCATGACTTCTAGTTTGTACCATACTCCCTGTGCTTGTCTGTATGTTCTTATGTTTAATGGCAAAATGTTGTATTTTTCGTGAAGCTCTTTTATTTTGGTTGTGTACCGGGGACGTTGTTTGGAGGCTCTGCGGATGGCTTTGTTTTGTTGTCATGGTCACGTTGACTGCTAGTCTGTTTTAGAACCTGATTCTTATTATACTCCACGAACGCAAAACATGAATGGGTAGCTGGTTAGCTATCCCTAGGAAGAGACGCGTTTTTCCCATTCGTTTTACAGTCAGGATCCCTCCCAGTAAGTCCCGCCTTCGAACATAGTGTCAATATGTTGTTATTCCACTTTCTACTGGCAAGCTCAATCTTGAATTAGCTTGTGTAAATCAACTTTAGTAATTCGCCAAACCTTTGTCAACTGAGGGTCATCCTTGAATGAGTAACAGTTGGTTTGTTTGTAATTTCTGTCATTGCGTGAGTAGCGATCGCTGGCAACTCAGGGGTATAAAACCACAGGTAAGAGGGAGAGAGCATCCTCCGTGATGCCCTCTCCAACTTTGCTCCCAGGTATGTAGCCGTGTTCTATAGCCATTCAGTTTGATTTAGTCATTTTGTGAATTATCAGTGTTCATGCTTTAACAGTGGAATTGTCATTCACCCAGTGTAAGAAGTAATGTAAAGTAAATGTCGTCTGACATTGCGAGACGAAGGATTTGCTGTGATTGTGTTGTCCATGCTTTCCAAGTCTTCCTCCGTGATGCCCTCTCCAACTTTGTTCCCAGATCCAGGGTGGGCTTATTTGAACATTCACCCATAGCCCCTGAGCCAGTAGATGTCTAGCGTGATCAATATATGGCCGATGTCGGTGATTCGATATGATTGAAACGGCAGGTCCGCCTCGTGGGCCTCAGACCCCAGACCCGCCATGTGTCTGGCTTCCACCAACCACAACAGCAGTCGTCAGTTGTTACAGGCGCCAGTGTATACCCTGGGACATGCCTTGGAGTTATATGGCCCACAGTGTTGTTGTATATGTTTGGGGATAATTTACTGGAAATAATTATCCCATGTTGGGTAGTGGACCCATGTATTTGCTGGTTTCAGTATTAACGTGTATGTTGTGAGGGCATCTCATATGCACTACCAACAGTCTGTGAAGTATCATAAGTAAGTTTGTCTTGTAACTGTACTGTAATGCCACGTACCACCAATAGGTGTGAGAAGTAAAGTAATCTGCAAGGAGTTGTCATGTAACTATGTATTGTGAGTAGGGCCAAGGAACTGGTCCTGCTATGTAATGTAATGTAACACCAGTAAGGTTGTGTGCAGTAAGAGTGTAATATCTGAGTCATTTGCAGTTGAGTAAAGCGAGGAGTTGCACCTTGAAGTAATATGTTAATAATATCTCTTTTTCCCTTTGATTTCATATTAATAAACCTGTTCTTAGAGTATTTTAGGAGTATTCATTTCCCTGCAGTATTTCACCTTTATTTCCATCCAAGTACCCTGATATCAGAATTACAATACCCATGTGCCTAGACCCTCGACATGCTACCAAAAAGAACTGAGGTTCTGAAGTAACCAGTGAACTGAAGTAAGTAGAAAGAACAATTGAAAGAACTAAGACAAGAGAAGTATGAGTAAGATAAGGGGGCAGTGTGAGTAGAGAGAAAACCGCCGCCGTTACATTGTGTTGCCTGAAGCTATAACTGGTTGGTACGGTTGATCGTGTTTAATGGTATTGGCGGGTATTCAAGATGGGGGCGGACTAGTGCTTTAAATAGGTGTAGTTGTATTTTCTCTTCCATTTTACCGAATCTTCTTAGTTTTGTAAGCTGTATTTGGGCTAGTTTATTACGTTCTGTTATTCATTCCTGTTCTTGTTATTGTTAGCCCCAGTATTTTTCCTTCGTTTGAGTATTGTATTTCTTCGTTGTTTACTGTGATTGGTGCTGGGCTTATCTTTGAAATGTGTATGATTTTCAGTTTCTGTGTATTAGTTTTTATTTTCCATTTCTTCTCGTAATTATTGATTTGTATTATGGCGCGAGCTGTTTTTAATGCCATCATCTGTTTGGCCTTGCCTGGATGGCGGATGATCTGGGTGACATCATCAGCATATGCAATGTATTCACCGTAAATTGGTGGCGGCATGTCTGAAATGTAAATTGTGTAAAGAGTTGGGGATAAGTTACTTCCTTGTGGTACTCCACTATAAAGTCTGAAGCTTGGGCCTTTGTGATTGCCTATTATAATGTGTGCTTCTCTATGGTCTAAGAAATTACAAGTAAGAGAGGTGAAGTTGTTGGGGAGTTCTTGTTTGGTTATTTTATATTTAAGTGCCAGACCTTATCGAACGCTTTTGCCACACCCCTTAAAACTACGTTGCACTGTTCTTTAATATGCATTGCGTTTGATATACTTTCGTATATAAGGGCTATGGCTGTCTTTGTTCCTCTGTGTTTCCTAAATCCGTGTTGTCTAGGGTTGTATTTGTATTCTAGTTCCAGGTGTGTTCTTAATCGGTGGTTAATTGTTTTTTCTAAAATTTTTCCCGGAGTTTCCAAGAGAGAGATTGGTCTGTAGTTTTCTACTGCTGTGGGGGCTTTTCCTGGTTTTGGTATCAGTCTGATAATTGCTGTCTTAAATTTCTTTGGTTAGTAGCCTGAAGCTATGGATGCATTGAATATATATCTTAGTAGAAGTACCATATTGTTTGGTAATTGCTGTAAAATGAGTTTATTTATTTTACTGACTCCTGGAGTCTTGTTCTTAAAACTGTTGATTGTTCTTACTATTTCGTCTACTGTGATTGGTTTGGTTAGTGGGGACATGTCATCCAGTGTATTCAGATCGATCGTGGGGCTCCGTTGCCAGATGTGGGTTATTTGCAACATATGGTTGGATACTTCCCTCTCTGTGATCATGCAGAAGTTTAAGTTTTCTACGTTGGTTATTTGAAAGATCTTACTCCAGAAAGATCTAAATTCCGGTTCTTGTTCGGTTGGATCTGTTAATTTGACTTGATTACTGTTTACTATATAGTTAGACTCGTTGCTGGAGGTTCCCATTAAGTGCTTTATTCTCTGCCAGAACTGGTTCGGTTTATGGTAGTTTCCTTCCGTTTCTGAAATCAGCTTCTGCCAGTTCCTGTTGTATGCTTCTTTTGAAATGTTTTTTAGCTGTTCGTGTATTATGTTGTATAGACGTCTGTGTTCTGGTGTCCGTCGTTGTTGTGTGATGAGTTTAATTAGGTTGTTAAATTGTGTCTGTATGATTCTTGATTGGTGTGAGTATTGAGGGTGTGGTAATGTTCGGTAAGTGGTCTTGGGTATGTTGTGTTCCATGGCCTGGCTAACGTGCTCGTACCATGTGTCCAGTGATTGGTCTATTAGAGAAGTATGCCTGTTGTGAAATTGTCTGGGATACGGGTTGTTTAATTCTTGTTTGAAGTTTAACCAGTTTGCCCGGTTATAGTTGAATCTTAGCCCTGTGCTGCTGCACAGGGCCCTATCACTTCAGGGGCCCCTCCTGAAGACAATATATTTGCTGTTAAGTAAGATTCATATTTCAATTCTGATGTGTCATGACTCGTGTGGCGTGCGCATCTCAAAGCTGCAGGCGAGTGCGTTTCAGCCATCTGGTGCCAGTAAGTCTGGGCTTTGACCGGTTTATGTCTATAAAAACCTGGCAACTGGTACTGATTTACCTTCCTGTTATATAGTTGCATGTATGTTTGTAATACAATATATATACAGTATAATATTGGGTGTGCACTTTTATCAAGATGATGTTATAGAAAATCAGGAATATATGTGGGTGAGGGATTGGACACGATGGGAGGGTTGTGGGTGAGGGACTGGACACGGTGGGAGGGTTGTGGGTGAGGGACTGGACACGGTGGGAGGGTTGTGGGTGAGGGACTGGACACGGTGGGAGGGTTGTGGGTGAGGGACTGGACACGATGGGAGGGTTGTGGGTGAGGGACTGGACACGATGGGAGGGTTGTGGGTGAGGGACTGGACACGATGGGAGGGTTGTGGGTGAGGGACTGGGCACGATGGGAGAGTTGTGGGTGAGGGATTGGACACAATGGGAGGGTTGTGGGTGAGGGACTGGACACGATGGGAGGGTTGTGGGTGAGGGACTGGACACGATGGGAGGGTTGTGGGTGAGGGACTGGACACGATGGGAGGGTTGTGGGTGAGGGACTGGTCACGATGGGAGGGTTGTGGGTGAGGGATTGGACACAATGGGAGGGTTGTGGGTGAGGGACTGGACTCGATGGGAGGGTTGTGGGTGAGGGACTGGACACGATGGAAGGGTTGTGGGTGAGGGACTGGACACGATGGAAGGGAAGCCCTGGGAGGGTTGTTCCTCTCATGTTATCTTGCACAGGGCCTCTCAGAAGCTAGAGCCGGCTTTGGTTGGAATAATCTGCCAGTTGGTGTTGTGACGGCACCGAGTGTGAGCTCTTTCAAGACCAAACTTGAGTAACACTTGAGCAGGTTCAGATACATCCTGGAACCAGTACATGCCTAGTACTTGGAAGCACAACCTGTTGTCTAATGGTAGACTCTGCTGTCATATGGCATCACAAAAAATGTGACCCAGGTTGCTGATCTGTCTTTCTGCCTCATTTACACACAATTGCAGGGTTTCATTTGTTTCTCTTACCATTGACAAACACAACACACATACAGTATATTGTTTCTCACTTTTGATTTTTTTGTTCTGCATGGTTCTTTGTTATTATTATTACTATTATTATTATTATTATTATTACTATTATTATTATTATTATTATTATTATTATTATTATTATTATTATTATTATTACTACTATTATTATTATTATTATTATTATTATTATTACTACTATTATTATCATTATTATTATTATTATTATTATTACAGTTATTATTATTATTATTATTATCATTATTATTATTATTATTACTACTATTATTATTATTATTATTATTATTACTATTATTATTATTATTATTATTATTATTATTATTATTATTTTACTTTTAATTTTTTTTTTATAATAAATTTTATTTAGTATGAATTATTATAATTATTATTATTATTATTATTATTATTATTATTAGGCTATTATTATTATTACTATTATTATTATTACTAATATTATTATTATTATTATTATTATTGTTGTTGTTGTTGTTGTTGTTGTTGACCTGTGCCCGAGTGGGCTAATCCCAGTCAAAAAAAAGTGAACATTGCGTAACAGCAGAGATGTGACCGACCGCCCAAGCGGCTAACGAGCTGATCAGTGGTCAGAACAGACATAAAAACATAAACATAAGAACAGAAGAAAATAAGGAGTCTGCAATAGGCCGGTTGGTCTGTGCATGGCAGCTCCTGTCGAGAGTTACTACCACTCTCTATCATCCATAAATCTATCTAGCCTCCTTTTAAGACTCTCCAGCGTTCCAGCACTTACTACAAAGTTGCTAAGCTTGTTCCACTCGTCCACCACCCTATTTGTGAATCAGTTCCTTCCTATCCCCCCCCCCTAAACCTAAACTTATCCAACTTAAATCCGTTGCTCCGAGTCCTATCCTGCTCGGATATTATAAGAAGTTTATCTACATCCCCTTTATTGATTCCTTTCACCCACTTAAATACTTCTATCATATCTCCCCGCACTCTTCATCTTTCTAGGGAATGCAAGTTTATTTTCTTTAGCCTATCTTGATATGGAAGGTTTCTAAGTCCCGGAATCATTTTCGTCATTCTTCGCTGCACCGACTTCAGTGAATTGATATCCATTCTATAATAAGGGCACCAGAACTGAACCGCATAATCGAGGTGCGGCCTGACTAGTGCAAGATATAGTTGCAATAAGACCTCTGCACTCTTATTACTTACACTTCTAGATATAAAACCTAATACTGTTTGCCTTATTTCGAACATTAACGCACTGTTTTCTAGGCCGTAGGTCCGGGCTTACAAGTACCCCTAGGTCTCTTTCACAAGTCGACCTTTCTAGTTTGATGTTGTTAAGGCTGTATACGTTGACAGTATTTGTTCTACCAACATTAAGTACGCTGCACTTGCTGGTGTTGAATTTCATTTGCCATTTCTCTGACCACTCCTGCAGTTTATTTAAATCCTCCTGCCCTGAATTAATCTGCCTCCCTATTTTGGTGTCATCCGCAAACTTGCTTATGTCACTGCTGATCCCAGTATCTAGATCGTTTATATAGATTATGAACAAGAGTGGGCCCAGAACTGACACCTGGGGAACTCCACTGGTTACACAGCCCTACTCAGATTTAACACCATCTACTCTGACCCTCTGTGTTCTATCTGTGAGCCACGATTTTATCCAATTTAAAACTTTCCCCTCGATACCATGAGCCTTAATTTTCCTCAGAAGCCTCTGATGCGGTACTCTGTCAAACGCTTTGCTAAAGTCTAAGTAAATAACATCGTAATTTTCGTCATTATCTACTACCTCGAAGACTTTCCTAAAAAACGTCAGCAGATTTTTTAGAAAAGATTTTCCCTTTGTAAACCCATGCTGAGAGTCGTAGATTAATTTGCTTTTCTCTAAATGCGATCGAATGCTACCTGCTATAATTGATTCAAGAAATTTCCCCACTACTGACGTCAAACTAATCGGCCGGTAATTTGACGCTGATGCTCTGTCGCCCTTTTTGAATATGGGTACTACATTTGCCTGTTTCCACAAGTCTGGCACAACTCTTGTGTTTAATGATTTTGTAAATAAATTTACGAGGGGTCCGCTAATTTGTTCCTTACACTCTTTCAAAACTCCAGGGAAAATTTCATCCGGCCCTGGGGATTTTGTCTTCTTTAATTTATTTATATTCTTAAGAACATCCTCTTTTCTGATAGTGATATTCATTAATTTCTCTTCTTCATTTCCCCTACATATCAGTTCCACCTCTGGAATTTCCTACAGCTGTCTTCTGGATCCAGTATAGGTATTACTTTTTTTTATTTTAAGAAAAAATTATAAGCTGAAATATCTGGCCAAACATACATTTATCTAAGTAAATATTAGTTAATTATTGATTATAAATACAGTGTTGCGGAATGTGTAAAAAAAATTCCATAGACTTTTTGGGGAAAATCTACTTAAAAAATAATCGGTCAAATTTGAGGTCTGGAATCAGCTCTGTATGAAATACAGAAGCAGATCTAGAACTCAAATTCGACCGATTTTTTCTTAAAATAGTAAATTTCCCCAAAAAAGTCTATGGAATTTTTACACATCATTTCTCAACGCCGTATTTATAATAAATAATTAACTTATATTTACTCGGATAAATGTATGTTTGACCAAATATTTCAGCTTATAATTTTTCATAAAATGAAACGAAGTAAGAATGTATACTCGTATATCGATACTGTATCAAGCTAGCAGCTGTTGTCTGTATGTCTGTTCTGGCCTACAGTGTGTCACTACTGTGGTCAATTTATAGTAGACGACATAATTAGATATTTTTGGTCTAATGATAAGTTCAGACAGAAACGAGATGATTTTCATCTATGACACTTTTGGCACAATTTACCCATAACCGAGATATCGGGAGTCGAAAATATAAAAGAATACAAGAAAAATTCTAAATGGTGGCAAGAAATGGCGTTTTTTTTTTATAAGCTTAGACAAAAATAAAACGATTTTCTTCTATGATACTTTTCTCCCATTTTACCCATAACAACATACGTGGTTGGTAGCAAAATCCAAACTTATGAAACCTTACCAAGCCAGTCGGCTCCACCTCCCTGACCCCGGCATATTAAATATCTCGGTTCTAGGTCGTTTGCGAAGGAAACGTCAAAGAAGAACGGTGTCTTAGAATTGTCTAAACAATTTCTTGCAAAGGAAAAATCCCGAGATTCGGTTATAGTAATATAGCCAATAATACGTAGCTTTTCTTGTAGTTTTCAGATTTTCAACTCCCGATATATCGGTGATGGGTAAAATGCGCCAATTGTCATAGATGAAAATCATCTTGATTTTGTCTGAACTTATCATTAGAAGAAATGATGTCAAGGCTTTATTTATTTACTCGAACATGACTTGGTAGTGGTTATGGTAGTGGTCAACAAGCACCCACGCAGGATAGAAGGCAGGAATATCAGCCCGTAAATCTCAAGGAAACTCGAAATGCGACTCTCGCCCTTCACTACATGAGACCGATTCCTTCCAACAGTTCCAGTGGAGGGAAATTTACGTATTTATTGAAAATCCAGACAATGAACTCAATAGATGCATTCTTTCATATGAAGTTACGGGAAATTTTACTTACGAGTCTTGGGAATATAGAAAATGAAACCTTTGAGTCAACCAATAATGATAATTTCTGCATTGTTTATCAAGTACTGTATGTATCCCGTCATTCCTATCTGGGCGTGCTATCACCAGATAGGAAAATAACAATGGCGCTGATTTATATATACTGTACAATGCTTTTGCCTCTAGTTTATACGAGTATTATCACTCTTTGGCAGCTGCGGTGATGCCTATTGTTGCAATGTAGAAAACTTCATCATTATAAAGGTACTTTGTAAATAAAGTATTGTACTTGAATAATGAACAAGTACATTAATTACAAATATTGTACATAGACAATGTGCAGATACCTTAAGGCAAACAGTGTAACTAAACAGTTCGGGGTGGTAGACAAGGAAGGAGCTGGACGGTGAGAGATGGTAGACAGGGCAGGAGGTGGGCGGTGGGGGGTGGTAGACAGGGCTGGAGCTGGGCGGGGGAGTGGTAGACAGGGCAGGAGCTGGGCGGTGGGGGGTGGTACACAGGGCAGGAGCTGGGCGGTGAGAGATGGTAGACAGGGCAGGAGCTGGGCGGTGAGAGATGGTAGACAGGGCAGGAGGTGGGCGGTGGGGGGTGGTAGACAGGGCTGGAGCTGGGCGGGGGAGTGGTAGACAGGGCAGGAGCTGGGCGGTGGGGGTTGGTAGACAGGGCAGGAGGTGGGCGGTGAGAGATGGTAGACAGGGCAGGAGCTGGGCGGTGAGAGATGGTAGACAGGGCAGCAGCTGGGCGGTGTGAGATGGTAGACAGGGCAGGAGGTGGGCGGTGGGGGGTGGTAGACAGGGCAGGAGGTGGGCGGTGAGAGATGGTATACAAGGCAGGAGGTGGGCGGTGGGGGGTGATAGACAGGGCTGGAGCTGGGCGGGGGAGTGGTAGACAGGGCAGGAGCTGGGCGGTGAGATATGGTAGACAGGGCAAGAGGTGGGCGGTGGGGGGTGGTAGACAGGGCTGGAACTGGGCGGAGGAGTGGTAGACAGGGCAGGAGGTGGGCGGTGGGGGGTGGTAGACAGGGCAGGAGCTGGGCGGTGAGAGATGGTAGACAGGGCAGGAGCTGGGCGGTGTGAGATGGTAGACAGGGCAGGAGGTGGGCGGTGAGGGGTGGCAGACAGGGCAGGAGCTGGGCGGTGAGAGATGGTAGACAGGGCAGGAGGTGGGCGGTGAGGGGTGGTAGACAGGGCAGGAGGTGGGCGGTGAGAGATGGTAGACAGGGCAGGAGATGGGCGGTGGGGGGTGGTAGACAGGTCAGGAGGTGGGCGGTGAGAGATGGTAGACAGGGCAGGAGGTGGGCGGTGGGGGGTGGTCGACAGGGCAGGAGGTGGGCAGTGAGAGATGGTAGACAGGGCAGGAGGTGGGCGGTGAGAGATGGTCGACAGGGCAGGAGGTGGGCGGTGATAGATGGTAGACAGGGCAGGAGGTGGGCGGTGAGAGATGGTAGACAGGGCAGCAGGTGGGCGGTGAGAGATAGGAGACAGGGCAGGAGGTGGGCGGTGGGGGGTGGGGGGTGGTCGACAGGGCAGGAGCTGGGCGGTGAGAGATGGTAGACAGGGCAGGAGGTGGGCGGTGGGGGTGGTAGACAGGGCAGGAGGTGGGCGGTGAGAAATGGTAGACAGGGCAGGAGGTGGGCGGTGAGAGATAGTAGACAGGGCAGGAGGTGGGCGGTGAGAGATGGTCGACAGGGCAGGAGGTGGGCGGTGGGGGTGGTAGACAGGGCAGGAGGTGGGCGGTGAGAGATGGTAGACAGGGCAGGAGGTGGGCGGTGAGAGATAGTAGACAGGGCAGGAGGTGGGCGGTGAGAGATGGTAGACAGGGCAGGAGGTGGCGGGTGGTAGACAGGGCAGGAGGTGGGCGGTGAGAGATGGTAGACAGGGCAGGAGGTGGGAGGTGGCGGGTGGTAGACAGGGCAGGAGGTGGGCGGTGAGAGATGGTAGACAGGGCAGGAGGTGGTCGGTGAGAGATGGTAGACAGGGCAGGAGGTGGGCGGTGAGAGATGGTAGACAGGGCAGGAGGTGGGCGGTGAGAGATGGTAGACAGGGCAGGAGGTGGGCGGTGGGGGGTGGTAGACAGGGCAGGAGGTGGGCGGTGAGAGATGGTAGACAGGGCAGGAGGTGGGCGGTGAGAGATGGTAGACAGGGCAGGAGGTGGGCGGTGGGGGGTGGTAGACAGGGCAGCAGCTGGGCGGTGAGAGATGGTAGACAGGGCAGGAGGTGGGCGGTGGGGGGGTGGTAGACAGGGCATGAGCTGGGCGGTGAGAGATGGTCGACAGGGCAGGAGGTGGGCGGTGGGGGGTGGTAGACAGGGCAGGAGGTGGGCGGTGAAAGATGGTAGACAGGGCAGGAGGTGGGCGGTGGGGGGTGGTAGACAGGGCAGGAGGTGGGCGGTGAAAGATGGTAGACAGGGCAGGAGGTGGGCGGTGAGAGATGGTAGACAGGGCAGGAGCTGGGCGGTGAGAGATGGTCGACAGGGCAGGAGGTGGGCGGTGAGAGATGGTTGACAGGGCAGGAGGTGGGCGGTGAGAGATGGTAGACAGGGCAGGAGGTCGGCGGTGGGGGGTGGTAGACAGGGCAGGAGGTGGGCGGTGAGAGATGGTAGACAGAGCAGGAGGTGGGCGGCGAGATATGGTAGACAGGGCAGGAGCTGGGCGGTGAGAGATGGTAGACAGGGCAGGAGGTGGGCGGTGAGAGATGGTAGACAGGGCAGGAGGTGGGCGGTGAGAGATGGTAAACAGGGCAGGAGGTGGGCGGTGAGAGATGGTAGACAGGGCAGGAGGTGGGCGGTAGGGGGTGGTAGACAGGGCAGGTGGTGGGGGTGATAGAGAGGGCAGGAGGTGGGCAGTGGGGGGTGGTAGAAAGGGCAAGAGGTGGGCGGTGGGGGGTGGTAGACAGGGCAGGAGGTGGGCAGTGAGAGATGGTAGACAGGGCAGGAGGTGGGCAGTGGGGGGTGGTAGACAGGGCAGGAGGTGGGCCGTGGGGGGTGGTAGAAAGGGCAGGAGGTGGGCAGTGAGAGATGGTAGACAGGGCAGGAGGTGGGCAGGGGGGGGTGGTAGACAGGGCAGGAGGTGGGCGGTGGGGGGTGGTAGACAGGGCAGGAGGTGGGCAATGGGGGGTGGAAGACAGGGCAGGAGGTGGGCGGTGGAGGATGGTACAAAGGGCAGGAGGTGGGCAGTGAGAGATGGTAGACAGGGCAAGAGGTGGGCGGTGGGGGGTAGTAGACAGGACAGGAGGTGGACGGTGGGGGGTGGTAGACAGGGCAGGAGGTGGGCAATGGGGGGTGGAAGACAGGGCATTAGGTGGGCGGTGGAGGATGGTACAAAGGGCAGGAGGTGGGCGGTGGGGGGTGGTAGACAGCGCAGGAGGTGGGCGGTGGGGGATGGTAGACAGGGCAGGAGGTGGGCGGTGGTGGGTGGTAGAAAGGGCAGGAGGTGGGCAGTGAGAGACGGTTGACAGGGCAGGAGGTAGGGGTGAGAGATGGTAGACAGGGCAGGAGGTGGGCAGTGGGGGGTGGTAGACATGGCAGGAGGTGGGCAGTGAGAGATGGTAGACAGGGCAGGAGGTGGGCGGTCGGGGGTGGTAGAAAGGGCAGGAGGTGGGCAGTGAGAGATGGTAGACAGGGCAGGAGGTGGGCGGTGGGGGGAGAGAGACAGGGCAAGAGCTGGGCAGTGAGAGATGGTAGACAGGGCAGGAGGTGGGCGGTGAGAGATGGTAGACAGGGCAGGAGGTGGGCAGTGGGGGGTGGTAAATAGGGCAGGAGGTGGGCGGTGGGGGGTGGTAGAAAGGGCAGGAGGTGGGCAGTGAGAGATGGTAGACAGGGCAGGAGGTGGGCAGTGGGGGGTGGTAGACAGGGCAGGAGGTGGGCGGTGGGGGGTGGTAGACAGGGCAGGAGCTGGGCGATGAGAGATGGTAGACAGGGCAGGAGGTGGGCGGTGGGGGGTGGTAGACAGGTCAGGAGGTGGGCGGTGAGAGATGGTAGACAGGGCAGGAGGTGGGCGGTGGGGGGTGGTCGACAGGGCAGGAGGTGGGCAGTGAGAGATGGTAGACAGGGCAGGAGGTGGGCGGTGATAGATGGTAGACAGGGCAGGAGGTGGGCGGCGAGATATGGTAGACAGGGCAGGAGCTGGGCGGTGAGAGATGGTAGACAGGGCAGGAGGTGGGCGGTGAGAGATGGTAGACAGGGCAGGAGGTGGGCGGTGAGAGATGGTAAACAGGGCAGGAGGTGGGCGGTGAGAGATGGTAGACAGGGCAGGAGGTGGGAGGTGGGGGGTGGTAGACAGGGCAGGAGGTGGGCGGTAGGGGGTGGTAGACAGAGCAGGTGGTGGGGGTGATAGAGAGGGCAGGAGGTGGGCAGTGGGGGGTGGTAGAAAGGGCAAGAGGTGGGCGGTGGGGGGTGGTAGACAGGGCAGGAGGTGGGCGGTGAGAGATGGTAGACAGGGCAGGAGGTGGGCGGTGAGAGATGGTAGACAGGGCAGGAGGTGGGCGGTAGGGGATGGTAGACAGGGCAGGTGGTGGGGGTGATAGAGAGGGCAGGAGGTGGGCAGTGGGGGGTGGTAGAAAGGGCAAGAGGTGGGCGGTGGGGGGTGGTAGACAGGGCAGGAGGTGGGCAGTGAGAGATGGTAGACAGGGCAGGAGGTGGGCAGTGGTGGGTGGTAGACAGGGCAGGAGGTGGGCCGTGGGGGGTGGTAGAAAGGGCAGGAGGTGGGCAGTGAGAGATGGTAGACAGGGCAGGAGGTGGGCAGGGGGGGGTGGTAGACAGGGCAGGAGGTGGGCGGTGGGGGGTGGTAGACAGGGCAGGAGGTGGGCAATGGGGGGTGGAGGACAGGGCAGGAGGTGGGCGGTGGAGGATGGTACAAAGGGCAGGAGGTGGGCAGTGAGAGATGGTAGACAGGGCAAGAGGTGGGCGGTGGGGGGTGATAGACAGGACAGGAGGTGGACGGTGGGGGGTGGTAGAAAGGGCAGGAGGTGGGCAATGGGGGGTGGAAGACAGGGCAGGAGGTGGGCGGTGGAGGATGGTACAAAGGGCAGGAGGTGGGCAGTGAGAGATGGTAGACAGGGCAAGAGGTGGGCGGTGGGGGGTGGTAGACAGGGCAGGAGGTGGGCGGTGGGGGGTGGTAGACAGCGCAGGAGGTGGGCGGTGGGGGATGGTAGACAGGGCAGGAGGTGGGCGGTGGTGGGTGGTAGAAAGGGCAGGAGGTGGGCAGTGAGAGACGGTTGACAGGGCAGGAGGTTGGCGGTGGGGGGAGAGAGACAGGGCAAGAGCTGGGCAGTGAGAGATGGTAGACAGGGCAGGAGGTGGGCGGTCGGGGGTGGTAGAAAGGGCAGGAGGTGGGCAGTGAGAGATGGTTGACAGGGCAGGAGGTAGGGGTGAGAGATGGTAGACAGGGCAGGAGGTGGGCAGTGGGGGGTGGTAGACATGGCAGGAGGTGGGCGGTGAGAGATGGTAGACAGGGCAGGAGGTGGGCGGTGGGGGGAGAGAGACAGGGCAAGAGCTGGGCAGTGAGAGATGGTAGACAGGGCAGGAGGTGGGCGGTCGGGGGTGGTAGAAAGGGCAGGAGGTGGGCAGTGAGAGATGGTAGACAGGGCAGGAGGTGGGCGGTGGGGGGAGAGAGACAGGACAAGAGCTGGGCAGTGAGAGATGGTAGACAGGGCAGGATGTGGGCGGTGAGAGATGGTAGACAGGGCAGGAGGTGGGCGGTGAGAGATGGTAGACAGGGCAGGAGGTGGGCGGTGGGGGGTGGTAGACAGGGCAGGAGCTGGGCGGTGAGAGATGGTAGACAGGGCAGGAGGTGGGCGGTGGGGATGGTAGACAGGGCAGGAGGTGGGCGGTGAGAGATGGTAGACAGGGCAGGAGGTGGGCGGTGAGAGATGGTAGACAGAGCAGGAGGTGGGCGGTGAGATATGGTAGACAGGGCAAGAGCTGGGCGGTGAGAGATGGTAGACAGGGCAGGAGGTGGGCGGTGAGAGATGGTAGACAGGGCAGGAGGTGGGCGGTGAGAGATGGTAGACAGGGCAGGAGGTGGGCGGTGAGAGATGGTAGACAGGGCAGGAGGTGGGCGGTAGGGGGTGGTAGACAGGGCAGGTGGTGGGGGTGATAGAGAGGGCAGGAGGTGGGCAGTGGGGGGTGGTAGAAAGGGCAAGAGGTGGGCAGTGAGAGACGGTTGACAGGGCAGGAGGTAGGGGTGAGAGATGGTAGACACGGCAGGAGGTGGGCAGTGAGAGATGGTAGACAGGGCAGGAGCTGGGCAGTGAGGGGTGGTAGACAGGGCAGGAGGTGGGCGGTGGGGGATGGTAGACAGGGCAAGAGGTGGGCGGTGGGGGATGGTAGACAGGGCAGGAGGTGGGCGGTGGTGGGTGGTAGAAAGGGCAGGAGGTGGGCAGTGAGAGACGGTTGACAGGGCAGGAGGTAGGGGTGAGAGATGGTAGACACGGCAGGAGGTGGGCAGTGAGAGATGGTAGACAGGGCAGGAGCTGGGCGGTGAGGGGTGGTAGACAGGGCAGGAGGTGGGCATCGAGATATGGTAGACAGGGCTGGAGCTGGGTGGTGAGAGATGGTAGACAGGGCAGGAGGTGGGCAGTGGGGGGTGGTAGACAGGGCAGGAGCTGGGCGGTGAGGGGTGGTAGACAGGGCAAGAGCTGGGCGGTGAGAGATGGTAGACAGGGCAGGAAGTGGGTAGTGGGCGGTGGTAGACAGGGCAGGAGCTGGGCGGTGAGGGGTGGTAGACAGGGCAGGAGGTGGGCGGTGGGGGGTGGTAGACAGGGCAGGAGGAGGGCCCGTGTGAGATTGTAGACAGGGCAGGAAGTGGGTAGTGAGGGATGGTAGACAGGGTAGGAGGTGGGCGGTGAGAGATGGTAGACAGGGCAGGAGGTGGGCAGTAAGAGATGGTAGACAGGGCAGGAGGTGGGCAGTGAGAGATGGTAGACAGGGCAGGAGCTGGGTGGTGAGAGATGGTAGACAGGGCAGGAGGTGGGCAGGGAGAGATGGTAGACAGGGCAGGAGGTGGGCGGTGGGGGGTGGTAGAAAGGGCAGGAGGTGGGCGTTGAGAGATGGTAGACAGGGCAGGAGTGGGCGGTGAGAGATGGTAGACAGGGCAGGAGGAGGGCGGTGGGGGGTGGTAGACAGGGCAGGAGGTGGGCGGTGGGGGGTGCTAGACAGGGCAGGAGCTGGGCGGTGGGGGGTGGTAGAGAGGGCAGGAGGTGGGCAGTGAGAGATGGTAGACAGGGCAGGAGGTGGGCAGTGAGAGATGGTAGACACGGCAGGAGGTGGGCAGTGAGAGATGGTAGACAGGGCAGGAGCTGGGCGGTGAGGGGTGGTAGACAGGGCAGGAGGTGGGCATCGAGATATGGTAGACAGGGCTGGAGCTGGGTGGTGAGGGATGGTAGACAGGGCAGGAGCTGGGCGGTGAGGGGTGGTAGACAGGGCAAGAGCTGGGCGGTGAGAGATGGTAGACAGGGCAGGAAGTGGGTAGTGGGCGGTGGTAGACATGGCAGGAGCTGGGCGGTGAGGGGTGGTAGACAGGGCAGGAATTGGGCCGTGAGAGATGGTAGACAGGGCAGGAGGTGGGCGGTGAGAGATGGTAGACAGGGCAGGAGGTGGGCGGTGGGGGGTGGTAGACAGGGCAGGAGGTGGGCAGTGAGAGATGGTCGACAGGGCTGGAGGTGGGCGGTGGAGGGTGGTAGACAGGGCATGAGGTGGGCGGTGAGAGACGGTAGACAGGGCAGGAGGTGGGCGGTGAGAGATGGTAGACAGGGCAGGAGCTGTGGGGTGCGGGGTGGTAGACAGGGCAGGATGTGGGCAGTGAGAGATGGTAGACAGGGCAGGAGCTGGGTGGTGAGAGATGGTAGACAGGGCAGGAGGTGGGCGGTGAGAGATGGTAGACAGGGCAGGAGTGGGCTGTGAGAGATGGTAGACAGGGCAGGAGGTGGGCGGTGGGGGGTGGTAGACAGGGCAGGAGGTGGGCGGTGAGAGATGGTAGACAGGGCAGGAGCTGGGCGGTGGGGGGTGGTAGACAGGGCAGGAGATGGGCTGTGAGAGATGGTAGACAGGGCAGGAGGTGGGCGGTGGGGGGTGGTAGACAGGGCAGGAGGTGGGCGGTGAGAGATGGTAGACAGGGCAGGAGGTGGGCGGTGGGGGGTGGTAGACAGGGCAGGAGGAGGGCCCGTGTGAGATTGTAGACAGGGCAGGAGCTGGGCGGTGGGGGGTGGTAGACAGGGCAAGAGCTGGGCGGTGAGAGATGGTAGACAGGGCAGGAAGTGGGTAGTGGGCGGTGGTAGACAGGGCAGGAGCTGGGCGGTGAGGGGTGGTAGACAGGGCAGGAGTTGGGCGGTGTGAGATGGTAGACAGGGCAGGAGGTGGGCGATGGGGGGTGATAGACAGGGCATGAGGTGGGCGGTGAGAGATGGTAGACAGGGCAGGAGGTGTGCGGTGAGAGATGGTAGACAGGGCAGGAGGTGGGCGGTGGGGGTGTTAGACAGGGCAGGAGGTGGGCGGTGAGAGATGGTAGACAGGGCAGGAGCTGGGCGGTGGTGGGTGGTAGACAGGGCAGGGGGTGGGCATCGAGATATGGTAGACAGAGCAGGAGCTGGGTGGTGAGAGATGGTAGACAGGGCAGGAGGTGGGCACTTGGGGGTGGTAGACAGGGCAGGAGCTGGGCGGTGAGGGGTGGTAGACAGGGCAAGAGCTGGGCGGTGAGAGATGGTAGACAGGGCAGGAAGTGGGTAGTGGGCGGTGGTAGACAGGGCAGGAGCTGGGCGGTGAGGGGTGGTAGACAGGGCAGGAGTTGGGCGGTGAGAGATGGTAGACAGGGCAGGAGGTGGGCGGTGTGAGATGGTAGACAGGGCAGGAGGTGGGCGGTGGGGGGTGATAGACAGGGCATGAGGTGGGCGGTGAGAGATGGTAGACAGGGCAGGAGGTGGGCGGTGAGAGATGGTAGACAGGGCAGGAGCTGTGCGGTGGGGGGTGGTAGACAGGGCAGGAGGTGGGCAGTGAGAGATGGTAGACAGGGCAGGAGGTGGGCGGTGGGGGGTGGTAGAAAGGGCAGGAGGTGGGCGTTGAGAGATGGTAGACAGGGCAGGAGTGGGCGGTGAGAGATGGTAGACAGGGCAGGAGGTGGGCGGTGGGGGGTGGTAGACAGGGCAGGAGGTGGGCGGTGGGGGGTGGTAGACAGGGCAGGAGCTGGGCGGTGGGGGGTGGTAGAGAGGGCAGGAGGTGGGCAGTGAGAGATGGTAGACAGGGCAGGAGGTGGGCAGTGAGAGATGGTAGACACGGCAGGAGGTGGGCAGTGAGAGATGGTAGACAGGGCAGGAGCTGGGCGGTGAGGGGTGGTAGACAGGGCAGGAGGTGGGCGGTGGGGGGTGGTAGACAGGGCAGGAGGTGGGCGGTGAGAGATGGTAGACAGTGCAGGAGGTGGGCGGTGAGAGATGGTAGACAGGGCAGGAGGTGGGCTGTGGGGGGTGGTAGACAGGGCAGGAGGTGGGCGGTGGGGGGTGGTAGACAGGGCAGGAGCTGGGCGGTGGGGGGTGGTAGACAGGGCAGGAGCTGGGCGATGAGAGATGGTAGACAGGGCAGGAGGTGGGCGGTGAGAGATGGTAGACAGGGCAGGAGGTGGGCGGTGAGAGATGGTAGACAGGGCAGGAGGTGGGCGGTGGGGGGTGGTAGACAGGGCAGGAGGTGGGCGGTGGGGGGTGGTAGAGAGGGCAGGAGGTGGGCGGTGGGAGATGGTAGACAGGGCAGGAGGTGGGCGGTGGGGGGTGGTAGACAGGGCAGGAGCTGGGCGGTGGGGGGTGGTAGACAGGGCAGGAGGTGGGCAGTGAGAGATGGTAGACAGGGCAGGAGGTGAGCAGTGAGAGATGGTAGACAGGGCAGGAGGTGGGCGGTGGGGGGTGGTAGACAGGGCAGGATCTGGGCGGTGGGGGGTGGTAGAGAGGGCAGGAGGTGGGCAGTGAGAGATGGTAGACAGGGCAGGAGGTGAGAAAGTGAGAGATGGTAGACAGGGCAGGAGCTGGGCTGTGAGGGGTGGTAGACAGGGCAGGAGCTGGTCTGTGAGGGGTGGTATACAGGGCAGGAGCTGGGCTGTGAGGGGTGGTAGACAGGGCAGGAGCTGGGCGGTGAGAGATGGTAGACAGGGCAGGAGGTGGGTAGTGGGGGGTGGTAGACAGGGCAGGAGCTGGGCGGTGAGGGGTGGTAGACAGGGCAGGAGCTGGGCGGTGTGGGGTGGTAGACAGGGCAGGAGGTGGGCGGTGAGAGATGGTCGACAGGGCAGGAGGTGGGCGGTGGGGGGTGGTAGACAGGGCAGGAGGTGGGCGGTGAGAGATGGTAGACAGGGCAGGAGCTGGGCGGTGGGGGGTGGTAGACAGGGCAGGAGGTGGGCAGTGAGAGATGGTAGACAGGGCAGAAGGTGGGCGGTGAGAGATGTTAGACAGGGCAGGAGGTGGGCGGTGAGGGGTGGTAGACAGGGCAGGAGGTGGGCGGTGAGGGTGTTATTCAGGGCAGGAGGTGGGCGGTGAGGGGTGGTGGACAGGGCAGGAGGTGGGCGGTGAGAGATGGTAGACAGGGCAGGAGGTGGGCGGTGGGGGTGTTAGACAGGGCAGAAGGTGGGCGGTCGGGGGTGGTAGACAGGGCAGGAGATGGGCGGTGAGAGATGGTAGACAGGGCTGGAGGTGGGCAGTGAGAGATGGTAGACAGGCCAGGAGGTGGGTGGTGGGGGTGTTAGACAGGGCAGGAGCTGGGCGGTGAGAGATGGTAGACAGGGCAGGAGGTGGGCGGTGGGGGGTGGTAGACAGTGCTGAAGGTGGGCAGTGAGGGGTGGTAGACAGGGCAGGAGGTGGGCGGTGGGGGGTGGTCGACAGGGCAGGAGGTGGGCGGTCGGGGGTGGTAGACAGGGCAGCAGCTGGGCGGTGAGAGATGGTAGACAGGGCAGGAGGTGGGCGGTGGGGGGGTGGTAGACAGGGCATGAGCTGGGCGGTGAGAGATGGTCGACAGGGCAGGAGGTGGGCGGTGGGGGGTGGTAGACAGGGCAGGAGCTGGGCAGTGAGGGGTGGTAGACAAAGCAGAAGTTGGCTGTGAGAGATGGTAGACAGGGCAGGAGGTGGGCGGTGGGGGGTGGTAGACAGGGTAGAAGATGGGCGGTGAGAGGTGGTAGACAAAGCAGAAGATGATCGGTGAGGGGTGGTAGACAAAGCATATGGTCGGTGAGGGGTGGTAGACAAAGCAGAAGATGGGCGGTGAGAGGTGGTAGACAAAGCAGAAGATGGGCGGTGAGAGGTGGTAGACAAAGCAGAAGATGGGCGGTGAGGGGTGGTAGACAAAGCAGAAGATGGGCGGTGAGAGGTGGTAGACAAAGCAGAAGATGGGCGGTGAGGGGTGGTAGACAAAGCAGAAGATGGGCGGTGAGAGGTGGTAGACAAAGCAGAAGATGGGCGGTGAGGGGTGGTAGACAAAGCAGAAGATGGGCGGTGAGAGGTGGTAGACAAAGCAGAAGATGGGCGGTGAGGGGTGGTAGACAAAGCAGAAGATGGGCGGTGAGGGTGGTAGACAAAGCAGAAGATGGGCGGTGAGGGGTGGTAGACAAAGCAGAAGATGGGCGGTGAGAGGTGGTAGACAAAGCAGAAGATGGGCGGTGAGGGGTGGTAGACAAAGCAGAAGATGGGCGGTGAGGGGTGGTAGACAAAGCAGAAGATGGTCGGTGAGAGGTGGTAGACAAAGCAGAAGATGGTCGGTGAGGGGTGGTAGACAAAGCAGAAGATGGTCGGTGAGGGGTGGTAGACAAAGCAGAAGATGGGCGGTGAGGGGTGGTAGACAAAGCAGAAGATGGGCGGTGAGGGGTGGTAGACAAAGCAGAAGATGGGCGGTGAGGGGTGGTAGACAAAGCAGAAGATGGGCGGTGAGGGGTGGTAGACAAAGCAGAAGATGGGCGGTGAGGGGTGGTAGACAAAGCAGAAGATGGGCGGTGAGGGGTGGTAGACAAAGCAGAAGATGGGCGGTGAGGGTGGTAGACAAAGCAGAAGATGGGCGGTGAGGGTGGTAGACAAAGCAGAAGATGGGCGGTGAGGGGTGGTAGACAAAGCAGAAGATGGGCGGTGAGGGGTGGTAGACAAAGCAGAAGATGGGCGGTGAGGGGTGGTAGACAAAGCAGAAGATGGGCGGTGAGGGGTGGTAGACAAAGCAGAAGATGGGCGGTGAGGGGTGGTAGACAAAGCAGAAGATGGGCGGTGAGGGGTGGTAGACAGGGCAGAAGATGGGCGGTGAGGGGTGGTAGACAAAGCAGAAGATGGGCGGTGAGGGGTGGTAGACAAAGCAGAAGATGGGCGGTGAGGGGTGGTAGACAAAGCAGAAGATGGGCGGTGAGAGGTGGTAGACAAAGCAGAAGATGGGCGGTGAGGGGTGGTAGACAAAGCAGAAGATGGGCGGTGAGGGGTGGTAGACAAAGCAGAAGATGGGCGGTGAGGGGTGGTAGACAAAGCAGAAGATGGGCGGTGAGAGGTGGTAGACAAAGCAGAAGATGGGCGGTGAGGGGTGGTAGACAAAGCAGAAGATGGTCGGTGAGGGTGGTAGACAAGCAGAAGATGGGCGGTGAGGGTGGTAGACAAAGCAGAAGATGGGCGGTGAGGGGTGGTAGACAAAGCAGAAGATGGGCGGTGAGGGGTGGTAGACAAAGCAGAAGATGGGCGGTGAGGGGTGGTAGACAAAGCAGAAGATGGGCGGTGAGGGGTGGTAGACAAAGCAGAAGATGGGCGGTGAGGGGTGGTAGACAAAGCAGAAGATGGGCGGTGAGGGGTGGTAGACAAAGCAGAAGATGGGCGGTGAGGGGTGGTAGACAAAGCAGAAGATGGGCGGTGAGGGGTGGTAGACAAAGCAGAAGATGGGCGGTGAGGGGTGGTAGACAAAGCAGAAGATGGGCGGTGAGGGGTGGTAGACAAAGCAGAAGATGGGCGGTGAGGGGTGGTAGACAAAGCAGAAGATGGGCGGTGAGGGGTGGTAGACAAAGCAGAAGATGGGCGGTGAGGGGTGGTAGACAAAGCAGAAGATGGGCGGTGAGGGGTGGTAGACAAAGCAGAAGATGGGCGGTGAGGGGTGGTAGACAAAGCAGAAGATGGGCGGTGAGGGGTGGTAGACAGGGTAGAAGATGGGCGGTGAGGGGTGGTAGACAAAGCAGAAGATGGGCGGTGAGGGGTGGTAGACAAAGCAGAAGATGGGCGGTGAGGGGTGGTAGACAAAGCAGAAGATGGGCGGTGAGGGGTGGTAGACAAAGCAGAAGATGGGCGGTGAGGGGTGGTAGACAAAGCAGAAGATGGGCGGTTGTGGGTGGTAGACAATAGAGAAGATGGGCGGTGAGGGGTGGTAGACAAAGCAGAAGATGGGCGGTGAGGGGTGGTAGACAAAGCAGAAGATGGGCGGTGAGGGGTGGTAGACAATGTAGAAGATGGGCGGTGAGGGGTGGTAGACAAAGCAGAAGATGGGCGGTGAGGGGTGGTAGACAAAGCAGAAGATGGGCGGTGAGGGGTGGTAGACAAAGCAGAAGATGGGCGGTGAGGGGTGGTAGACAAAGCAGAAGATGGGCGGTGAGGGGTGGTAGACAAAGCAGAAGATGGGCGGTGAGGGTGGTAGACAAAGCAGAAGATGGGCGGTGAGGGGTGGTAGACAAAGCAGAAGATGGGCGGTGAGGGGTGGTAGACAAAGCAGAAGATGGGCGGTGAGGGGTGGTAGACAATGTAGAAGATGGGCGGTGAGGGGTGGTAGACAAAGCAGAAGATGGGCGGTGAGGGGTGGTAGACAAAGCAGAAGATGGGCGGTGAGGGGTGGTAGACAAAGCAGAAGATGGGCGGTGAGGGTGGTAGACAAAGCAGAAGATGGGCGGTGAGGGGTGGTAGACAAAGCAGAAGATGGGCGGTGAGGGGTGGTAGACAAAGGAGAAGATGGGCGGTGAGAGGTGGTAGACAGGGTAGAAGATGGGCGGTGAGGGGTGGTAGACAATGCAGAAGATGGGCGGTGAGGGGTGGTAGACAAAGCAGAAGATGGGCGGTGAGGGGTGGTAGACAAAGGAGAAGATGGGCGGTGAGAGGTGGTAGACAGGGTAGAAGATGGGCGGTGAGGGGTGGTAGACAAAGCAGAAGATGGGCGGTGAGGGGTGGTAGACAGGGTAGAAGATGGGCGGTGAGGGGTGGTAGACAAAGCAGAAGATGGGCGGTGAGGGGTGGTAGACAAAGCAGAAGATGGGCGGTGAGGGGTGGTAGACAAAGCAGAAGATGGGCGGTGAGGGGTGGTAGACAGGGTAGAAGATGGGCGGTGAGGGGTGGTAGACAAAGCAGAAGATGGGCGGTGAGGGGTGGTAGACAAAGCAGAAGATGGGCGGTGAGGGGTGGTAGACAAAGCAGAAGATGGGCGGTGAGGGGTGGTAGACAATGTAGAAGATGGGCGGTGAGGGGTGGTAGACAAAGCAGAAGATGGGCGGTGAGGGGTGGTAGACAGGAGATGGCGGTGAGGGGGTAGACAGAGATGGGCGGTGAGGGGTGGTAGACAAAGTAGAAGATGGGCGGTGAGGGGTGGTAGACAAAGCAGAAGATGGGCGGTGAGGGGTGGTAGACAAAGCAGAAGATGGGCGGTGATGGGTGGTAGACAAAGCAGAAGATGGGCGGTGAGAGGTGGTAGACAGGGCAGAAGATGGGCGGTGAGGGGTGATAGACAAAGCAGAAGATGGGCGGTGAGGGGTGGTAGACAATGTAGAAGATGGGCGGTGATGGGTGGTAGACAGGGTAGAAGATGGGCGGTGAGGGGTGGTAGACAAAGCAGAAGATGGGCGGTGAGGGGTAGTACACAGGATATAAGATGGGCGGTGAGGGGTGGTAGACAGGGTAGAAGATGGGCGGTGAGGGGTGGTAGACAAAGGAGAAGATGGGCGGTGAGAGGTGGTAGACAGGGTAGAAGATGGGCGGTGAGGGGTGGTAGACAAAGCAGAAGATGAGCAGTGAGGGGTGGTAGATAAAGCAGAAGTTGGGCGGTGAGGGGTGGTAGACAAAACAGAAGATGGGCGGTGAGGGGTGGTAGACAAAGCAGAAGATGGGCGGTGAGGGGTGGTAGACAAAGCAGAAGATGGGCGGTGAAGGGTGGTAGACAAAGCAGAAGATGGGCGGTGAGGGGTGGTAGACAAAGCAGAAGATGGGCGGTGATGGGTGGTAGACAGGGTAGAAGATGGGCGGTGAGGGGTGGTAGACAAAGCAGAAGATGGACGGTGAGGGGTGGTAGATAAAGCAGAAGTTGGGCGGTGAGGGGTGGTAGACAAAACAGAAGATGGGCGGTGAGGGGTTGTAGACAAAGCAGAAGATGGGCGGTGAGGGGTGGTAGACAAAGCAGAAGATGGGCGGTGAGGGGTGGTAGACAAAGCAGAAGATGGGCGGTGAGGGTGGTAGACAAAGCAGAAGATGGGCGGTGAAGGGTGGTAGAGAGGGTAGAAGATGGGCGGTGAGGGGTGGTAGAGAGGGTAGAAGATGGGCGGTGAGGGGTGGTAGACAAAGCAGAAGATTGGCGGTGAGGGGTGGTAGACAAAGCAGAAGATGGGCGGTGAGGGGTGGTAGAGAGGGTAGAAGATGGGCGGTGAGGGGTGGTAGACAGGGTAGAAGATGGGCGGTGAGGGGTGGTAGACAAAGGAGAAGATGGGCGGTGAGAGGTGGTAGACAGGGTAGAAGATGGGCGGTGAGGGGTGGTAGACAAAGCAGAAGATGAGCAGTGAGGGGTGGTAGACAAAGGAGAAGATGGGCGGTGAGAGGTGGTAGACAGGGTAGAACATGGGCGGTGAGGGGTTGTAGACAAAGCAGAAGATGGGCGGTGAGGGGTGGTAGACAAAGCAGAAGATGGGCGGTGAAGGGTGGTAGAGAGGGTAGAAGATGGGCGGTGAGGGGTGGTAGAGAGGGTAGAAGATGGGCGGTGAGGGGTGGTAGACAAAGCAGAAGATGGGCGGTGAGGGGTGGTAGACAGGGTAGGAGATGGGCGGTGAGGGGTGGTAGAGAGGGTTGAAGATGGGCGGTGAGGGGTGGTAGACAAAGCAGAAGATGGGCGGTGAGGGGTGGTAGAGAGGGTAGAAGATGGGCGGTGAGGGGGGTAGACAAAGCAAATGGGCGGTGAGGGGTGGTAGACAAAGCAGAAGATGGGCGGTGAGGGGTGGTAGACAAAGCAGAAGATGGGCGGTGATGGGTGGTAGACAGGGTAGAAGATGGGCGGTGAGGGGTGGTAGACAAAGCAGAAGATGGACGGTGAGGGGTGGTAGACAAAGCAGAAGATGGGCGGTGAGGGGTGGTAGATAAAGCAGAAGTTGGGCGGTGAGGGGTGGTAGACAAAACAGAAGATGGGCGGTGAGGGGTTGTAGACAAAGCAGAAGATGGGCGGTGAGGGGTGGTAGAGAGGGTAGAAGATGGGCGGTGAGGGGTGGTAGAGAGGGTAGAAGATGGGCGGTGAGGGGTTGTAGACAAAGCAGAAGATGGGCGGTGAAGGGTGGTAGAGAGGGTAGAAGATGGGCGGTGAGGGGTGGTAGAGAGGGTAGAAGATGGGCGGTGAGGGGTGGTAGTCAAAGCAGAAGATTGGCGGTGAGGGGTGGTAGACAAAGCAGAAGATGGGCGGTGAGGGGTGGTAGAGAGGGTAGAAGATGGGCGGTGAGGGGTGGTAGACAAAGCAGATGGGCGGTGAGGGGTGGTAGACAAAGCAGAAGATTGGTGGTGAGGGGTGGTAGACAGGGTAGAAGATGGGCGGTGAGGGGTGGAAGACTAACTGAAGAAAAAAATCCGATTGGTTGCAGTGTAGTATCCACTACAGCAGCTCTTCCATCTAGGGGTCCGTGTACGAGTAATTAATTACCAGTCATGTTAAAATACAGAACTTTATCCAATTTTTATCTTTAGCAATTGGAAAATCAGATTAAATACTGCAAATAAAGAAAACAATTCTTAGTGAAGCAGCTAGATGTACAAAACTGGATAATTCCATAATATTTTATGTGGATGCATATCATGCAGTACAATGCTAAAACTATATGACCCTCCCCATACACACACATATACACATCCTTGACCACCGAAGGGTCAAGACGTACCTGGCGCTCCTCTCTGAGCAGCCAGGTCAACTGTTAAGTTGGCCCATACCAACCCCCTCCCCTGAACCCTCCTCCCCACCGGAATATCAACAAGTTCTCGCCAGAAGTTACAATTTCATTTAGGAAAGGAACAAAACCAGTGTTAAACAGAGGTGAACAGTGGTGAACAGTGCTTAAGTCAGTGAGAACAACTCAACAGTAACAGTCGTACCCAAGTTAACCATCACACAGTGAGGTCCCAGGTACCCAGTGATAACGGCCTGTGAGACCCAACAACAACTAGCGATGTGTTAATCCGTCTACGATAGGAAGGCCTAAGACCAAATCTCACTCATATAACACCATCTGTGAGGGAATTACTACACCACATGTCCCTCATAACACCATATGCGAGGGAATTACTATACCACGTCAAGTCCTTTGTAGGGGTATCGAGATATTAATGTTGTCTAGCACTCAGGATGGAAGGAATCTCTAATGTGGTTTTCTTATATAATATAAGTTATATGATAGACAGTCTGGTGCTGGAGGTGCCGTGTGTTGAGGGGCTGCTCAGTAGAGACGTTCGGTGAGTAGCGTGTTGGAGGAGGTAGATGTGCAGGAGCTTCGTTAGAGAAGATGTTGCCTGTTGCTGGCCTCCTGGTTGAATGAATGCTGACAGCGTGGAGCTTGCTGGAGGAGGTGTTGCTTGTTCAAGAAGATGGGCAGAATGAGAGTTGGTTGGTGAGGAGGCTCAGAGAAGGAGAGCTGGTGGGTCGCCATGCTCGCTGGCGGGAGCGAGGACCGCCAGGCAGCGGCGGACGAGGAGGTGTTGCTTGTTGTAGAAGTGAGGCCGGAATGAATCTCAATTCAAGTTGTTTGGGATTGCTGGCCTCTTCGCCGTTAGGCTATTTCGGCCGAAATCTCAATGGAGAGACAGAGCTTATATACCCAGCAGCCGCTATGAGTCATGTTGGGAAAACCCAGAAAGTCGCCGGTCACTAGTTTCGTTGCTAAGATACGGTAACATCTGTTGTCGCCACTCTCTTGGTTGCTAGGGAGGATGGTAGCAGCTTGGTGACGCCGCTACGCAGTTGTAGGCAGTTGTAGGGGAGACGTCCACTACACCCTCATCACACCATCTGTGAGGGAATAACTACACCACGTGAGGCCCCTCATAACACCATCTGTGAGGGAATTACTACACCACGTGATGCCCCTCATAACACCATCTGTGAGGGAGTTACTACACCACGTGAGGCCCCTCATAACACCATCTGTGAGGTAATTACTACACCACGTGGGGTCCCTCATAACACCATCTGTGAGGTAATTACTACACCACGTGAGGTCCCTCATAACACCATCTGCGAGGGAATTACTAAACCACGTGAGGCCCCTCATAACACCATCTGAGGGAATTACTACACCACGTGAGTTCCTCCTAACACCATCTGGGAGGGAGTTCCTACACTACGAGTTTGCTGTTCAACACTTACATTATTCTGTATGTTCACTGAATGTTCCTTTACCTTTCTCTAATGAAGGCTTTTGTTAAACCACCAATGTATGTAATAAGTCATTTATGTCCAATGTATATTTTCGGCCTTCGGGCTGCAGAACTTTTTCAATAAACCGTTAATTATTATTATTATTACATACACACACACACACACATATATATATATATATATATATATATATACTTCATTTTTAGTCCATTAAACACGCGGACTTTGAACATACAATCAACGACCTCACCAGCAAGGAATCGAACCCTCGACCTACTGGGTGTGACTAGGGAGCGCTTACCGGCTAGGCCACAAGGACACTAAAAAGCAGTTCTAGACTCTGTTATATTTCAGACAAAGCCTGTTCATCGAGCTGATGGCGCCGTGAACCTCATTGGGAAACTGCCCGTGCCACTTATGTGGTGTCAGTAGCATTTTACCGAATCCAGCTGGTATGAAACGCGAGGTACATATATATACTTCATTTTTAGTCCATTTAACACGCGGACTTTGAACATATAATCAACGACCTCACCAGCAAGGTTCACGGCGCCATCAGCTCGATGAACAGGCTTTGTGTGAAATATAACAGAGTCTAGAACTGCTTTTAGTGTCCTTGTGGCCTAGCCGGTAAGCGTTCCCTAGTCACACCCAGTAGGTCGAGGGTTCGATTCCTTGCTGGTGAGGTCGTTGATTATATATATATATATGCTGATAACCACCAGGAAAGAAGAAAACACGAAGTTCCCAAGCGCTTTCGTGTAATTCACATCTTCAGGGGTGAGTACAGACTGAAAGATGTGAATTACACGAAAGCGCTTGGGAACTTCGTGTTTTCTTCTTTCCTGGTGGTTATCAGCATATATATATATATGCAAGTAAATCACTGTAGGTGCGCGTGATCTAGGTATATGCTGATAACCACCCCTGAAGATGTGAATTACGCGAAAGCGCTTGGGAACTTCGTGTTTTCTTCTTTCCTGGTGGTTATCAGCATATATATATATATATATATATATGTGTGTGTGTGTGTCTGTGTGTGTGTGTATGTCATAATATCATTAAAATTTATATTCAAATTTATCTGTTCCTCTGGTTATTATCAGTTTCTCTTGGATCCTGTGTTTATACTCGTCACGTCGTTATCTAGTAAGGTCTTGACACGTATCAGAATATGACGTAAGAATTCCTGTCATACTGTGTATGACAACTAACATGAATTTGGTATTCATGTTAAAGGTAGGGCGTACGGCAAATATAACAAGACTTTGCATTCATGATACATAGTATTGAGGAGAAATATAACATAGAAGAAAATTAACACAAAAAGGGGTCTAATGAGTCAATTGCCATTTATATTAAAAGTAATTAGGAAAGTTCAACTGGGAGAAATTTACACACAATATGTCTCACTCAAGCGCATGCGCTCTGCACTATCCGGGACTTTTCCCTCATCAATGAAACTGTTCGAGTACTCACTGTAAACAATTATAACATCAATATAAAGGAAGTGTAATGCAACAAATCATTTATTATTACATTTTATGTAATATTTATTGGTATAAAATTACATGAGAAACATTTTGATATATAATATTGTACAAAATTGCTTCCATGCACAATTATTGACTTTGGAGGAATACTTCAAACATTCAATGCTTCACAATGTTTTGGAAGTTCCTATTAAAATCATTTATTCGTATGTTTAGTTTATAAATTTCACTATAATGGTAATAAATAAATTCAATTTATTTCCATTAATATATTATTTGTTGGTTGGGTAGTTGAGCAATGCTTGTGATCCGTCAGTTAGCGAAAACATGGCGGTGCAAGGTGATGCAGGAACTAAAGATGAAATTAAAACTCAGTTCACCACTATAGAAGGAGTGTACAGATTGTTGCCACTGTCTGAATATAGTAGACCTAACAGAGTAGCCTATAATAACAGTGGAGGAAGTGGAACCATCCCCCCTGTGAGAGTGTCATTCGTTAGTTTACCAGACTCGAGTGGGAATGTTAGTTCGATAAACGGTGATAGAACCAAAATATGTTTTAATTATGGCAGAGAACTATTTGTATATACGTATAGAGGAATTAAAAAGGTATGTATTGGTGTGTGAAGTTAATGTGGCACGTGTGAAGGTGTATAGATGCGTTAGTGGTGTTTGGTCATTTACTGAGTGTTGAGACCTGTGGTATCACCAAGGGCCTGGGAAGTCAATGTCATAGTGTCACTGACATCTCATGGCCTGACACTGGTGGGCTGGGGCGAGGGCATTGCTCGGCTAGGGCTGGCTCCGTGGCACTGCCCTCACCACCAGGGCCAGAGAGCTGTGCAGGTGTCGTCCCCCCCCCCCCCACACACCTCGCCCACTCCAAGCACCACTAACAACTTCTATCTTAATGAAGGTCTTATTCTTATCTCCAGGTCTTTTTTTATTTATTAATTTAGTAGGAATAGTATTTGACAGTTATAGGTTGTGAAGAGAAATGTACAATGGGAAAATTTAACATAACCAAAGTGGGTGTGTCAGAGAGCTATGGTTGTGACCTGATGTACTGTACTGTACTGTACCCACTAACAGGACAGGATCAGTAGTGTTTAAGTTTAACTTGACACTTTATGATGGGGTATTCACTGTTATTTTTGTTGTGATACAGAGAAGAAAATACAAGATTGAAAAACCATCACCATTTCAGGTGTTGTTGTGCAAAGTAATGAACCTAGAGTTCACATTTCCCTTAAATTTAAGCACAAAAATATGATAAAGCAGTTGGGCTGAGGGCTACCACTTTATTTATTGCAATCTTTGACAAGTTCTTGACTGACATGCACGAGTAAGTGTGAAGGACGTTTACCACCTTATTGACTTGGCAAGTTTTTGATGAGTTTTCTTGAGATATTTGTTTGAACACATAGGAAACAATTACATACTGGACAGTATCTATATTTGAAAACACACCAAATGGTATTGTAAACAGCAAATGAGGTAGCTAACTGCTGATGATATAACAAGTTCACTTTTATTAAAAAATTGACAGTAGTTACAGGATTTGTCACAGACCTTTACTTATTTCTACAAGTATCTAGCATATATTGATAATGTTGATCCTAGGTTTCTGAATTTTTTTACCTTCAAACCTAACCAAACCAAGTTTGTAAGTGACTTGAATTCAGTAATTTAGGTCATCAGCAACGACCAATCAGAATGAGTGCCAGACAAATAGCAGAAATAACTAAAGGTACTTTATGTTTGGTGTGCCCATTTCGTCACCAACCCATTTCATTACATTTTTTTACCCATTTCGTCACCACTTTTTTTTATCCATTTCATCACCGCATTAATTCCTATCACCATTTCAAGGGCTTTGGACCTTCATTATGTATTCTCTGAAGCAGTGAAGATGTAATGGCTGGTTTACTATCTATGTGTACATACATTGGATCATGCAAGCATCTCACTAAGACAGTTTATTAAAGACGAAAATAAAAAAGATAAAACGTAATTACTCATGCAAGCATCTCACTAAAACAATTAAATACTAAAATGAAGCAAAAATAAAACATTGTTAATATGCCTGCAATCATCTCACCTAAACAATATGGCTTGATGGCTTGGAACACTTTTGCATAGTCTTCCTGACTTTTTTCACTCATTAAAACAATGGCCAGGGGCACTTGTTTTGCATGGTCTTGTGATTTAAGGAAGGCACGTATGTACAGTAACTGATAAAATGGTTTTTGTGCTATTTTAAATGTTCCATCTATATGCCACTGTCTTGCAGAACTTAAAAGGAAGCTGATTATCGGTGGCCATGACTATGTGGCATGCAGTAGTCTGGTTGTCATCATTACATATCTGTATATCTGTTCTAATGAAATCAGGTGGCAGGCTGTCAGACATGAGTTCAAAGTTGAGCTGAATTGTGTGGTGTGGTCTTTGAGCTTGGCGATGTCTGTTACCTTGTTTGACAATGCTGCTTGGTTTAGGCAACTGGTGGGCTTTAGTTTGGCACTGTTTGTAGCTAGTTAATTTCTCTTCAACAATTTGAGCAGCCGAGGTGAAGTTGTCATGTGCACATTGCTCTTTGACAGCTACAGATACTTTTGTTGTAGCAAGTGTAGCAAGAAGGCCTGGTGTTCCAGGGTGGTTGTGAGCATGTAGACCTGGCCTAGATGTTGTCCCTTGCTGAATTACACTTGCTGCACACTTGTTATTCATCTGGCAGATGCTGCAAGTCCAGTACATTAGACACATTTTCTTTTCTTACTGTGTAAGTGTAGCCATTAGAGCTGTGCAACCGTAGCTTCCCATGGTTTGTACCAGTGGGAACAACTTCCCAAATAAGTGGTTGATCATCTGGAAGGTTTTCTGGGATCGGTTCATCTTGAAGAGAAGTTTCTTTTACTGGGGTGTCTAGTTCAATAGGAAAATTAACTGAATGAATTGTCAGCACTAGTAGACGACTCATCCAAGGGGGAGGTCAACAGCAGTAGAAGAAGATTCATTCAAGGGGAGGTCAACAGTAGCAGGGCATTCTGGACAGTGCCAGGCAAATGATCAACCTTCCTTTAAATGTTTGCCTATTTGCCTGTACATATCCTGGGTGATGGTTGTGCCACACTTCCTGTTCTCCAGTGATGGCAGTAATCACAGGAGAGAGCCTGCTGCTGTGATTGCACTTCCTTGCCACATCCAGAACAAAACTGATACAGCTTGTAAAAGCCATGCTGAGTTGAAGGGCAAGCTTGGTGTTGACAGTGGCAGTGCTCAGTAGCTAGTGTGCTTCTTACAAGTGTTAAAATCGCCCATATCCACTTTGGTAAGGTTGGCCAGTTAGTCACGTGACAATTTCAACCAGTCTTCGTAAAATGCAATTAAAATGCTCATTAGATATGTGTTTGCTAGTACAGTAGTAGTCACCAATACCTATATTTTGTTCATTTACCAATATTTTAATCGTTTTCTTTATTAAATACAGTAATTAATATTAATTTATATAAAATAACACAATAATTCTCGAGTTATCTGTAATTATGTGTAATTTCTATTCATGTAAAATAATAACTTACAATTTGTCACTCTAATACCGGCTACTGTTTCATCACCAGACCGTTAGTAGTGATGAAACGGATTTGATATTGGTGACAAAATGTTTTTTGTTTTTTTTGGTGACCAACCGGGTTGGTGATGAACTGGGTTGGTGACGAAATGGGGTGTAGCCCTGTACGTGACCGGACAGATATCCACTTCCTAAAAAGTGTGAAGACATTAATGCATACATTGCCAAATCTAGTTTAGAAGTTATTTATACAGACAGCAAAACTCCTCAGTGAGAGTGGAGCTTGAAATCCTGAGTAGGATCCATCAACCTGATGTGATAGGTGCAGGAAACTTACATGAAACTGGGAGTCTCAAGCCAGAAGAATGATTTTAAGTTGATGGCTATGATTCACATATGAACTTGTCTAAGACAACATTAAAGATGGGTGTGGTTATTTATTCTAGAAAGGACTGTAGAGCCAGTCAGGTGAGGGTGCAAGGGAAAGTTGTTTTTGAAAAATCAGAGTTTTATAAAATTCAGGGTTGGGAAAAAATATTGTTTATTTATCTGTTTTTAACTCCAAACCTGTAGGTTTTATTAATTTTTTTAATGCTATTTTTTCAGGTTATAAAAATTTAAAGAGAAGCTAGATTTAAATTTGATTGAATTCTGTTCCAAGTACTGTAGCATGTACCAGTATAATTTTCATTGTTAAAAAATTCAAGAAATCATTTATTTTTATTTTTCCAATAAATTATAATTTATTAAAAAAGGACTTATGGTTTGTAAATTTATAAAGTTTGATATTTTACCCTAACAATAAATTTTGTCGTGTAACATAGACAATTATTTATATGCAGTACAGTACAGTAAAACCTTCGTAATCCAGACTAATTGGGGGAAATCCAGTCCATATTAAGCTAATTTTCGGATAAAGTGATTTCTGGAGGGGGTTTGTTTGATCTGGAAAAGTATGGAGTACCGGTAAGTGAGAAAAATCTGGATGACAATCCAGATTGCCATCTTGTGCACATGAACGCTACCCCCAGCCACTTTGTTTACATACCAATCTCGCTGCTACAGCCATTGTGTGTGCATCTCATAACTTCTGTAGATTACAGGGTACTGTATTTGTGAAATAATGGACGAATTACCATGGCTTCCATGGTAAAAAGAAAACTTCAAAAGGAAGTCATTACTGGGCCAGAAAGGAGTTTAGTTTGAAGGGCAAGCTAGCAGTTCTAGAATATCATGAGAAAGGTGCGTGTGCAATTTTTTTTTTTTTTTTACGTAACTATGACCGTTTTCCTTTGAAAAACAACAAATCTTGAGGAAACTGAATTTGTCTCCAATTATTACCTGGAAGCATAACTGGGGGGCTCTGCCCCTCAGACCCCCAATTTCTAACTTTGCCAAAAATAACTCTACCAATGATAACCTAACCTAACCTTACCAATCATAACCTAACCTAACTTTACAATTCAGAGGGGCTGGGACGATGCCATCTTCAGTCGATAACTTTCCCCGCTGACAAAAACTGACTTCCATAACAAAAATCATTTTTTAGGTATTAATCATTTGCACAATTTTGGTTTCAGTTGCCTCAATATTTGTTGCTTTTCAATGGAAAACGATCATAGTAACGTAAAAAAAATAAATGTATTTTTGCCTTTGTGTTCCCAACTCTTGAAGTGGAAAATACACATTTTGGGGGCATTAAAAAAGGAAGAATAAAGACTACAGTATCTCCATTGTATAAGTATCAAATATTGAGCAAAATGACACCAAAATTGTCTGCCAAACTAGCAAGAGTCAAGCTCCAAATATTAGCCCTCTTAGTACTTCTTTAAGAGATGCATCGCCACCAATAACGAACAGGACACAGTAATGTGCTGTATGCTATACAGTATATACTGGTTCAGTTACCATAGTTGGTGTAATGAAAGCCAACTCATAACATGTTGGCCTTTATTCAACAAAGAAAACTACAGTGCAGTAGGCCCTTCAAATTCATGGGGGTTAGGTTCTTAAAATGGCCACGAATCACCAAATCCGCGAATATCATTTGCTTACCAGGGGAGGGGGGGGGGGTACATTTTTACCTGTGTACAAAGAAATGTATACAGTATAGCCTTGGTTTACGCGGTCAATTAAACCCGTGGAGGTCCGCGTAAAACGAGAAACGCGTAAACAAAAAACAACATATGGGATTAATTGAAATAGAGACTGGGCCGAGCCCCAGACTACCCTTTTCTCGACACAATAGTACGTTGTAGTAAAAATTACATCTTAATTTTATGATGGTATGCACACACAATTAATATTTAAGGGAAATATCAATAATATTAGGTTTTTTAACACTTACGTTAGTAGAAGAGGTAGCTGGGCACACGGGAATGGGGGGTTGGTTCCGAGGCAGAGGGCAAATTATTGGCCCTCACCTGTATCACCTGTATCACTATCCACCACAGAGGCTTGAAGGGCCACTTTGTCAAACCCCTCAAAGTCCATATCCTCACTATCATTATCACTGACTTGGGCTGGCTGTGGCGGGTGAAGAACTCGGTAATGTTTTGTTGACTGGGCGACCTAGCGCGCACCCTGCCTGTGCCGCTTCCCGCGTAAATGATGGAATGTACCGCGTAACTAATAATTGCCGGTCTGGCCAGGTGCCGCGTAAATGACCAACCGCGTAAATGATATCTGCGTAAATCGAGACTATACTGTATTCCCTTTGTGTTTGCCCTCAGGACAATTATTTCTTTTACCTGTATTGTATATGTGTGTGTGTGTGTGTGTGTGTGTTGTGTGCGGACACTACACACAAAAAACATGCAAATAAATAATAATGGCAAAATCCTTTCACAAATAATCAGAAACAAATGTACAGTGGTCCCTCGGTTAACGAACACAATTCGTTCCAGAAGGTCGTTCGTTAACCAAAAATTTCGTAAACCGAAACCATTGTTTCAATGGGATTTTGGGTAATTGGTTCCAGCTCACCGAAAATTACATAAACTAAAAATAAATGCAGTAAAGTACACCTACTTTGAGGTGTGCATGTAGAAGGCTCCTGGTTGATGATGATGAGGAATTAGATTAGGGGTGGAGGAGAAGGGAGAAGAGAAGGCATTGGGGTGGAAGAGAAGTCACCCCATGCTGCCATTTCACCCATAAAATTTTAGTTCACTTGGTGTAATTCAAGATTATTTTCTTTAAATCAACACTGCACTGCATTATATATTGTCAATATGTAAAATAAACTTCAGAATGACCAATAATTGTACTGTAAAAACGTAAAAATAGTTTATGCTCAAAAGAGTCTCAAGCAAGAAGCTTCCTCCACAGAGCAGGGACACACACTGACATCAATTTGGGTGTGTTGAGTGGCTGTTTGGCGTGCTAAAAACTAGTTCCTTGTATTTCAAATATGTTAAATAATTGTTAAAATGACCAAAAACTTTAATATACGACTTGGAAAATTATTGAATAGTATAACCTTCTTGATATTTACTCAAATGGTAACGAATTTTAGCCCTAAAACTTATTACTGTATTGGTGGACTAATACTACAGCTGGTGAGCAAGCGAAAACATGTTAGGAAAAATTCGTAAGGAATTCGTTAACCGAAATTTTTCGTGAACCGAAGTGAAGAATCTTATGGAAGGTAATTAGTTAACTGAAATTTCGTTAACCGAGGCGTTCGTTAACCGAGGGATCACTGTACAGTATATTAAAAAATGTTGAGTCTCTTCTCAAGTCTACTCCGCACTTTTTTTTTAAATCCTCTTCACCACCGATCGGTTCGTTAGCCGCTTGGGGGCGATCGGTCACGTCTCTGTTACTCACTGTTGGCAAATACTGGGCATGCACCGGCTCCTGAATGTACCTGAACCCGCTCCAGTGTTGGTCAAGTCTTGTCTTGAAAGCGCTCACACTCGGTGCCGTTACAACACTTTCTGGTAGATTGTTTTAAGAGTTCACAACCCTCATTCCGAAAAGTTTGCCCTCACACTTTTCTGGACCTGCAGCTTCTTCAATCTTGAGCTGTGACCCCGTGTGGGGTGAGCGTCCGCCAGCTCCAAGTAAGGACACTCGACTGAGTAGTGTTCCTTGAGATGCTTATACACCTCTATTAGGTCCCCCCTTGCCCGTCTGTAGTTTAAGCTAGGCAAGTTCAGGTGCTCCAATCTTTCAGGGTAGTTGAGGTGCCAAAGTGCAGGCACCAGTCTGGTGGCCCTCCTTTGAACATTTTCAACCAACTGACAGTCCCTAGCATATCTCGGGGACCAGACAGGGTGACAGTACTCCAGATGGGGAAGCACTTCACTCTTGAAGATTGTTACGAGGGACGGATCATCTAGATATCTGAACGACCTTCTTATAAGACCCAATAATTTATTTGCCTGATTTACCTTCTTCTCGCAATGACCCAAGAACTTCAGCTCATTGTCAACATACACACCTAGGTCCTTCTCACATTCAGTCTCAAATAGTGCAGTTTCTTCATCCCGTTGGGACATATGATACGCCTCCTTACTGTTGGTATGCCCCAGGTGCATCCTCTTACACTTCGTGACATTGAATCTCAGCAGCCATTTCTTCGACCATTCTTGGAGTTCACAGAGGTCCTTCTGCAGCTCTTCACAGTCCGCATGGTTCTTGATTTCCCGAAATACTTGGCGTCATCGGCAAACATTTGTATGGAGGCGTGTACAACGTCAGGCATGTCATTTACGAAACAAACAAACAACAGTGGGCACAATACACTGCCCTGTGGTACCTCACTTATGACAAGTATGGACGATGATTTCATGCCATTAATCACCACACACTGCTTGCGGTCGTGTAGAAGGTCTTCTATCCACGCTAGGACATTTGCCTGAGTTCCGTACCCTTCCAGTTTGATTTTCAGCCTTTCGTGGGGTACAGTGTCGAAAGCCTTGGCAAAATCTAGGTATATATTGTCGATATTACTACCCCGTTCCAGAATATGGGTGCAAATATCCAATACCTTGAGCAGCATGAGCGCCCCGGCACAAAAGCACGGGGCAGACTTGAGGGTAGACTCAACATTTTTAATATACATTTGTTTCTGATACAGGTAAAGGAAATTGAAAATTGCTTTTTCTAGAATGAATGTTTCCCTGTCCCAGCTGCAAAAATGCCAGCAACTTTAAAACTACCTGCTGACATTCTTTGTTACATCCAGGGTGCCATCCGCGAATAATAGAGGACCGCTAAATAGAAATCTGCGAATCATCCGCGCGTACTGTACCTGCAAAACAAATGAAAGTATAATGTTAAAGAATAGAACATACTGTATATATATAAATAATACATAACAACAATACTAACAAACCCTTCAGTTATAGAACATAAAATCATCACAATCGCCCTTACCCAAAAGAAGTTCACTGGCATTCATATACTGTATAGCGGTACGATGCAAAATACCATTAACAGTTACAAAAGCGAGCATTCTCATACAATACAAAGCAAGCATCAAATCAAGTTATTCATTGAACAGAACCATATCCAGTTGCATACCAGGTCAAGCAATTTCTTAAAGGTTAAGATGCTCAGGAGATTTCCTGGTATGCTCAGACCTGCGAAGGGAGGGGCACTCTCAGGAAGATCAGATAGTGTGTCAGATTCTACAGGTGTTTGGTTTATCACCACCTTGCCAGATCCAGAGTTTTGTGCAGGAAGTAGAGACTGGTCCATGGGCACAGCACCAGACCCATGGGTTCCCCAGGAGCAGAATTGTAATTTAACTACAGAACAGTACAGTATATAAATTTACTTGAGTACTGAACTCAAGTAACATTTTTGGGTATTTACTTTTTAAAAAGTACTCAAATTTGTTTAGTACTTTTTCTCTTACCTCCGTATGGTTTCCTAATATTTTTACTCCAATGTAATTGAAAAAATTAAAATTGTTACCGTACTTATTACATGCCCCAAACAAACAGTTTTAATGTCTGTGGCACACTAATAATATATTTTTTAATTAATTAACCATAGTAAAAGAGTTGTGTGGGTGAAGTGTATGGTGTGGATGGAGCTGTGAAGGGGACAGTGTGGGGAGACACCACGCAGTCACATACCTAGAGGTTTCGTGAGGTGAGGTGACGTCAAGTCAGGTGGCAGTGGCCATGGCAGCAGACTTTCCATTTGATCTTCTTGTGTCCATTAACACCTTGACCACCCTCTTATTGTCCTTCCCCCATCGAATCTCCTCTCTTCTCCACCACCTTTCCTTCACGGGCTTGGTCTTCCTGTTAGACGTCAGTTGCTCTTTGCAGATACCTGTACCTAAAATGAATTTCAAAAGGTTCTGTGATTCTAAAATGATTTACATAATTCCATCTTAGATATAAAGCCTGCATCTATACATACAGTATGTGTGTATTTAAAATTCTGTTTAAATAGCTAAGTACCACTGTCCCCCCTCCCCCCAGCACCCACTAGATGTTGCGTGGTGCAAAAAATTCAGCCGCTTATCAGTTAGAATCACAAAGGGACGTCACCACAACCACAACCCAATTAGAGGGACAGTTCACAGTGAGTCTTAGTCAGACTTGGTCACTATGGAGGCAGCAGTCATTCACAAACTCCTCAACTTAAGGAGCTTGATAGTTACTTGGCATGTCCAGGGGATGGACTGGAGCTACTGAGGTCTTTCCCAACATTATGTGACTTATCTCTCAAACTTAACACCTCACTACCTGCATCTGCTGCTTGTGAGTGCCTGTTTAGTCATGCTGGGCTTATTAATTATTATTTAATTGATTTATCACACCCCAGGAGGTGACAAGCCTAGTCACAAGACCATGTGGTCAGGCACTAATACATTGGTACTAGTGTCTAGCAGGACACGCTATGACTTGTGATATGGAGACAATATTGATATGATTTAAGGACAATGGGAGTTAGCACCCACCAGAATGGGTTAGTGACTCTCCTTGTGGTAGGAGGTCCCTGACAGTCAAGGCAATACAGTAATGTTGAAGGGCGTAAGCGTTGGGACAGTTACAGAGTTTACAGGAAGAGAAGTGTGAGTCATCCCCCACCTCAGATACATGCCAAATAAGTCTGTATCCTAACCTAATATGAGCAGACAGCATTATGTATGCAGACCATAAGTCCACATCGACGATTCTTGTGTGGATAAGGAAGAAAGTGGTCATAGTGTTGGATGGATATATTTTCAGCCCGTTCACTATCCCTGCGATGAATTGTAGGGATAAGAGCGGCTGAGCGTATTCTCTTTTGGTAGGTCATACTGGGACTATATTTAGGCCTAACAATTCCTCTTCTTTTTACGGGCATTAGCCCACCCGGGCACAGGTCACTGACCCACATCAGGGCCTGGGGGGCAAAAATATAATAATAATAAGTACTACTAAAAATTAATAATAAATAAAAAATAAAAGGGTAATAATAATAATAATAACCATAAATAAATATGGAAATTAAAAAAAATAAATCAGGAGTGAGAAATGATATATGTATGTTGTGTTGCCAAAGTAAGAGAAACAATTGAGACCCTGCAATTGTGTGTAAATGAGGCAGACAGTCAGATTAGCAACCTGGGACTTGGTCACAATTTTTGTGATGCCATATGGCAGCAGGGTCTACCATTAGACAACACATTATGCTTCCATACCTTCCCAGGCGGTAGTACCCCCCTGTTTGATAACTGCCTGCTACCTTCTACAGAGATCATGACAGTAGCATTAGACAGACTTCCACAGATATAGTTGCAAGGGTGGGTGACTGAAGAGCAGCAGAAGTACCCAAACCAGCAGGTCTGCACACTCCTCTAAAATGCCCATTTTAGCCACACTTGTTGCTCGTAGCTTCGGGGGCAGGACATTTTAGTCATGGATGCCGGTTATAACCACTAAAGAAGCACTTTGCCCCCTCTGGATTGCGGCTGATATTTGGCTGTCACCTGTAGGAGTTGTTAGAGCTTCACCGGAAGAAGCAGCACTGACAATTGACAGAGGCATATTAATGCCTCCAAACTTCTTTGAGCCAGGCCGAGGACTCGTGCTTGATTAAAAATGCAATTTGAAGATACAAGCTCCTTGCTTTCCAGGAGTTGCTGATGGATAATATTTGATTGCAGTCCTTTTTTCTGCATTGGCAGATTTGTAGTTGCAGTCACCAGTTGTTTCAAAGATTGCAGCTGTTGGCAGGTGGACAGATGTTGAGCATAGATTTCATTCTGAGGCTTCCCATACAGATTTTGCAGTCTCTAGCATTTTCATAATTCTCACAATCAGAAATGTGCTCATACACAGGAGCTAAATGGTCTGTAAGCACATTCAGTTTGTAAGGAGTTTATTGCTGAATAGTTGTAAGGAAGTTGGTAAATGTCTAATACTGTACCAGTGCTTCCATTCCTTGGCTTCAGTGTTTGAATTTGGGTTACACTTGAACCGCTCTGGAGGCAGGAATTTGTCCTTGATGCTTCAGATGTATGCTGAATAGTTCTTTTTTGAATAAATTGTAATGAAAGCCAACTCATAACATGTTACCTTTATTCAACAAATAAAACAATTACATGTACCTGCAAAACAAATGAAGGCATAATGTTAAAGAATAGAACAAATATATAAATAATACATAACACAGCAATGCTAACAGCAATGGTCACAGTGTTAAGGGCAAAAAGAGAGTCCCAGCGACAGATTTTATCACCACAATACTATACTGTATCAGAATTTAATGACATGTTGGTGTAGCATAGCTATGAGACTTAGAGAGGCTACTGTAGTTATGCTGACTCAGATTGTGAGAAAGTGGATGCTTTAGATTAAATCTTTTCCTCGGTGTTAACAAGAACCAATCATACATATTGGTAGATTACTTGTGGCTCTAATGGAGGTGTGAGAAATTACAATACCCTGTAGTTTCATAAATTCACAGTATTTCCTCTTCTTCTTTTTTTTACACAAATTTTTTTGCATGATAGTGGAAAGTTTACATATTTTTGCATGTACATGATTTATCATTGAACCATTTACGGTAGTTAAAGTATCTGTCAACTAAAAATCTACTTTACAAAATGATCTATTTTACAAGAGATTTAAAAAATCTAGAATAGATTTCTTTTATTAATTTTCCATTTATTACATGACAGTGAGTGAGAAATTGGACAGTTGTGCAGTTGGCACATTAGTTAAAGGAGCAGCTAAGTTATTTGGTAATTGTCGGAGAATTATGACACATTGAAAGCTTATTGGTAGACTTATTAACAGAGTACGTATTAGAGTTTGATCAATTAAGTTAGTGTACAGGTATTTGAAGATTCTATGGTTTATAAACTATATACAGTTCGTCCCCGAATTACGTACATCCGAATTACGTACAAACGGCCGATACGTACATCGTTTCTGAAGTCTTTAATTGCAAAAATATTGTCTTAAAAGGGCGAGCAATTTTTAAATTTGGCGGGCGAGCCAGCCGCACCGCGCCGCCACTATCACTGACCATGCAGACGACACGCTAGACGCACCAAAACAACAAGTGTGGTCATTGTGCATACAGTACTTCTCCTGTGAATTTCTGCCCTATTTTGTACACTTTACTCTGTGTGCAATGACTGGTGTAAAGCGTAAGAGTGGTGAAGCCAGTGGGAGTGCTACGAAACGTCAAGCAATCTCACTAGAGGTAAAAATGGACATAATAAAACTGCTTGAAAGTGGTGAAAAGTTGACCAATGTTGCCCGCAAATTTAACCTGAGTCGGTCAACTGTTAATACAATTGATAAGGGCAAAGAAAAGATCAAGGAACATGTGAAATCTGCAGTGCCAATGCAATCTACGATTATAACTAAAAGAAGAGGGAAGGTTCTGGAAGAAATGGAAAAATATCTTGCGCTGTGGATCGAGGACTGCACACAAAAACGTAAGCCTCTGTGTCTCAGTATGATTCAGGAGAAAGCCCTAAGTCTTTTCAACGACCTAAAGAAAGATCACCCTGATGATACTGTGACATTCAATGCTAGCAATGGGTGGTTTAACCGATTCAAGGTGCGAAATAAGCTGCATAATGTTCGAGTGACTGGTGAGGCGGCGAGTGCTGATTGGAAAACAGCACAGGATTTTCCAAAGAAACTCGCGGAAATTATCGAGTTACGTACATTTCGAGTTAAGTACAACCTTTTGGTCCCCATTATGTACGTAACTTGGGGACTTACTGTACTGTACTGTGCTGTATTGTACTCGCTTTTCTCGGATACTGTATATGTTTATGATAGTACTGCATCCATTTTACTTAATGATCTATTTTATGGAAGCCTTTTGGTTCCAAATTTTTTGGTCGGTTAACAGATATTTTACTCTACCATACAGGCAATAGAATAGTACTGTACCATTATCAAGACGTGTTCACATTTGATGACAGAAGTTCCAAATTCAACTTTTAGTTTTCATGTCATTTGTGATGTCCCTCCTTGCTACCCACAACATTGAGGAAAGGCAAAGTTGACAAGTTAAAAATAAGGAGTGAATTATCTAGGGGTTGATATACGTAGATGCAGTAAGTAAGGGGCACACACACAAGAATCATTTAACGTGACAGACAAATTTAAGTTATGAAACTAATTTGAGTAATTTAATAACATTTATATTAAGTATTGATTAAGTCAGTTAATTTGATATTTTACATAACACAAGTAAAACACAAAATATGCAATTATCAAAACAAAAGTAACAACTATGTATTTATGAAAACACACCAGAATATTACCCAATTATTCTTACTTTGAACATTAAATGCGCATACTATATACAACAACACAAAAACCCGATAGACTTGGCAGCTCAGGTAGCAAGTCTAGGATGCGATGGCCAACCACAAGGAACCAGGGATCAATGCCGTAGTCCACTATCATCAAACTATCACAACACCGCCAGCAGTAGTCCTTAATACAATTCGTCGTCCACACCCCAGGAGAAGAGGAACACTGTAGGCCACAGAGAAGAGACTGAGCTTACCAGGCAGACACACTTGCCTTGATACCAAGTGTTACCTTGGTCTCATAGTCAGATGGGAAACTGGTCTCCTAGTCGGATGAGAAACTGGTCTCCTAGTCGGATGGGAAACTGGTCTCCTAGTCGGATGGGAAACTGGTCTCCTAGTCGGATGGGAAACCGGTTCTGAATCGGTGCTCGGTTTCTTCTTTTGGTGTCAAGTTGGAGCAAGTGATGGTTATGGTGTTAAAGTGAGGAGGGGACAGAGTCATCACACAGTAAACCCAGCCTAACCAGTTATATATTTCAGTAACTTCCCAAGTTAAATTAGGTTAGGTTACAACACATTTTTGAAAAAGTAAATTATATTTATGCAATTGCTTTGCCAAATAAACTTTGTATCAAGAAATAGCTGAAGAGTTTCATCTTAGAGATGGAATTATACATTATTAAGCATTGTGAGTGGTGAAGGAAGAACAGTTGACGAAGTGCTGTATGGGGGAAACATAAATGAGTCTTGCAATTGTAGCACTGTAATGTACAGTGGAGTCGCCCAATAACATGTTGTAGTCTTACGTGTCACATATTAATATTATTTACTACCTTAATTTCTGGATAATGACTGCTAATTACGTGCAATTTAAACAGATAGTGGTGGCCTAGCAGTTTTTTGTTCTATGACAGGCATCACTGCCTGCCCATGCAGGTGGACCACTGCTGCTCATGACTGCTTCACCTTGTGTCAGACCTGTATTTTTTCACTTTAGCCTTACTTTAACCCGCCTGTGGTGTATACAATAATGTATACTTTTTGGGTAGAATAAAACCATTTAGCCTATTTTAGTACTGTATGCATTTAACCATTTATATTTGTATTTTATAATTCCTAGTGTATACTGCACTGTACAGTAATATCCCCGTTAGCCGGAACAATTGGTGCAGAGCACTTCCGGGAATGAGAGATTTCATAGGTAACGAGAAGACTCTCAAAGATGGAAAAAATCCCTCATCCCCGGAATTTTCCGGGTAACGGAAAAATGTTCTCGGAAATTCCAGAAATTGCCCATTACACCATCTCTCCCCAGAATTTTTCAGAATTTTCCCGGTAACAGAAATGTTTTCGGAATCTCCAGAAAATGTGTCCGATTTTCATCTTTTAAATCTGAAAAAAAAACTTCCCCATCCCCGGAATTTTCCGGATATTGGGAAAATTTTCTCTGAATTTTCCGGAAAATGTGCATCTCGGATAATCATTCCCATGGCCGGAATTTTCAGGAAAATTCCGGCCTTGGGAACGATTCTCCGAGAAAATTTCAATTCCGGCTATCGGAGAGTTCTGGGTTTGAGGGATTCCGGCTAACGGAGATATTACTGTACTGTATTTTGATTCTGAGATCCAGTGGTAAACACTCAACAAAAACTTCTCCAACACCTGGGCATGATGGATGTGAGAATTAGCAGAATGGGGCTTGTCATCTCGGAATGGTTTTAGATTCTTCGTTCATTTTTCAGATTGCTTAGTGCTTATGGCGTTCAAAAAGTTTTGGGTGAGAGCTTACATATAACATGCAACCCTATACTGTATTACACTTTAATGAGTGTACAGTACTGTACAGTATCTGGTAATGCAGACCCTGGGTGCCTACACTGTATGTATGGGTGAAGACCAAAAAAGGTGAAGCAACACCTATATCTGATGCAGGTCGCCCTCCCACAGGTCTTCCCTGTACAATGGAGAAGTATTGTACTTGTTGGTCAGTGGCTCTCTGGTGGGGAATGTTCAGTTGTCCGACCTCGACCACCTTTTCCATATCAAGTTTGGACATGTGCAATGGGTCACCATGACTGTGTGAAGTGATGAGCCACATGCATGTTTAATGGTATGGAGTGTGATGGTTAAATGAATAGCTACTGTACGGTGCTCGTCTCCTGTCCTTAGGCTCACATTTTCAATTGGAGGGTACAAGTCTAACTAGCTGTAAATAAGTACTTTATCTAATAATGCAAGTTGGAGAAATAAAAGCAGTTGAGTGTAGTGCTGGCCATTTTGCCTCTTTCTGTACCATCAGCTCTTTTACAAGGTTTGATTTAAGAAAAACAGAAGACTGTACACAGTGAAATTAATTTGTTCCTATAGCTACTATATTGCATTATTAAAGATTCTTTCCAATTGGCTAATATATTCTAAGTAATTAAGTGGCACTCAACACTTGCTGATGGTACAGCGGTAATGGGCGGATCCAGAGGGGACCTGGGGGTCCAGACCCCCTTTGCGTCAGAAAACTCCAATATTTTTCCTTTATTGCAGTACTGTACTGTATTGTACTCAGGCATTTTTGTATAGTGAAAAGTAATGACCATTGACATCAGAATATCTCCTAATACAGTAGAATGGTGATTTAAAGCGATTCAATTTAAGATTGTTGATTTAAAGCGACACCCACAATTAAGGACAATGCTTTAATTTAAAGTGAATCTTTCCTATTTTACGCGAGTCAATCTGGTGCATCATATTTTAAAATTCACTCCTAATTTTTCTCTGGGCACTCTACACTGTCCTAAGGGCAAAGATGTACTGTACATGTATTCAAAATAATGTACTAAATGATTATTAAAATTTTTGTCTAGTGCAAACTATAGCATAATTATATTCAAAATAATCACTATCTTATAAGAATTCCAGCAATGTAAATTATATTCTCCACGGTCACTTCTGTGATATTTTATGAACAAAAAACAAAAACTCAATCTAAAGGACATAAATAAACAAATTAATACTTCACTAGACCTTTGGCACCAGCTGTCAAACATGTCAGTCACGTCCCCTTCTTCCCTCCCCCTCTCCCAGCCAGGGTTTGGTGGTTATCAGGGGTAGAAATTCACCATATTTTCATAGTTGCGAGCAGGACTAGTGGATTTGAAAATTTACTAGTCCTTATAAATTTTTACTAGCCCTTAAACAATTTGTCAAGAAACATTAAACATTGACACTTACGGAGTTTATACAAAGTTTTATTTACTGTGTGACATTTATTTACTAGTAAAAACAATGTTAAATCATAAACTAGCACTGGAATAATTACATATTAACTAAATTACTGTATTAACATGAAGCATGGATTTACAGTGTGAACATTGGAATAATCACATATTTACTAAATTAATTGCATGGAGCACAAATTTACTGTGTGACATTTATTTAGTACAGGTTGTACCTCTCTAGTCCGGCATTCTGTGGTCCGGAACGATTTTAGTTTGTCCAATAGGTAGATAGGCAGCTTTTTTTATTTATTTTTTTATTTTTTTTATTTTTTTTTTAACTTATCTGAATTATTATTATTATTACAGGAGTATTAAATTTTTGCTCCTCAGGCCCCAATGTGGGTCAGTGACCTATGCCCGGGTGGGCTAATCCCCTTAAAAAAACAAAAAAAAAACAAAGCTGCGGGAAATTAAGGTTGGTTTACATCCTGCAGTTCGGCTGCTCTCTCTCTCTCTCTCGCTTGTCTATACAGAGTACAACATTTAACCTTTCAATATATATGAGCAGTAAATAAGTGTTGCTTTCATATTCTTATGTAGAGTAATGACGATATGTTTTCACATGTGCGCACTTACATACGTGCAGTCTCACTTTTTTTTTACCATTAATGGTTAGCTACAATGGTCACGCGGTTAACGAGCACAATCCGTTCCAGCAGGTTGCTCGTTAACCGAAACCATTGTTTCAATGGGTTTTTGGGTAATTGGTTCCAGCTCACCGAAAATTGCCTAAATTCAACAAAAAAAGTGGAAAAGTACACTTACTTTGAGGTGTGTATGTAGAAGGCTCCTGGATGATGATGATGATGGGAATTAGAATGGGGGTGGAGGAGAAGGAAGAAGAGAAGGCATTGGGGTGGAAGAGAAGTCACCCCATGGCACCATTTCACCCATAAAATTTTAGTTCTCTTGGTGTATTTCAAGATTATTTTCTTTAAATCAACACTGCACTGCATTATATATTGTCAATATGTAAAATATATTTCAAAATGACCAATAATTTGCTTGGAAACACAGAAAAAAAGCGTTTAGTTGAAGAGAGTCTCAAGCAAGATGTTGCCTCCACTGAAAACAGAGAGAGACTAACGCCTGTCTGGTGTGTTAACAGGCTGGATGGCACGCCAGAAACTAGTTTCTTTACCTTCAATTATGTTCAATAATTGTTAAAATGACTAAAAAAGTTAATATTAAACTTTTAAAATTATTGAATAGTATAAACTTCTTGATATTTACTAAAATAGTAAGGAATTTAAGCCAAATGCAAGCGAAAACATGTTGAAGTCGGCTCGTAAAAAACTCGTTAATCGAGGGATTGCTCATTAACCGAAGTTAAGAATCTTATGGAAGGTAAATCGTTAACTGAAATCTCGTTAACCGAGGCTCTCGTTAACCGAGGGACCACTGTACTTATATTGTTCCATTTATTAACATTAAATAACATTACAGGTACTTCAAACAACCATATTAATTTTTTTACATTAATTTTACTACAGCTAAAATCAGGGTTTTATTTTCTTCAGTTCTATATGTAGAACCAATCAGTCACTGGTTTTGTAAGCTTTAACATAAACAATGCCGGCAGCCATCTCGTCTCCTCTAATATTCCACGTATTATTAATAAATTGTATTGTTAATTTTGCACACACGTACATTAATTCAATAAAAACAAATTCAGTAACATTAATTAAAATATATATGAACAGTAAATAAGTGTTGCTTTCATATTCTTATGTAAAGTAATGACGATATGTTTTCACGTGTGCGCATGCACACTTACATACGCGATCTCTTTTTTCTTTACCATTATTGTTAGGTACTTCTATTGTTCCATTTATTAACATTAAATAACATTACTTAAAACAACAATATTAGTTTTACTACAGCTACAACCAAGGTCTTATTTTCTTCAGTTTTATATGTAGAACCAGTGTCACTGGTTTTGTAATCAACGAAAACAATGCTGTGTCATTTCCTCGTGTGTTTTAATATTCTACGTCGTATTAATGAATTGTATTGCTCATTTTGCACACATGAACATTAATTCAATAAAAAAGACATTCAGTAATAAACAATAATGAATCTTTTGTACTTACGAGAAATGACGCTGTTTACACGATTATGCACGTCGCCTGCTCGTTGGCGGGCCGTTCAAACCTGTTGAAATTCAAGTTTCCGCCGTCAAAATTTTTATTTATTTATTTTTTGTGTTCCAATAAAATAAGTTAAGAATTAAAAACTCGCGAAATTTGAGAAGCTACTAGATGACATTTAACCCTTCAATATGTCTTCAAAGAGACCATGATGCAGAGAAAGTGGTGCTAGTGCTTCCAAGCATAAACACAAGTCACTCTATCCAGAAAAACGGTGAATTTCCATGGTCCAGCACCGGTCAGGTCCCGAGGTTGCCGGACTAGAGAGGTACAACCTGTAGTAGAAATCATAAACCAACACTGGAATAACTAAATTAATTGCATGGAACACAGATTTTTCATTGCATTTGAACAAGCATATCCTGTACATGTTCCTCGTTCAACTCATTGTTGTCGTCCAGATCTTCCATTATGCTGCAGCCAGGTGTGAGTGTAGCCATCCACACAGCGGGCCCCAGTTGTTAGGAATCTGGCAATGGCTCTGTCCGGAGTGAACTTGCCAACACTGTTTGCAACTGAACCACCATGAGATCCGTCAGGTGGTCATCAGTGAGACGACTGCGCCAGTCTGTCTTAATGAGTTTGACCGGGCTAAAACCATGTTCAGCATCAGCCGAAGTAGCTGGAATGGAAAGCAATAGGTCAACCAGATGGAGAAATGAGGCACACCTTTCACCGTATGATTGGTTGATTTGTTGCCAAGACAGTCTTGAAACAAGTGATGTCTTACTCTTGTAAATGTAACTTTTGAGCTCAGTCCATTCATCCTCTACCAAAGTAGGATTCACCTCTGCCTCCATCAGTGTTTTCTCAAGAGCCTGGGCCAACGCTTGCACAGCGCTATCCCCGAAATCTTCATTCCCACTGTACTCTGCAGGCCACAATTTTAAATTCAGAATCCATGCGTTCTGGAGAATTGTACTGGCCATGTCAATAAATCTTTTGTTTAGACTTGAAATCAGTGATGTCAGCATATCACGCCTTGCAGTCTTGAAGGTGTTGCTTCTACCACGCCGCTTCTCTCCTTGGAACATGGTCGTGTCACCTTCCATAATCCTTGATAAGGCTGGGTCCTGGCCAAGTCAAATATTTGTTAAGTACATTGAAGTGGATGCTCTCCCCTACAACTGCCACTGCCGTTAGTCGCTGATCAGCCGATCCCACGACGAAGTTTCTCTGACAAGCCTAGCCGTCTAGACTGTGGGGGGGGGGGGGGGGGGGGGGGGGGGGGGGTCGACACCGGCGACGTTACTTCCGGTGGACGTGTATATTAGCTCCCAGCTCGCCGTGAAGTCCATTCTACCTCGAGCTCTGCAACGCAACACCTCCTCTAAAGAAGCTCCTGCACAGCAACTCCTCTACCACACAGCAACTTACCAGCACCAGACTGTTTTGTATACATTGTACTGTATAATATATTTATTTAAGAAAACCGCCATAGCTGAGTTTCCCTTCTCACCTCCATCCTAGGTGCGATTCGACATCATGAAACTCCCACAATGGTGAGCCCCGGAGAAACGCACTCACACAGGATGAATGAGAAATGGATCACTCTCCCAGTCTTCAATCACAACATTGAAGACTGGTTAATCCACATGGAGGCAGCTCTCATCGGCTCAACAGCTACAGATAAACAGAAATACGTCACCCTGGTCTGTTCCCTGCCCACAGAAGTCGCCACACAAGTTGCAGAAGTCCTCACCAACCCTCCAGCTGACAACAAATTCTCAGCTCTACGAGATGCTCTCAAGAGGCGATACCAGTGGCCTGACACCAAGACCTATCCGGCCTCTCCCTCGGCAACTCAACGCCTGCACGTCTCTGGGACGAGATGCGGAGACTGAACTCCCGCCACCAGGGTTGTTACGATTTAAATCAAATGATTTAAATCATATGATTTAAATCGATTTAAATCAGAGTAAAAAAATCATGATTTAAATCAAAATGAATTTTTTACTAATAACTGTTTTCTCTTTTTATTCTACATGATTGAAAAGTATATGCAATGCAGCAGGTTAATAACATTATTTGGAGATACAGAATTATGTATTGTACTATAGTCTGTTCTCTCCAGTTTTGCGAAACTTTGATCATATCATAAGGTTTCATTATTAATGTATATATTTACATGAAATATATTGTTAACTAAGATAATAAATACTATTGAAATTCAGAAGAACTGTAGTATTCTCTTCTCCCGGCATTATATATCAGTCAATAAGGAGCAAGGGGCTGTAAATTTTTGCAAAGCTAGAGTGAACAGGCTGTAGGCACTTGGCTATACATATTCAGATATTCTATTTTTATCACTTAGTATGTTCTTTTTAAACAACATAAGTATTATTTCTGATCAAAGAAGCATAACTGGTTTTGTGATAAAAACTACTAAGTCTGAAAAGGTCACTTTGGATCAGCAAGTTGCTAATTATATATATGCAACAAATTGACCCTTCCGAACAGTGGAGCACGAAGAGTTTATCAAGATGATTAAAATGCTAAGACCAGGATATGTTCCACCTAATAGACATCAAATTGGAGGGTCTCTTTTGGATCAAGCCTACGATTCAGTGATTAAAAATTATTCAGAAGAACTTAGTGGGAAAACAGTTTGCATGGCCATGGATGGATGGAGTAATGTCCATAATGAGCCTATAGTATGTATAACTTTAACAGCGGACAACCGTATTTATCTTGTTGACTCTATAGACACACAATCAAGACACACAGCTGATTATCTGTTGAAATTAGCTGAATGTGCTACAAAAAGTGTGAAGACAAATTTGGATGCACAGTAAGAAGCTGTGTAACAGATAATGCTGCTAATATGGCAAAAATGAGAAGTGAATTCGGAAAAGATAAATCCATTATAACATATGGTTGCTCTGCACACCTGTTAAATTTGCTTTCACAAGACCTGCAAATCAAGAACATTAAGGAGCACATTACTGAAATCATTAAGTACTTCAGAAATCATCACATCCCAGGATCTTTGTATAGAAGAGCAGGAGGAACAATGCTAGTAATGCCATCAGACACACGATGGAACACAGTGACAGATTCTATTGAATCTTATTTAAAGAACTGGGAGACCCTTGTCAAAGTGTGCAAAGAAAATAGTGAAGACATTGATAAGAAAATTGAAAGGAAAGTTAATGATAAGGCATTAAAAAGAACTGCAGAAGACTATTTAGAGAGACTTAAGCCTATTGCTGTGGCATTGGACTGTGTCCAGAGAGAACATACCCTATTAAGTGATGCTGTAGAAATCTGGGTAAAACTGAAAACTGATATTAAGGAGTATTTAACAGATAAGAAGGATATGGATAATTTTGAAAAAAGAATCAAAGTAGCATTGACACCTGCCCATTTTCTAGCTAATGTGATAGATCCAAGGTATCAGGGCAGACATCTGACTCCTGAGCAGCGAGACATTGCAGAACAGTATGTGTGCGAGTCTCTTCCACATTTCCTTTCAACATTAATGTCCTTCCATGGAAGAAGTGCACCATTTAAAGAGGTCTATTTTGGTAAAGATGTTGTAAAATCTCTCTCACCCCTTGCTTGGTGGCAGTATTTTGCCAATGATATGACAGAAAATGTAATGGATGTTCCTAGGCAATTATTTACAGCTGTTGCATCATCAGCAGGGGTTGAGAGAATTTTTTCCACATATGGATTTGTACACTCAAAGGTAAGAAATCGCCTAGGACAGGAAAAGGCATCTAAGCTTGTCACAGTACATAAGCATTTCAATGTTCAACTAAGCTAATTTAAATGTTTTGAACTATTTTTGTTGTTTACAGAATGAGAATATTGTGTTGACTTGAAGTTATTACCGGTAATTCTTAATACACTATAATCCTACAAATGTAAGAATATAAACTTGTTACCAGTATTATTTTATTTACAAAATGAGATATGTATTATTCTGTTGACTTGAAGAAGTTCAGTTATTAATTTTTGAAACACTGTAATCCTATAAGAGCATTTATGTTAAATTTCATTATTACGTTTGGATTTGTGCACTCAAATGTAAGATATGTTACCAGTTTTCTTTTATTTTACAAAAAGAATATTATTGTGTTAAATTCCATTGGTACTTCTACTGCATAAATATCTTAATGCCAATTTTCTGTTTATTATCCTGAATAAGCTTTGTTGTAAAATACGGTTTTATGGTTTAAAAATACTATTTTAATGCAATTAGTAAAAAAAAAAAATCGATCTAAATAAAAAAAAATCCGATTTAAATCAAGTAAATCAATTTTTTTTTTTTTTTTTTTTTTTTTTTAAATCATGATTTTTTTCCAACCCTGCCCGCCACACAGACAGGCTTCCTGACAGTATCCTGCGCCAGCTTCACACTCAGAAGCTCCCTGCAGAAGTTCGTCTCGTCCTCTCAGCATTGAACTACTCCACTACCTCGGCGACCTATGCAGCCAAAGCAGACAGAGTATTCCACGAATACACTGCTGTGCACCATGCTGCCGCGAACAACTCAGTGGCCACACCATCACTTAGCTCCGGTCTTGTCAACCAGATCAATGCTCCTCAGAGAAGTAGCATTCCACCAGACAAGCAAGACATGAGGGACCTGCTACAGTCTCTACACCGTAGGATGGACACCCTCGAGCAGCTCTGCTCCTACATGCCTGCTGCTGCTCCTACATGCCTGCCCCACGCACTGTGTCCTACCGACCCCAACATCCCCGTCCTGCTGGTAGACGCCATAACCTCCGACACTATCAAGCAGCACATCACACGCCTTACTTCTGACCTTGACCACTTCACTCTTGCTGCCCATCACGACCTACTGCAAACAATACGACAGGCAGTTTCTGCATTCATGGCTACTGCCCCACCCAGCCTTCCCATCGCTCTGAACACATTCATCCCGTACCTCCTTCGCCTGTCTGCCCACAATTGCCACTTGCAGCACCACCTCGCCCACAACTTTTCTGCGTACCCTCTTTTCATTTTCAGGTACCTACTGTTCCCGATAGGGACCCTGCTCCTGACGTGGACCCTGCTCCTGATGAGGGTCCTGCATCCAGCCCTAATGACCCAGATACCCTACCTGGCACCCCTGAGAACTTTGCAACTGCCGCGAGAGAAGCACCACATTCCTCTCCTGTACAACCTTCTCTTATCCACAACCCTCCTTCTCCCTCTGCTTCTCCCACAGATCTCTTGTCCCTAGACGGAGTCGTCTCCCGTAGCGGCTGACTGATTCACACCCCCGCCAGCCATGTCTCACATGTGGAATACAACCCTACCGACAACAGGTTTCCTGCAGCTCACGGAGAGGGGGGGAGTATTGTAGTAGATGCTCTCCCCTACAACTGCCACTGCCGTTAGTCGCTGATCAGCCGATCCCACGACGAAGTTTCTCTGACAAGCCTAGCCGTCTAGACTGTGGGGGGGGGGGGGGTCGACACTAGCGACGCTTACTTCCGGTGGACGTGTATATTAGCTCCCAGCTTGCTGTGAAGTCCATTCTACCTAGAGCTCTGCAACGCAACACCTCCTCTAAAGAAGCTCCTGCACAGCAACTCCTCTACCACACAGCAACTTACCAGCACCAGACTGTTTTGTATACATTGTACTGTATAATATATTTATTTAAGAAAACCGCCATAGCTGAGTTTCCCTTCTCACCTCCATCCTAGGTGCGATTCAACATCATGAAACCCCACAACATCAACTGCAATCTGAATTTTATTCACGATAGCAGAAATATTGGTTTGACCATGCTGGAACAGCTCTGAGAGGCCCCCAAGGCACCTCACCACATCCTGTAGGAGGTGAAGGTACTGGACTATGTCAGCACTGGTTAGAAAGAGCAGGTAGTTCTTCGCTTTTCTGGATGAATCCTTGTGGTATGCGGGATCATCAGGGTTCTGTATCTGCTGCATGTGGAGTACAATAGCCTTGTAACTCTTCAGTAGATACTCCAATGCCTGCAGCATATGTGGGAGCCACCTTATACCACCCACACGTGTTGGAACCAGAAATGGTACCTGACATATGTTTTGAGCTCGCTTCAACATGCTCCTGTTGAGAGAACTCTTTTCATAGAACAGGTATATGCCTAGCAGCAGTAAGTCAACCTTTTTGGCTAGTGGAACATCCTTTACTGCATCCTTGTAAGCGAGTTCATTTTGAATGTATGTGTGAATTGGTTGTCAAATTTCGTACGCGTTATTATTTTTCGATATCTTGTTTGTGTCGGTGATAATCTGAATATGTACTTGAAATTGTTTTTTGATAATAAATGGTGTGATTGTTGATGGAAAGGCAGTTTTCATCACTAGTCAATTGTTTTTATTCTTGCCTATTATACATTCAGGTATTAAATTTTGCTGTCATTGCTTTTATATATTATGTATAGAAATGAATTCCTCAATAATAATTGTACAGTAGTATACTATATCTACATAATTAGACTGCGTTTATTCATTAAAATGCACGGTTTCCATACACCGACACGAATAGCGGTGGTATGTGTGTGTGATGTCATACAATCCCTGAACCGGCCTGGTGTTCTAGGTGGTATTGCACCAACACATTTGTCCAGTTTTATCACACTACATTACAGTATATCCTTGAGTATACTGGTATTATTTTATTTTAATTTTCATATAAAGTGTTATATACAGAAAATGGGTTTCCCTTCCGCTTGCAATACTGGTGATACAATTAAGATAACTAGCATTAATAGTGTATTCTCTATATGAAGCTCTTATACACATTGAGTGTGACTTACCACTGTCATCGGCCCACTCGCCCATCGGGTGATCCCAGACCAGCAAAATAGTAAAATCTTGTCGCCCTTATGATATTTTGGTCACCTCAGGTGACCGGGCGTTTGTGAATTTCTACCCTTGGTTATACAATAGGCTTACAGTTTTTTCATATATAATATCACAGACTAAAGTTAGGAGAATATAATTTGCATTGCTAGAATCCATGCAGGATGGCAAATGATTTGAATATAAACATCATATATTTTGCACAAGAGATACAAATTTTTGTCCTTTGTAATAAAATTAGTTAAAATTAAAATTTGTATGTCTAATGCAAACTTTAGCATGTATATATTCAAACTAATCACTATCTTATAAGAATTCCAGCAATGTTAATTATATTCTCCCAGGTCAGTTCAGTGGCATTTTATAAGAGAAAAACATAAGTCACTCTTAAGAACAGATAAATAAATAAGCAATAGACCTTGGCATCAACTGTCAAACATATCAACTCGCCTTCCTCCCCCCCCCCCCCCCCATCTTCTCAGTCAGTAATAGACCATTTCACATCCCTTAATTTTAGCTGTGTTGATTTATGAGTGTTTGTTTTAACATAATACTACAAAAAACAATGTTTTGTTTATTCTAAGAGATGGGCTGTGGTGCATCTGTGTAGACTGTCAATCTTTTAGTATTTTGTGTTTCTCTCAAGTACCAAACTTAATTATTCCACTGAAACAACACTTCGATTTAGTGCGAATTCGGTTTGAAGCGACCTCTCTTGGAATGTATCGCGTGATAGATCGACGCTCTACTGTATCAAGTGTGCGTGGCTTCAAAATGCCCATTATATTGGCCAGGTCTCAAAAAATTTCCTGGGGTGGCTTACAGCACTGTCCCCAAATCCCCCCCAGCTGGGTGGGCTCTCTGTGCTCGCCATGTTCCCCTACCCACAACTTCTTGGACCCCACCCCTCCCTTGATATTCCTGAATCCACCCCTGGGTAATGCATGTATCTCTCACTTATATGTCAAGGATTTGAATCCTGCTTGGCCTGGACACAAGTAAGGAGGGTGTTATCCAGTGTGACCCTACCAAACATGACAGGTTTCCCAGACTCTAGTTTCTTTCTGTACTAATATTGGATAGACCAACAGCCTTAATGGCTAGTAAACGGGTAAGTGGTGAAAAGAAAAAAAGCACTAAAGCTACCAATATGAACAATAACAAGAACATTTAGTTAAAATTTCACCAGAAAAGTTATGTTAATACTCTAAATCCAAGCTCTTTTCCCAAAACTTTATTAACAATCCTTGGTTTTGGTTAGGTTACATATGGTTGGTTCATGTTACAGTACAGTACTGTGCAGTATTTACATATTTACAATACGTAATATCTCCGTTAGCCGGAATCCCTCTTAACCATAAGCTTTGGGAAGGGAATGAGGGGCACATCTTCTGGAAACTTCTAAGAAAATTTTCCCAGTACCCGGCATACTCCAGAAAATTCCAGGGTGTGGAAAAATTTTTCTGAGTTTGAGAGATGAAAATCAGGTGCATTTTCCTGAAATTCCCAAGAAACATTTTCTGCTTCCTGGAAAATTCTGGGGATGAGGGATTTTTTTTTCTGGCTTTAAGAGAGTCGTCTCGTTACCCGGAAGTCTTTCATCCTCGGAAGCACTCTTCATCAATTGTAGTACCGTAATTTGTTTATAACCTTAACCTTAGACCACATGCCTAATATGGACATTACAAGGGTGAAGCCTGGTGGTCCGGATCCCCCCTTTTTCACCAGTAAATTCCAGTACTTTTTCTTTAAAATGCAGTACTCTATTGTACTCAGGCATTTTTGTATTGTAAAAAGTATTTACTGTTGACTTCAAAATATCCCCTAATATCAAGTGTGCATGGCCTCAAAATGCCCATGATAATGGTCAGATTTCAGAAAAATTTCTAGGGGGCTTACAAAGCCCCAACCCCTCAGCTGGGTCGAGCTCTCTGCACTCACCTGTTCCTCCCTACCCACAACTTCTTGGACACCCCCCTCCCCCCCCCTTGATATTCCTGGATCTGCCACTGCATTAAAATAGAAAAATAAATTTTCATAAGTAAAAATTACCACTTTCTTGTATAAATGTCCAGAATTAATATTTTTGTTCAACTCAGAATGCGACACCCAGCATGTTACCAAGGTATGTTAATTCCTAGCCAATTCGCCAGGCCAACATACAGGCAATTAAAACATCTAATAATTACTTACTAAGTAATATTAGGAGGACACGTCTCTATCTGGCATTTAATTGCAATTCTCAAAACCCCCTCATTCACCCCCCATCATACGCATCACGACCTTCATCTTCTTGCCTGGCGATTCAGCTGTAAATACACACAAAAGAAGGCTCCGTGAATTTGTGTTAAAATTGCTGAAATACTAAGTCCCACGAGGATTTTATATACAGTATTTATACTTATTAGCACAGTGAGGAAGTAGAATGACTTTTATTTTGTTAATGTCCCTCAATTATTGTATTTGGGACAATTTCTTATACGATCTCTGGTCAGCATCATGGCGACCACAACACGTCTTCTTTATGAAGGCACTTAGATCCTTGCCTTTAAGTCACTCGGTGAATGTCCCTGCGCCCTCCTGGGCTTATCTTCACTGAAAGAAAATATGTGGATATATACATGTACATATATATGTATACTGTTTATGGTTTTCTTTGTCCCAATTATTCACGTGCTAGTATGAATGCCTGTGGCTATCTCTCTTCCTACTCTTATGTTCGTTCACAAAACACCTTTGGGCTTCCGCCCAGGGTTTTCTAATTGCTCTCAGCATAAAAGCCAGAGTTGAGTTTTCTCTTCATAACTATATTTTATTGATGTCCTCAGTAGCAGGTTTAGCCTTCCTATACTGTACTGCTTGCTCAAAATTTTGCCTGAAACCTCTTACAATACCTTTGAATGTCCTGTAACAAACATTGGCAGAGATACAGTGTTATGCCATCTTCCTTTCACTCTTAAAAACCTATGATTTGTATTTACAAGGTCTGTTGCTGCAGTTTTAATGGGTGTAGGCTAGTTTTAGGTTCAGCATTACTATGCTTGCAGTTTTTGGTTGCAGAGTGGGGATCTTGTGAATGTCTGTTGCATTTTATTTTTGTAAATTCCCCCTTTTTTTTACTAACTGGAACAGTTTGGTAGACTATGTTCATGGTTTTTGACTAATGGGGAGATTTGGTTCATTTATCAATGGCACTCAGGAAAATGGTAGCATTTCACTCTTGAAGTTTCAGGATAGCACTGAAGAACTCTATGGTAATGGGAATCAAAACCAACCAATCTTAATAAATGGCAAATCCTTAGAGGCTTAGACTTTTTGTAGCACCTCCTCCTCCTTGTAGCTACTGTATAGCTGGCTTTGATTATGAGACCTATTTGTCTGTAGGGCATGTGTTAGATGTGAAGGCTTGATCCTGAGATCTATTTTTCTTGTGGAGACTGGTGGCTCAGATACCCTCCCATCACCCTTCCATTAGTGGATAAAACAACTGGGACTGAATTATGTATAATAGATTTGTCTTGAAATTTATAGATGACAGACATAGCCTGAGTGTGGAGTGTGCTGATTGGATTGGTGCAGCTCTGAGACCTCTACTGTAGGGTCCAACTGCTGTACCAGATCTTTCCTGATATGGACGTGTGGTGTGAAGGGAAAGGATGGGTGATTGTTTTACATGAGATGGATCAGTAGATTAATCCTGGGCTCATATAATTGACGGTATGTAGTTTGAAAAGTGCCTTGATAAGCAACCTTGTATTATGAGAGCTGCCTAGGTATGGGCTCCACTGTTTGACCTGTCTAGGTATGGGCTCCACTGTTTGAGCTGAGCTGCCTAGGTATGGGCTCCTCTGTTTGAGCTTCCTAGATATGGGCTCCACTGTTTGACCTGCCTAGGTATGGGCTCCACTGTTTGACCTGTCTAGGTATGGGCTCCACTGTTTGACCTGTCTAGGTATGGGCTCCACTGTTTGACCTGTCTAGGTATGGGCTCCACTGTTTGAGCTCCCAAGGTATGGGCTCCACTGTTTGAGCTGCCTAGGTATGGGCTCCACTGTTTGAGCTGCCTAGGTATGGGCTCCACTGTTTGAGCTGCCTAGGTATGGGCTCCACTGTTTGACCTGTCTAGGTATGGGCTCCACTGTTTGAGCTGCCTAGGTATGGGCTCCTCTGTTTGAGCTGCCTAGGTATGGGCTCCACTGTTTGACCTGCCTAGGTTTGGGCTCCACTGTTTGACCTGTCTAGGTATGGGCTCCACTGTTTGAGCTGCCTAGGTATGGGCTCCTCTGTTTGAGCTGCCTAGGTATGGGCTCCACTGTTTGACCTACCTAGGTTTGGGCTCCACTGTTTGACCTACCTAGGTTTGGGCTCCACTGTTTGAGCCGCCACGGTATGGGCTCCACTGTTTGAGCTGCCTTGGTATGGGCTCCTCTGTTTCAGCTGCCTAGATGTGGGCTCCACTGTTTGACCTGCCTAGGTATGGGCTCCACTGTTTGACCTGCCTAGGTATGAGCTCCACTGTTTGAGCTGCCTAGGTATGGGCTCCACTGTTTGAGCTGCCTAGGTATGAGCTCCACTGTTTGAGCCGCCACGGTATGGGCTCCACTGTTTGAGCCGCCACGGTATGGGCTCCACTGTTTGACCTGCCTAGGTATGAGCTCCACTGTTTGAGCTGCCTAGGTATGGGCTCCACTGTTTGAGCCGCCACGGTATGGGCTCCTCTGTTTGAGCTTCCTAGGTATGGGCTCCTCTTTTTGAGCTGCCTAGGTATGGGCTCCACTGTTTGACCTGCCTAGGTATGTGCTCCTCTGAGCTGCCTAGGTATGGGTTCCTCTGAGCTGCCTAGGTATGGGCTCCACTGTTTGAGCTGCTTAGGTATGGGCTCCACTGTTTGAGCTGCCTAGGTATGGGCTCCACTGTTTGAGCTGCCTAGGTATGGGCTCCTCTGTTTGAGCTTCCTAGGTATGGGTTCCTCTTTTTGAGCTGCCTCGGTATGGGCCCCCCTTATTTGATCTGCTTATGTATGGGCTCCTCTGTTTGACCTGCTTAGGTATGGGCTCCACTGTTTGACCTGCTTAGGTATGGGCTCCACTGTTTGACCTGCCTAGGTATGGGCTCCACTGTTTGACTTGCCTAGGTATGAGCTCCACTGTTTGAGCTGCCTAGGTATGGGCTCCACTGTTTGAGCTGCCTAGGTATGGGCTCCACTGTTTGACCTGCCTAGGTATGGGTTCCTCTTTTTGAGCTGCCTAGGTATGGGCCCCCCTTATTTGACCTGCTTATGTATGGGCTCCTCTGTTTGACCTGCTTAGGTATGGGCTCCACTGTTTGACTTGCCTAGGTATGGGCTCCTGTTTGACCTGCTTAGGTATGGGCTCCACTGTTTGACCTGCTTAGGTGTGGGCTCCACTGTTTGAGCTGCCTAGGTATGGGCTCCACTGTTTGAGCTGCCTAGGTATGGGCTCCACTGTTTCACCTGCCTAGGTATGGGCTCCACTGTTTGACCTGCTTAGGTATGGGCTCCACTGTTTGAGCTGCCTAGGTATGGGCTCCACTGTTTGAGCTGCCTAGGTATGGGCTCCACTGTTTGAGCTGCTTAGGTATGGACTCCACTGTTTGAGCTGCTTAGGTATGGACTCCACTGTTTGAGCTGCTTAGGTATGGGCTCCACTGTTTGACCTGCTTAGGAATGGGCTCCACTGTTTGACCTGCCTAGGTATGGGCTCCACTGTTTGAGCTGCTTAGGTGTGGGCTCCACTGTTAGACCTGCCTAGGTGTGGGCTCCACTGTTTGAGGTGCCTAGGTAAGGGCTCCACTGTTTGAGCTGCTTAGGAATGGGCTCCACTGTTTCACCTGCCTAGGTATGGGCTCCACAGTTTGAGCTGCCTAGGTATGGGCTGCACTGTTTGAGCTGCCTAGGTATGGGCTGCACTGTTTGTTCTTGCTAGGTATGGGCTCAACTGTTAGAGCTGCTGAGGTGTGGGCTCCACTGTTTGACCTGCTAATGTTTGGGCTCCTCTGTTTGACCTGCTCAGGTATGAGCTCCTCTGTTTGACCTGCTTAGGTATGGGCTCCACTGTTTGAGCTGCCTAGGTATGGGTTCCATTGTTTGAGCTGCCTAGGTATGGGCTCCTCTGTTTGAGCTTCCTAGGTATGGGCTCCTCTTTTTGAGCTGCCTAGGTATGGGCTCCACTGTTTGACCTGCCTAGGTATGGGCTCCACTGTTTGACCTGCTTATGTATGGGCTCCTCTGTTTGACCTGCTTAGGTGTGGGCTCCACTGTTTGAGCTGCCTGGGTATGAGCTCCACTGTTTGAGCCGCCACGGTATGGGCTCCTCTGTTTGAGCTGCCTTGGTATGGGCTCCTCTGTTTCAGCTGCCTAGATGTGGGCTCCACTGTTTGACCTGCCTATGTATGGGCTCCACTGTTTGACCTGCCTAGGTATGAGCTTCACTGTTTGAGCTGCCTAGGTATGGGCTCCACTGTTTGAGCTGCCTAGGTATGAGCTCCACTGTTTGAGCTGCCACGGTATGGGCTCCACTGTTTGAGCTGCCTAGGTATGGGCTCCTCTGTTTGAGCTTCCTAGGTATGGGCTCCTCTTTTTGAGCTGCCTTGGTATGGGCTCCACTGTTTGACCTGCCTAGGTATGTGCTCCTCTGAGCTGCCTAGGTATGGGTTCCTCTGAGCTGCCTAGGTATGGGCTCCACTGTTTGAGCTGCCTAGGTATGGGCTCCTCTGTTTGAGCTTCCTAGGTATGGGTTCCTCTTTTTGAGCTGCCTAGGTATGGGCCCCCCTTATTTGACCTGCTTATGTATGGGCTCCACTGTTTGAGCTGCCTAGGTATGGGCCCCCCTTATTTGACCTGCTTATGTATGGGCTCCTCTGTTTGACCTGCTTAGGTATGGGCTCCACTGTTTGACCTGCTTAGGTATGGGCTCCACTGTTTGACCTGCTTAGGTATGGGCTCCACTGTTTGACTTGCCTAGGTATGGGCTCCTCTGTTTGAGCTTCCTAGGTATGGGTTCCTCTTTTTGAGCTGCCTAGGTATGGGCCCCCCTTATTTGACCTGCTTATGTATGGGCTCCTCTGTTTGACCTGCTTAGGTATGGGCTCCACTGTTTGACTTGCCTAGGTATGGGCTCCTCTGTTTGACCTGCTTAGGTATGGGCTCCACTGTTTGACCTGCTTAGGTGTGGGCTCCACTGTTTGAGCTGCCTAGGTATGGGCTCCACTGTTTGAGCTGCTTAGGAATGGGCTCCACTGTTTCACCTGCCTAGGTATGGGCTCCACAGTTTGAGCTGCCTAGGTATGGGCTCCACTGTTTGAGCTGCCTAGGTATGGGCTGCACTGTTTGTTCTTGCTAGGTATGGGCTCAACTGTTAGAGCTGCTGAGGTGTGGGCTCCACTGTTTGACCTGCTAATGTTTGGGCTCCTCTGTTTGACCTGCTCAGGTATGAGCTCCTCTGTTTGACCTGCCTAGGTATGGGCTCCACTGTTTGAGCTGCTTAGGTGTGGGCTCCACTGTTAGACCTGCCTAGGTGTGGGCTCCACTGTTTGAGGTGCCTAGGTAAGGGCTCCACTGTTTGAGCTGCTTAGGTATGGGCTCCACTGTTTGAGCTGCCTAGGTGTGGGCTCCACTGTTTGAGGTGCCTAGGTAAGGGCTCCACTGTTTCACCTGCCTAGGTATGGGCTCCACTGTTTGAGCTGCCTAGGTATGGGTTCCACTGTTTGAGCTGCCTAGGTATGGGCTCCTCTGTTTGAGCTTCCTAGGTATGGGCTCCTCTTTTTGAGCTGCCTAGGTATGGGCTCCACTGTTTGACCTGCCTAGGTATGGGCTCCACTGTTTGACCTGCTTATGTATGGGCTCCTCTGTTTGACCTGCTTATGTATGGGCTCCTCTGTTTGACCTGCTTAGGTGTGGGCTCCACTGTTTGAGCTGCCTAGGTATGGGCTCCTCTTTTTGAGCTGCCTAGGTATGGGCTCCACTGTTTGAGCTGCCTAGGTATGGGCTCCACTGTTTGACCTGCCTAGGTATGGGCTCCACTGTTTGACCTGCCTAGGTATGGGCTCCACTGTTTGACCTGCCTAGGTATGGGCTCCACTGTTTGACCTGCCTAGGTATGGGCTCCTCTGTTTGACCTGCCTAGGTATGGGCTCCACTGTTTGACCTGCCTAGGTATGGGCTCCACTGTTTGAGCTGCCTAGGTATGGGCTCCTCTGTTTGAGCTGCCTAGGTATGGGCTCCACTGTTTCAGCTACCTCGGTATGGACTCCACTGTTTCAGCTGCCTAGGTATGGGCTCCTCTGTTTCAGCTGCCTAGGTGAGGGCTCCACTGTTTGACCTGCCTATGTATGGGCTCCTTTGTTTGACCTGCGTAGGTATGGGCTCCACTGTTTGACCTGCCTAGGTATGGGCTCCTCTGTTTAAGCTGCTTTGGTGTGGGCTCCACTGTTTGAGCTGCCTAGGTATGGGCTTCACTGTTTGAGCTGCCAAGGTATGGGCTCCACTGTTTCAGCTGCCAAGGTATGGGTTCCACTGTTTGTGCTGCCTAGGAATGGGCTCCACTGTTTGAGCTGCTTAGGTATGGGCTCCACTGTTTGAACCTGCCTAGGTATGGGCTCCACTGTTTCAGCTGCCTCGGTATGGGCTCCACTGTTTGAGCTGCCAAGGTATGGGCTCCTCTGTTTGAGCTGCCTAGGTATGGGCTCCACTGTTTTACCTGCCTAGGTATGGGTTCCACTGTTTGTGCTGCCTAGGAATGGGCTCCACTGTTTGAGCTGCTTAGGTATGGGCTCCACTGTTTGAACCTGCCTAGGTATGGGCTCCTCTGTTTGACCTACCTAGGTATGGGTTCCACTGTTTGAGCTGCCTAGGTATGGGCTCCACTGTTTGACCTGCCTAGGTATGGGCTCCACTGTTTGAGCTGCTTAGGTGTGGGCTCCACTGTTTGACCTGCCTAGGTTTGGGCTCCACTATTTGAGCTGCTTAGGTATGGGCTCCACTGTTTGAGCTGCTTAGGTGTGGGCTCCACTGTTTGAGCTGCGTAGGTATGGGCTCCACTGTTTGAGGTGCCTAGGTAAGGGCTCCACTGTTTGAGCTGCCTAGGTATGGGCTCCACTGTTTGAGCTGCCTAGGTATGGGCTCCACTGTTTGACCTGCTAGGTATGGGCTCCACTGTTTGACCTGCCTAGGTATGGGCTCCACTGTTTGAGCTGCTTATGTATGGGCTCCTCTGTTTGACCTGCTTAGGTATGGGCTCCTCTGTTTGACCTGCTTCGGTATGGGCTCCACTGTTTAACTTGCCTAGGTATGGGCTCCTCTGTTTCAGCTGCCTAGGAGTGGGCTCCACTGTTTGACCTGTCTAGGTATGGGCTCCTCTGTTTGAGCTGCCAAGGTATGGACTCCTCTGTTCGAGCTGCCTAGGTATGGGCTCCACTGTTTTACCTGACTAGGTATGGGCTCCTCTGTTTGAGCTGCCTAGGTATGGGCTGCACTGTTTGGCTGCCTAGGTATGGGCTCCACTCTTTGAGCTGCCCAGGTATGGGCTCCACTCTTTGAGCTGCCTCGGTATGGGCTCCTCTTTTTCAGCTGCCTAGGTATGGGCTCATCTGTTTCAGCTGCCTAGGTGTGGGCTCCACTCTTTGACCTGCCTATGTATGGGCTCCACTGTTTGAGCTGCCTAGGTATGGGCTCCACTGTTTGAGCTGCCTAGGTATGTGCTCCTCTGAGCTGCCTAGGTTTGGGTTCGTCTGTTTAAGCTGCCTAGGTATGGGCTCCACTGTTTGAGCTGCCTAGGTATGGGCTCCACTGTTTGAGCTGCCTAGGTATGGGCTCCACTGTTTGACCTGCCTAGGTATGGGCTCCACTGTTTGAGCTGCCTAGGTATGGGCTCCACTGTTTCAGCTGCCTAGGTGTGGGCTCCACTGTTTCACCTGCCTAGGTGTGGGCTCCACTGTTTGAGCTGCTTAGGTATGGGCTCCACTGTTTGAGCTGCTTTGGTATGGGCTCCTCTGTTTGACCTGCTTAGGTATGGGCTCCTCTGTTTGACCTGCTTAGGTATGGGCTCCACTGTTTGACTTGCCTAGGTATGTGCTCTGAGCTGCCTAGGTATGTGCTCTGAGCTGCCTAGGTATGGGCTCCACTGTTTGAGCTGCCTAGGTATGGGCTCCACTGTTTGAGCTGCCTAGGTATGGGCTCCACTGTTTGAGCTGCCTAGGTATGGGCTCCACTGTTTGAGCTGCCTAGGTATGGGCTCCACTGTTTGACCTGCCTAGGTATGGGCTACACTGTTTGAGCTGCCTCGGTATGGGCTCCTCTGTTTCAGCTGCCTCGGTATGGGCTCCTCTGTTTCAGCTGCCTAGGTGTGGGCCCCACTGATTTGATCAGTCTAGGTATTGGCTCCACTGTTTGAGCTGCCTAGGTATGGGCTCCACTGTTTGACCTGCCTAGGTATGGGCTCCACTGTTTGAGCTGCCTAGGTATGGGCTCCACTGTTTGAGCTGCCTAGGTATGGGCTCCACTGTTTGAGCTGCCTAGGTATGGGCTCCACTGTTTGAGCTGCCTAGGTATGGGCTCCTCTGTTTGACCTGCTTAGGTATGGGCTCCACTGTTTGAGCTGCTTAGGTATGGGCTCCACTGTTTGAGCTGCCTAGGTATGGGCTCCACTGTTTGCGGTGCCTAGGTAAGGGCTCCATTGTTAGAGCTGCTTAGGTATGGGCTCCACTGTTTGACCTGCCTAGGTATGGGCTCCACTGTTTGAGCTGCCTAGGTATGGGCTCCACTGTTTGACCTGCTTATGTATGGGCTCCTCTGTTTGACCTGCTTAGGTATGGGCTCCACTGTTTGACTTGCCTAGGTATGGGCTCCACTGTTTGAGCTGCCTAGGTATGGGCTCCACTGATTGACCTGCTTATGTATGGGCTCCTCTGTTTGACCTGCTTAGGTATGGGGTCCACTGTTTGACTTGCCTAGGTATGGGCTACTCTGTTTGAGCTGCTTAGGTGTGGGCTCCACTCTTTGAGCTGCCTAGGTATGGGCTCCACTGTTTGACTTGCCTAGGTATGGGCTCCACTGTTTGAGCTGCTTAGGTGTGGGCTCCACTGTTTGAGCTGCCTAGGTATGGGCTCCACTGTTTGACCTGCCTAGGTATGGGCTCCACTGTTTGAGCTGCCTAGGTATGGGCTCCTCTGTTTGAGCTGCCTAGGTATGGGCTCCACTGTTTGAGCTGCCTAGGTATGGGCTCCACTGTTTGAGCTGCCTAGGTATGGGCTCCTCTGTTTGAGCTGCCTAGGTATGGGCTCCACTGTTTGACCTGCCTAGGTATGGGCTCCACTGTTTGACCTGCCTAGGTATGGGCTCCACTGTTTGAGCTGCCTAGGTATGGGCTCCACTGTTTGAGCTGCCTAGGTATGGGCTCCACTGTTTGAGCTGCCTAGGTATGGGCTCCACTGTTTGAGCTGCCTAGGTATGGGCTCCACTGTTTTAGCTGCTTAGGTGTGAGCTCCACTGTTTGACCTGCCTAGGTTTGGGCGCCACTGTCTGAGATACTTGGGTATGGGCTCCACTGTTTGAGCTGCTTAGGTGTGGGCTCCACTGTTTGACCTGCCTAGGTATGGGCTCCTCTGTTTGAGCTGCCTAGGTATGGGCTCCACTGTTTGACCTGACTAGGTATGGGCTCCACTGTTTGACCTGCTTAGGTATGGGCTCCACTGTTTGAGCTGCTTAGGTATGGGCTCCACTGTTTGACTTGCCTAGGTATGGGCGCCTTTGTTTGAGCTGCCTAGTTTTGGGCTCCACTTTTTGACCTGACGAGGTGTGGGCTCCACTGTTTGACTTGCTTAGGTTTGGGTCCACTGTTTGAGCTGCTTAGGTATAGGCTCCACTGTTTGACTTGCCTAGGTATGGGCTCCACTGTTTGAGCTGCTTAGGTGTGGGCTCCACTGTTTGAGCTGCTTCGGTGTGGGCTCCACTGTTTGAGCTGCCTAGGTATGGGCTCCACTTTTTTGAGGTGCCTAGGTAAGGGCTCCACTGTTTGATCTGCTTAGGTATGGGCTCCACTGTTTGACCCGCCTTGGTATGGGCTCCTCAGTTTGAGCTTCTTAGGTATGGGCTCCACTGTTTGAGCTGCCTAGGTATGGGCTCCACTGTTTGACCTGTCTTGGTATGGGCTCCACTGTTTGACCTGTCTAGGTATGGGCTCCACTGTTTGAGCTGCCTAGGTATGGGCTCCTCTGTTTGAGCTGCCTAGTCATTGGCTCCACTTTTTGACCTGCCTAGGTATGGGCTCCACTGTTTGAGCTCCCTAGGTATGGGCTCCACTGTTTGAGCTGCCTCGGTATGGGCTCCACTGTTTGAGCTGCCTCGGTATGGGTTCCTCTGTTTGAGCTGCCTCGGTATGGGCTCCACTGTTTGACCTGTCTTGGTATGGGCTCCACTGTATGACCTGTCTAGGTATGGGCTCCAATGTTTGAACTGCCTATGTATGGGCTCCACTGTTTGAGCTTCCTAGGTATGGGCTCCACTCTTTGAGCTGCCTAGGTATGGGTTCCTCTGTTTGAACTGCCTTGGTATGGGCTCCACTGTTAGAGCTGCTGGGGTAGGGGCTCCACTGTTTCACCTGCCTAGGTCAGGGCTCCACTGTTTCACCTGTTTATGTATGGGCTCCACTGTTTCACCTGCCTAGGTATGGGCTGTACTGTTTGTTCTGCCTAGGTATGGGCTCCACTGTTAGAGCTGCTTAGGTGTGGGCTTCACTGTTTGAGCTGCCTATGTATGGGCTGCACTGTTTGAGCTGCCTAGGTATGGGCTCCACTGTTTGACCTGACGAGATGTGGGCTCCACTGTTTGACCTGCTTAGGTATGGGCTCCACTGTTTGACTTGCCTAGGTATGGGCTCCACTATTTGAGCTGCCTAGTTATGGGCTCCACTGTTTGACTTGACGAGGTGTGGGCTCCACTGTTTGACCTGCTTAGGTATGGGCTCCACTGTTTGAGCTGCTTAGGTATGGGCTCCACTGTTTTACTTGCCTAGGTATGGGCTCCACTGTTTGAGCTGCTTAGGTGTGGGCTCCACTGTTTGACCTGCCTAGGTGTGGGCTCCACTGTTTGAGCTGCCTAGGTATGGGCTCCACTGTTTGAGCTGCTTAGGTATGGGCTCCACTGTTTGACCTGCCTAGGTGGGCCACTGTTGAGCTGGTATGGGCTCCACTGTTTGAGCTGCCTAGGTATGGGCTCCACTGTTTGACCTGCCTAGGTATGGGCTCCACTGTTTGAGCTGCCTAGGTATGGGCTCCACTGTTTGAGCTGCCTAGGTATGGGCTCCACTGTTTGAGCTGCCTAGGTATGGGCTCCACTGTTTGAGCTGCATAGGTATGGGCACTGTTTGACCTGCCTCGGTATGGGCTCCTCTGTTTGAGCTGCCTAGGTATGGGCTCCACTGTTTGACCTGCCTAGGTATGGGCTCCACTGTTTGAGCTGCCTAGGTATGGGCTCCACTGTTTGAGCTGCTTAGGTATGGGCTCCACTGTTTGAGCTGCCTAGGTATGGGCTCCACTGTTTGAGCTGCTTAGGTATGGGCTCCACTGTTTGAGCTGCCAGGTATGGGCTCCACTGTTTGAGCTGCCTAGGTATGGGCTCCACTGTTTGAGCTGCCTAGGTAGGGCTCCACTGTTTGAGCTGCTAGGTATGGGCTCCACTGTTTGACTGCCTAGGTATGGGCTCCTGTTGAGCTGCTAGGTATGGGCTCCACTGTTTGAGCTGCATAGGTATGGGTTCCACTGTTTGACCTGCATAGGTATGGGCTTCACTGTTTGACCTGCCTAGGTATGGGCTCCACTGTTTGAGCTGCCTAGGTATGGGCTCCACTGTTTGAGCTGCCTAGGTATGGGCTCCACTGTTTGAGCTGCCTAGGTATGGGCTCCACTGTTTGAGCTGCCTAGGTATGGGCTCCACTGTTTGAGCTGCCTAGGTATGGGCTCCACTGTTTGACCTGCTGGTATGGGCTCCACTGTTGACCTGTCTAGGTATGGGCTCCACTGTTTGAACTGCCTAGGTATGGGCTCCACTGTTTGAGCTGCCTAGGTATGGGCTCCACTGTTTGAGCTGCCTAGGTATGGGCTCCTCTGTTTGAGCTGCCTAGGTATGGGCTCCACTGTTGAGCTGCCTAGGTATGGGCTCCACTGTTTCACCTGCCTAGGTCAGGGCTCCACTGTTTGACCTGCTTAGGTATGGGCTCCACTGTTTGACCTGCCTAGGTATGGGCTCACTGTTTGTGCTGCATAGGTGTGGGCTCAACTGTTTGAGCTGCTTAGGTATGGGCTCACTGTTTGAGCTGCCTAGGTATGGGCTCACTGTTTGAGCTGCCTAGGTATGGGCTCCACTGTTTGACCTGCGTAGGTATGGGCTGCACTGTTTGACCTGCCTAGGTATGGGCTCCACTGTTTGAACCTGCCTAGGTATGGGCTCCACTGTTTGAGCTGCCTAGGTATGGGCTCCACTGTTTGACTGCGAGGTGTGGGCTCCACTGTTTGACCTGCTAGGTATGGGCTCCACTGTTTGAGCTGCCTAGGTATGGGCTCCACTGTTTGACTGCCTAGGTATGGGCTCCACTGTTTGAGCTGCTTAGGTATGGGCTCCACTGTTTGAGCTGCCTAGGTATGGGCTCCACTGTTTGACCTGCCTAGGTATGGGCTCCACTGTTTGAGCTGCCTAGGTATGGGCTCCACTGTTTGACCTGCCTAGGTATGGGCTCCACTGTTTGAGCTGCCTAGGTATGGGCTCCACTGTTTGACCTGCCTAGGTATGGGCTCCACTGTTTGAGCTGCTTAGGTATGGGCTCCACTGTTTGAGCTGCCTAGGTATGGGCTCCACTGTTTGAGCTGCCTAGGTATGGGCTCCTCTGTTTGAGCTGCCTAGGTATGGGCTCCACTGTTTGAGCTGCCTAGGTATGGGCTCCTCTGTTTGAGCTGCCTAGGTATGGGCTCCACTGTTTGACCTGCCTAGGTATGGGCTCCACTGTTTGAGCGGCTTCGGTGTAGGCTCCACTGTTTGAGCTGCCTAGGTATGGGCTCCACTGTTTGAGCTGCCTAGGTATGGGCTCCACTGTTTGAGCTGCCTAGGTATGGGCTCCACTGTTTGAGCTGCCTAGGTATGGGCTCCACTGTTTGAGCTGCCTGTATGGTCCACTGTTTGAGCTGCTTAGGTATGGGCTCCACTGTTTGAGCTTCCTAGGTATGGGCTCCACTGTTTGAGCTGCCTAGGTATGGGCTCCACTGTTTGAGCTGCCTAGGTATAGGCTCCACTGTTTGAACCTGCTTAGGTATGGGCTCCACTGTTTGAACCTGGCTAGGTATGGGCTCCACTGTTTGAGCTGCCTAGGTATGGGCTCCACTGTTTGACCTGCCTAGGTATGGGCTCCACTGTTTGAGCTGCCTAGGTATGGGCTACTGTTTGACCTGCCTATGTATGGGCTCCACTGTTTGAGCTGCCTAGGTATGGGCTCCACTGTTTGACCTGCCTAGGTATGGGCTCCACTGTTTGAGCTGCCTAGGTATGGGCTCCACTGTTTGAGCTGCTTAGGTATGGGCTCACTGTTTGACCTGCCTAGGTATGGGCTCCACTGTTGAGTGCTAGGTATCGGCTCCACTGATTGACCTGCCTAGGTATGGGCTCCACTGTTTGAGCTGCCTAGGTATGGGCTGCACTGTTTGACCTGCCTAGGTATGGGCTACACTGTTTGATCTGCCTAGGAATGGGCTCCACTGTTTGACTTGCTTATGTATGGGCTCCTCTGTTTGACCTGCTTAGGTATAGGCTCCTCTCTTTGACCTGCTTAGGTATGGGCTCCACTGTTTGAGCTGCCTAGGTATGGGCTCCACTGTTTGAGCTGCTTAGGTATGGGCTCCTCTGTTTGAGCTTTCTAGGTATGGGCTCCTCTTTTATAGCTGCCTAGGTATGGGCTCCACTGTTTGACCTGCCTCGGTATGGGTTCCTCTGTTTGAGCTGCCTAGGTATGGCTCCATTGTTTTTCCTGTTTTTGTATTGGCTCCTCTGTTTGACCTGCTTTGGTATGGGCTCCTCTTTTTGAGCTGCCTAGGTATGGGCTCCTCTGCTTGAGCTGCCTAGGTATGGGCTCCTCTATGAGAGTTGCCTGGGTATCGGCTCCTCTATGAGAGCAGCCTGGGTATGTGCTCCTCTATGAGAGCTTCTTGGGTATGGGCTCCTCTAAGAGAGCTGCCTGGGTATGGGCTCCTTTATGAGAGCTGCCTGGGTATGGGCTCCTCTAAGAGAGCTGCCTGGGTATGTCTCCTTTATGAGAGCTGCCTGGGTATGGGCTCCTCTATGAAAGCTGCCTGGGTATGGGCTCCTTTATGAGAGCTGCCTGGGTATGGGCTCCTCTATGAGAGCTGCCTGGATTTGGGCTCTATGTGAGCTGCCTGGGTATGGGTTCCTCTTTTTGAGCTGCCTGGGTATGGGCTCTTTTTGAGCTGCCTGGGTATGGGCTCCACTGTTTGAGCTGCCTAGGTATGGGCTCCTCTATGAGAGTTGTCTGGGTATGGGCTCCTCTATGAGAGTTGTCTGGGTATGGGCTCGTCTATGAGAGCAGCCTGGGTATGGGTTCCTCTATGAGAGCTACATGGGTATGGGCTCCTCTATGAGAGCTGCCTTGGTATGGGCTCCTCTATGAGAGCTGCCTGGGTATGGGCTCCTCTATGAGAGCTGCCTGGGGATGGGCTCCTCTTTTTGAGCTGCCTAAGTATGGGCTCCACTGTTTGACCTGTCTTGGTATGGGCTCCACTGTTTGAGCTGCCTAGGTATGTGCTCTGAGGTGCCTAGGTATGGGTTCCTCTGTTTGAGCTGCCTAGGTATGGGCTCCACTGTTTGAGCTGCCTAGGTATGGGCTCCACTGTTTGAGCTGTCTAGGTATGGGCTCCACTGTTTGAGCTGCCTAGGTATGGGATCCTGTTTGAGCTTCCTAAGTATGGGCTCTTCTTTTTGAGCTGCCTAGGCATGAGCTCCACTCTTTGAGCTGCCTAGGTATGGGCTCCACTGTTTGAGCTGCCTAGGTATGGGCTCCACTGTTTGACCTGCTTATGTATGGGCTCCTCTGTTTGACATGCTTAGGTATTGGCTCCTCTGTTTGACCTGCTTAGGTGTGGGCTCCGCTTTGTGCTGGCTAGGTATGGGCGCCACTGTTTGAGCTGCCTAGGTATGGGCTCCACTGTTTGACCCGCCTAGGTTTGGGCTCCTCTGTTTGAGCTGCCTAGGTATGGGCACTGTTTGACCTGCCTAGGTATGGGCTCCACTGTTTGAGCTGCCTTGGTATAGGCTCCACTGTTTGAACCTGCTTAGGTATGGGCTCCACTGTTTGAACCTGCCTAGGTATGGGCTCCACTGTTTGAGCTGCCTAGGTATGGGCTCCACTGTTTGACCTGCCTAGGTATGGGCTCCACTGTTTGAGCTGCCTAGGTATGGGCACTGACCTGCCTAGGTATGGGCTGCACTGTCTGAGGTGCCTAGGTATAGGCTCCACTGATTGACCTGCCTAGGTATGGGCTCCACTGTTTGAGCTGCCTAGGTATGGGCTCCACTGTTTGACCTGCCTAGGTATGGGCTCCTCTGTTTGAGCTGCCTTGGGTATGGGCTTCTCTTTTTGAGCTGCCTAAGTATGGGCTCCACTATTTAACCTGCCTAATTATGGGTTCCTCTGAGCTGCCTAGGTGTGGGCTCCACTGAGCTGCTTAGGTATGGGCTCAACTGTTTGAGCTGCCTAGGTATAGGCTCCACTGTTTGAACCTGCTTAGGTATGGGCTCCACTGTTTGAACCTGCCTAGGTATGGGCTCCACTGTTTGAGCTGCCTAGGTATGGGCTCCACTGTTTGACCCGCCTAGGTATGGGCTCCTCTGTTTGAGCTGCCTAGGTATGGGCACTGTTTGACCTGCCTAGGTATGGGCTCCACTGTTTGAGCTGCCTAGGTATAGGCTCCACTGTTTGAACCTGCTTAGGTATGGGCTCCACTGTTTGAACCTGCCTAGGTATGGGCTCCACTGTTTGAGCTGCCTAGGTATGGGCTCCACTGTTTGACCTGCCTAGGTATGGGCTCCACTGTTTGAGCTGCCTAGGTATGGGCTTCTCTTTTTGAGCTGCCTAAGTATGGGCTCCACTATTTGACCTGCCTAATTATGGGTTCCTCTGAGCTGCCTAGGTGTGGGCTCCACTGAGCTGCTTAGGTATGGGCTCAACTGTTTGACCTTCCTAGGTATGGGCTCTACTGTCTAAGCTGCCTAGGTATGGGCTCCACTGTTTGAGCTGCCTAGGTATGGGTTCCACTGTTTGAGCTGCCTAGGTATGGGCTACACTGTTTGATCTGCCTAGGAATGGGCTCCACTGTTTGACCTGCTTATGTATGGGCTCCTCTGTTTGACCTGCTTAGGTATAGGCTCCTCTCTTTGACCTGCTTAGGTATGGGCTCCACTGTTTGAGCTGCCTAGGTATGGGCTCCACTGTTTGAGCTGCTTAGGTATGGGCTCCTCTGTTTGAGCTTTCTAGGTATGGGCTCCTCTTTTTTAGCTGCCTAGGTATGGGCTCCACTGTTTGACCTGCCTCGGTATGGGTTCCTCTGTTTGAGCTGCCTAGGTATGGCTCCATTGTTTTTCCTGTTTTTGTATTGGCTCCTCTGTTTGACCTGCTTTGGTATGGGCTCCTCTTTTTGAGCTGCCTAGGTATGGGCTCCTCTGCTTGAGCTGCCTAGGTATGGGCTCCTCTATGAGAGTTGCCTGGGTATCGGCTCCTCTATGAGAGCAGCCTGGGTATGTGCTCCTCTATGAGAGCTTCTTGGGTATGGGCTCCTCTAAGAGAGCTGCCTGGGTATGGGCTCCTTTATGAGAGCTGCCTGGGTATGGGCTCCTCTAAGAGAGCTGCCTGGGTATGTCTCCTTTATGAGAGCTGCCTGGGTATGGGCTCCTCTATGAAAGCTGCCTGGGTATGGGCTCCTTTATGAGAGCTGCCTGGGTATGGGCTCCTCTATGAGAGCTGCCTGGATATGGGCTCTATGAGAGCTGCCTGGGTATGGGTTCCTCTTTTTGAGCTGCCTGGGTATGGGCTCCTCTTTTTGAGCTGCCTGGGTATGGGCTCCACTGTTTGAGCTGCCTAGGTATGGGCTCCTCTATGAGAGTTGTCTGGGTATGGGCTCCTCTATGAGAGTTGTCTGGGTATGGGCTCCTCTATGAGAGTTGTCTGGGTATGGGCTCGTCTATGAGAGCAGCCTGGGTATGGGTTCCTCTATGAGAGCTACATGGGTATGGGCTCCTCTATGAGAGCTGCCTTGGTATGGGCTCCTCTATGAGAGCTGCCTGGGTATGGGCTCCTCTATGAGAGCTGCCTGGGGATGGGCTCCTCTTTTTGAGCTGCCTAAGTATGGGCTCCACTGTTTGACCTGTCTTGGTATGGGCTCCACTGTTTGAGCTGCCTAGGTATGTGCTCTGAGGTGCCTAGGTATGGGTTCCTCTGTTTGAGCTGCCTAGGTATGGGCTCCACTGTTTGAGCTGCCTAGGTATGGGCTCCACTGTTTGAGCTGTCTAGGTATGGGCTCCACTGTTTGAGCTGCCTAGGTATGGGATCCTGTTTGAGCTTCCTAAGTATGGGCTCTTCTTTTTGAGCTGCCTAGGCATGAGCTCCACTCTTTGAGCTGCCTAGGTATGGGCTCCACTGTTTGAGCTGCCTAGGTATGGGCTCCACTGTTTGACCTGCTTATGTATGGGCTCCTCTGTTTGACATGCTTAGGTATTGGCTCCTCTGTTTGACCTGCTTAGGTGTGGGCTCCGCTTTGTGCTGGCTAGGTATGGGCGCCACTGTTTGAGCTGCCTAGGTATGGGCTCCACTGTTTGACCCGCCTAGGTTTGGGCTCCTCTGTTTGAGCTGCCTAGGTATGGGCACTGTTTGACCTGCCTAGGTATGGGCTCCACTGTTTGAGCTGCCTTGGTATAGGCTCCACTGTTTGAACCTGCTTAGGTATGGGCTCCACTGTTTGAACCTGCCTAGGTATGGGCTCCACTGTTTGAGCTGCCTAGGTATGGGCTCCACTGTTTGACCTGCCTAGGTATGGGCTCCACTGTTTGAGCTGCCTAGGTATGGGCACTGACCTGCCTAGGTATGGGCTGCACTGTCTGAGGTGCCTAGGTATAGGCTCCACTGATTGACCTGCCTAGGTATGGGCTCCACTGTTTGAGCTGCCTAGGTATGGGCTCCACTGTTTGACCTGCCTAGGTATGGGCTCCTCTGTTTGAGCTGCCTTGGGTATGGGCTTCTCTTTTTGAGCTGCCTAAGTATGGGCTCCACTATTTGTCCTGCCTAATTATGGGTTCCTCTGAGCTGCCTAGGTGTGGGCTCCACTGAGCTGCTTAGGTATGGGCTCAACTGTTTGAGCTGCCTAGGTATAGGCTCCACTGTTTGAACCTGCTTAGGTATGGGCTCCACTGTTTGAACCTGCCTAGGTATGGGCTCCACTGTTTGAGCTGCCTAGGTATGGGCTCCACTGTTTGACCCGCCTAGGTATGGGCTCCTCTGTTTGAGCTGCCTAGGTATGGGCACTGTTTGACCTGCCTAGGTATGGGCTCCACTGTTTGAGCTGCCTAGGTATAGGCTCCACTGTTTGAACCTGCTTAGGTATGGGCTCCACTGTTTGAACCTGCCTAGGTATGGGCTCCACTGTTTGAGCTGCCTAGGTATGGGCTCCACTGTTTGACCTGCCTAGGTATGGGCTCCACTGTTTGAGCTGCCTAGGTATGGGCTTCTCTTTTTGAGCTGCCTAAGTATGGGCTCCACTATTTGACCTGCCTAATTATGGGTTCCTCTGAGCTGCCTAGGTGTGGGCTCCACTGAGCTGCTTAGGTATGGGCTCAACTGTTTGACCTGCCTAGGTATGGGCTCTACTGTCTAAGCTGCCTAGGTATGGGCTCCACTGTTTGAGCTGCCTAGGTATGGGTTCCACTGTTTGAGCTGCCTAGGTATGGGCTACACTGTTTGATCTGCCTAGGAATGGGCTCCACTGTTTGACCTGCTTATGTATGGGCTCCTCTGTTTGACCTGCTTAGGTATAGGCTCCTCTCTTTGACCTGCTTAGGTATGGGCTCCACTGTTTGAGCTGCCTAGGTATGGGCTCCACTGTTTGAGCTGCTTAGGTATGGGCTCCTCTGTTTGAGCTTTCTAGGTATGGGCTCCTCTTTTTTAGCTGCCTAGGTATGGGCTCCACTGTTTGACCTGCCTCGGTATGGGTTCCTCTGTTTGAGCTGCCTAGGTATGGCTCCATTGTTTTTCCTGTTTTTGTATTGGCTCCTCTGTTTGACCTGCTTTGGTATGGGCTCCTCTTTTTGAGCTGCCTAGGTATGGGCTCCTCTGCTTGAGCTGCCTAGGTATGGGCTCCTCTATGAGAGTTGCCTGGGTATCGGCTCCTCTATGAGAGCAGCCTGGGTATGTGCTCCTCTATGAGAGCTTCTTGGGTATGGGCTCCTCTAAGAGAGCTGCCTGGGTATGGGCTCCTTTATGAGAGCTGCCTGGGTATGGGCTCCTCTAAGAGAGCTGCCTGGGTATGTCTCCTTTATGAGAGCTGCCTGGGTATGGGCTCCTCTATGAAAGCTGCCTGGGTATGGGCTCCTTTATGAGAGCTGCCTGGGTATGGGCTCCTCTATGAGAGCTGCCTGGATATGGGCTCTATGAGAGCTGCCTGGGTATGGGTTCCTCTTTTTGAGCTGCCTGGGTATGGGCTCCTCTTTTTGAGCTGCCTGGGTATGGGCTCCACTGTTTGAGCTGCCTAGGTATGGGCTCCTCTATGAGAGTTGTCTGGGTATGGGCTCCTCTATGAGAGTTGTCTGGGTATGGGCTCGTCTATGAGAGCAGCCTGGGTATGGGTTCCTCTATGAGAGCTACATGGGTATGGGCTCCTCTATGAGAGCTGCCTTGGTATGGGCTCCTCTATGAGAGCTGCCTGGGTATGGGCTCCTCTATGAGAGCTGCCTGGGGATGGGCTCCTCTTTTTGAGCTGCCTAAGTATGGGCTCCACTGTTTGACCTGTCTTGGTATGGGCTCCACTGTTTGAGCTGCCTAGGTATGTGCTCTGAGGTGCCTAGGTATGGGTTCCTCTGTTTGAGCTGCCTAGGTATGGGCTCCACTGTTTGAGCTGCCTAGGTATGGGCTCCACTGTTTGAGCTGTCTAGGTATGGGCTCCACTGTTTGAGCTGCCTAGGTATGGGATCCTGTTTGAGCTTCCTAAGTATGGGCTCTTCTTTTTGAGCTGCCTAGGCATGAGCTCCACTCTTTGAGCTGCCTAGGTATGGGCTCCACTGTTTGAGCTGCCTAGGTATGGGCTCCACTGTTTGACCTGCTTATGTATGGGCTCCTCTGTTTGACATGCTTAGGTATTGGCTCCTCTGTTTGACCTGCTTAGGTGTGGGCTCCGCTTTGTGCTGGCTAGGTATGGGCTCCACTGTTTGAGCTGCCTAGGTATGGGCTCCACTGTTTGAGCTGCCTAGGTATATGCTCCACTGTTTGACCTGTCTTGGTATGGGCTCCACTGTTTGACCTGTCTAGGTATGGGCTCCACTGTTTGAGCTGCCTAGGCATGGGCTCCTGTTTGAGCTGCCTAGGGATGGGCTCCACTTTCTGACCTGCCTAGGTATGGGCTCCACTGTTTGAGCTGCCTAGGTATGGGCTCCACTGTTTGAGCTGCCTAGGTATGGGCTCCACTGTTTGAGCTGCCTAGGTATGGGCTCCACTGTTTGAGCTGCCTAGGTATGGGCTCCTCTGTTTGAGCTGCCTAGGTATGGGCTCCACTGTTTGACCTGCCTATGTATGGGCTCCTCTGTTTAAGCTGCCTAGGTATGGGCTCCACTGTTTGAGCTGCCTAGGTATGGGCTCGTCTGTTTGAACTGCCTAGGTATGGGCTCTTCTTTTTGAGCTGCCTAGGCATGAGCTCCACTGTTTGACCTGCCTAGGTATGGGTTCCTTTGTTTGAGCTGCCTAGGTATGGGCTCCACTGTTTGACCTGCCTAGGTATGGGCTCCACTGTTTGAGCTGCTTATGTATGGGCTCCACTGTTTGACCTGCTTAGGTATGGGCTCCACTGTTTGACCTGCCTAGGTATGGGCTCCTCTGTTTGAGCTGCTTAGGTGTGGGCTCCACTTTGAGCTGCCTAGGTATGGGCTCCACTGTTTTAGCTGCCTAGGTATGGGCTCCACTGTTTTAGCTGCCTAGGTATGGGCTCCACTGTTTTAGCTGCCTAGGTATGGGCTCCACTGTTTGAGCTGCCTAGGTATGGGCTCCACTGTTTGAGCTGCCTAGGTATGGGCTCCACTGTTTGACCTGCCTAGGTATGGGCTTCACTGTTTGTTCTGCCTAGGTATGGGCTCCACTGTTAGAGCTGCTGAGGTGTGGGCTCCACTGTTTGACCTGTTTTTGTATGGCCTCCACTGTGTGACCTGCCTAGGTATGGGCTGTACTGTTTGTTCTGCCTAGGTATGGGCTCCACTGTTAGAGCTGCTGAGGTGTGGGCTCCACTGTTTGACCTGCCTAGGTGTGGGCTCGACTGTTTGACATGCCTAAGTATGGGTTGCACTGTTTGACCAGCCTAGGTATGGGCTCTTCTGTTTGAGCTGCTTAGGTGTGGGCTCCACTGCTTGAGCTGCCTATGTATGGGCTCCACTGTTTGACCTGACGAGGTGCGAGCTCCACTGTTTGACCTGCTTAGGTATGGGCTCCACTGTTTGAGCTGCTTTGGTATGGGCTTCACTGTTTGACTTGCCTAGGTATGGGCGCCTTTGTTTGAGCTGCCTAGTTATGGGCTCCACTTTTTAACCTGACGAGGTGTGGGCTCCACTGTTTGACTTGCTTAGGTTTGTGTCCACTGTTTGAGCTGCTTAGGTATAGGCTCCACTGTTTGACTTGCCTAGGTGTGGGCTCCATTGTTTGAGCTGCTTCGGTGTGGGCTCCACTGTTTGAGCTGCCTAGGTATGGGCTCCACGTTTTTGAGGTGCCTAGGTAAGGGCTCCACTGTTTGATCTGCTTAGGTATGGGCTCCATTGTTTGAGCTGCATAGGTATGGGCTCCACTGTTTGACCTGCCTCGGTATGGGTTCCACTGTTTGACCCGCCTAGGTATGGGCTCCTCAGTTTGAGCTTCCTAGGTATGGGCTCCACTGTTTGAGCTGCCTAGGTATGGGCTCCACTGTTTGAGCTGCCTAGGTATGGGCTCCTCTGTTTGAGGTGCTTAGGTATGGGCTCCACTGTTTGACCTGCCTAGGTATGGGCTCATCTTTTTGAGCAGTTTCGGTGTGGGCTCCACTGTTTGACCCGCCTAGGTATGGGCTCCTCAGTTTGAGCTTCCTAGGTATGGGCTCCTCTGTTTGAGGTGCTTAGGTATGGGCTCCACTGTTTGACCTGCCTAGGTATGGGCTCCTCTGTTTGAGTTGCCTAGGTATGGGCTCTGTTTGACCTGCCTAGGTATGGGCTCCTCTGTTTGACCTGCCTAGGTATGGGCTCCTCTGTTTAAGCTGCCTAGGTATGGGCTCCACTGTTTGAGCTGCGTAGGTATGGGCTCCCTTGTTAGAGCTGCCTAGGTATGGGCTCCTCTGTTTGAGCTGCTTAGGTATGGGCTCCACTTTTTGACCTGCCTAGGTATGGGCTCCTCTTTTTGAGCTGCTTATGTATGGGCTCCATTGTTTGACCTGCCTAGGTATGGGCTCTTTTTGAGCTGCCTAAGTATGGGCTCCACTGTTTGACCTGCCTAATTATGGGTTCCTCTGTTTGAGCTGCCTAGGTATGGGCTCCACTGAGCTGCTTAGGTATGGGCTCAACTGTTTGACCTGCCTAGGTATGGGCTTCACTGTTGAAGCTGCCTAGGTATGGGCTCCACTGTTTGAGCTGCCTAGGTATGGGTTCCACTGTTTGAGCTGCCTAGGTATGGGCTCCACTGTTTGATCTGCCTAGGTATGGGCTCCACTGTTTGACCTGCTTATGTATGGGCTCCTCTGTTTGACCTGCTTAGGTATGGGCTCCTCTGTTTGACCTGCCTAGGTATGGGCTCCACTGTTTGAGCTGCCTAGGTATGGGCTCCACTGTTTGAGCTGCTAGGTATGGGCTCCACTGTTTGAGCTGCCTAGGTATGGGCTCCACTGTTTGACCTGCTTAGGTATGGGCTCCTCTTTTTGAGCTGCCTAGGTATGGGCTCCTCTGCTTGAGCTGCCTAGGTATGGGCTCTTCTGCTTGAGCTGCTTAGGTGTGGGCTCCTCTTTTTGAGCTGCCTAGGTATGGGCTCCGCTGTTTGACCTGCCTAGGTATGGGCTCCTCTGTTTGACCTGCTTTGGTATGGGTTCCTCTTTTTGAGCTCCCTAGGTATGGGCTCCACTGTTTGACCTGCCTAGGTATGGGTTCCTTTGTTTGAGCTGCCTAGGTATGGGCTCCACTGTTTGACCTGCTTAGGTATGGGCTCCTCTGTTTGAGCTGCCTAGGTATGGGCTCCTCTGTTTGAGCTGCCTAGGTATGGGCTCCTCTGTTAGAGCTGCCTAGGTATGGGCTCCTCTATGAGAGCTGCCTGGGTATGGGCTCCTCTATGAGAGCAGCCTGGGTATGTGCTCTATGAGAGCTGCCTTGGTATGGGCTCCTCTATGAGAGCTGCCTGTGTATGGGCCCCTTTATGAGAGCTGCCTGGGTATGGGCTCCTCTATGAGGCTGCCTGGGTATGGGCTCCTCTATGAGAGCTGCCTGGGTATGGGCTCCTCTATGAGAGCTGCCTGGGTATGGGCTCCTCTATGAGAGCTGCCTAGGTATGGGCTCCACTGTTTGAGCTGCCTAGGTATGGGCTCCACTGTTTGAGCTGCCTAGGTATGGGCTCCTCTGTTTGAGCTGCCTAGGTATGGGCTCCACTGTTTGAGCTGCCTAGGTATGGGCTCCTCTGTTTGAGCTGCTTAGGTGTGGGCTCCACTTTGAGCTGCCTAGGTATGGGCTCCACTGTTTTAGCTGCCTAGGTATGGGCTCCACTGTTTTAGCTGCCTAGGTATGGGCTCCACTGTTTTAGCTGCCTAGGTATGGGCTCCACTGTTTTAGCTGCCTAGGTATGGGCTCCACTGTTTTAGCTGCCTAGGTATGGGCTCCACTGTTTTAGCTGCCTAGGTATGGGCTCCACTGTTTTAGCTGCCTAGGTATGGGCTCCACTGTTTTAGCTGCCTAGGTATGGGCTCCACTGTTTGACCTGCCTAGGTATGGGCTGTACTGTTTGTTCTGCCTAGGTATGGGCTCCACTGTTAGAGCTGCTGAGGTGTGGGCTCCACTGTTTGACCTGCCTAGGTGTGGGCTCCACTGTTTGACATGCCTAAGTATGGGTTGCACTGTTTGACCAGCCTAGGTATGGGCTCTTCTGTTTGAGCTGCTTAGGTGTGGGCTCCACTGTTTGAGCTGCTTTGGTATGGGCTTCACTGTTTGACTTGCCTAGGTATGGGCGCCTTTGTTTGAGCTGCCTAGTTATGGGCTCCACTTTTTAACCTGACGAGGTGTGGGCTCCACTGTTTGACTTGCTTAGGTTTGTGTCCACTGTTTGAGCTGCTTAGGTATAGGCTCCACTGTTTGACTTGCCTAGGTGTGGGCTCCATTGTTTGAGCTGCTTCGGTGTGGGCTCCAATGTTTGAGCTGCCTAGGTATGGGCTCCACGTTTTTGAGGTGCCTAGGTAAGGGCTCCACTGTTTGATCTGCTTAGGTATGGGCTCCATTGTTTGAGCTGCATAGGTATGGGCTCCACTGTTTGACCTGCCTCGGTATGGGTTCCACTGTTTGACCCGCCTAGGTATGGGCTCCTCAGTTTGAGCTTCCTAGGTATGGGCTCCACTGTTTGAGCTGCCTAGGTATGGGCTCCACTGTTTGAGCTGCCTAGGTATGGGCTCCTCTGTTTGAGGTGCTTAGGTATGGGCTCCACTGTTTGACCTGCCTAGGTATGGGCTCATCTTTTTGAGCAGTTTCGGTGTGGGCTCCACTGTTTGACCCGCCTAGGTATGGGCTCCTCAGTTTGAGCTTCCTAGGTATGGGCTCCTCTGTTTGAGGTGCTTAGGTATGGGCTCCACTGTTTGACCTGCCTAGGTATGGGCTCCTCTGTTTGAGTTGCCTAGGTATGGGCTCCTCTGTTTGAGCTGCCTAGTTATGGGCTCCACTGTTTGAGCTGCGTAGGTATGGGCTCCCTTGTTAGAGCTGCCTAGGTATGGGCTCCTCTGTTCGAGCTGCTTAGGTATGGGCTCCACTTTTTGACCTGCCTAGGTATGGGCTCCTCTTTTTCAGCAGCCTCGGTGTGGGCTCCACTGTTTGAGCTGTGTAGGTATGGGCTCCTCTGTTTGAGCTGCCTAGGTATGGGTTCCACTGTTTGACCCGCCTAGGTATGGGCTCCACTGTTTGAGCTGCCTCGGAATGGGCTCCACTGTTTGAGCTGCCTAGGTATGGGTCCACTGTTTAAGCTGCCTAGGTATGGGCTCCACTGTTTGAGCTGCCTAGGTATGGGCTCCACTGTTTGAGCTGCCTAGGTATGGGCTCCACTGTTTGAGCTGCCTAGGTATGGGCTCCACTGTTTGAGCTGCCTAGGTATGGGCTCCACTGTTTGAGCTGCCTCGGTATGGGCTCCACTGTTTGAGCTGCCTAGGTATGGGTCCACTGTTTAAGCTGCCTAGGTATGGGCTCCACTGTTTGACCTGCCTAGGTATGGGCTCCTCTGTTTGAGCTGCCTAGGTATGGGCTCCTCTGTTTGAGCTGCCTAGGTATGGGCTCCACTGTTTGACCTGCTTAGGTATGGGCTCCACTGTTTGAGCTGCCTAGGTATGGGCTCCACTGTTTGACCTGCCTAGGTATGGGCTCCACTGTTTGAGCTGCCTAGGTATGGGCTCCACTGTTTGAGCTGCCTAGGTATGGGCTCCACTGTTTGAGCTGCCTAGGTATGGGCTGCACTGTTTGAGTGCTAGGTATGGCTCCACTTGACTGCTAGGTATGGGCTCCACTGTTTGAACTGCCTAGGTATGGGCGCCTCTTTTTGAGCTGCTTATGTATGGGCTCCATTGTTTGACCTGCCTAGGTATGGGCTCCTTTGAGTGCTAGTATGGTCCTGTTGACTGCTAGTATGGGTTCCTCTGTTTGAGCTGCCTAGGTATGGGCTCCACTGAGCTGCTTAGGTATGGGCTCAACTGTTTGACCTGCCTAGGTATGGGCTTCTCTGTTGAAGCTGCCTAGGTATGGGCTCCACTGTTTGAGCTGCCTAGGTATGGGCTCCACTGTTTGACCTGCCTAGGTATGGGCTCCACTGTTTCACCTTCCTAGGTATGGGCTCCTCTGTTTGACCTGCTTAGGTATGGGCTCCTCTGTTTGACCTGCTTAGGTATGGGCCCCACTGTTTGAGCTGCCTAGGTATGGGTTCCACTGTTTGACCTGCTCAGGTATGGGCTCCTCTTTTTGAGCTGCCTAGGTATGGGCTCCTCTGCTTGAGCTGCCTAGGTATGGGCTCCTCTGCTTGAGCTGCTTAGGTGTGGGCTCCTCTTTTTGAGCTGCCTAGGTATGGGTTCCACTGTTTGACCTGCCTAGGTATGGGTTCCTCTTTTTGAGCTCCCTAGGTATGGGCTCCACTGTTTGACCTGCCTAGGTATGGGTTCCTTTGTTTGAGCTGCCTAGGTATGGCTCCACTGTTTGACCTGCTTAGGTGTGGGCTCCTCTGTTTGACCTGCTTAGGTATGGGCTCCTCTGCTTGAGCTGCCTAGGTATGGGCTCCTCTGCTAGAGGTGCCTAGGTATGGGCTCCTCTATGAGAGTTGTCTGGGTATGGGCTCCTCTATGAGAGCAGCCTGGGTATGTGCTCTATGAGAGCTGCCTGGGTATGGGCTCCTCTATGAGAGCTGCCTGTGTATGGGCCCCTTTATGAGAGCTGCCTGGGTATGGGCTCCTCTATGAGAGCTGCCTGGGTATGGGCTCCTCTATGAGAGCTGCCTGGGTATGGGCTCCTCTATGAGAGCTGCTTGGGTATGGGCTCCTCTATGAGAGCTGCCTGGGTATGGGCTCGTCTTTTTGAGCTGCCTTGGTATGGGCTCCACTGTTTGATCTGCCTAGGTATGGGCTCCTCTGTTTGAGCTGCCTAGGGTATGGGGTCTATGAGAGTTGTCTGGGTGTGGGCTCCTCTATATGAGCTGTCTGGGTATGGGCTCCTCTATGAGAGCTGCCTGGGTATGGGCTCCTCTATGAGAGCTGCCTGGGGATGGGCTCCTCTTTTTGAGCTACCTGGGTATGGGCTCCTCTTTTTGAGCTACCTGGGTATGGGCTCCACTGTTTGAGCTGCCTAGGTATGGGCTCCACTGTCTGAGCTGCCTAGGTGTGGGCTCCACTGTTTGAGCTGCCTAGGTATGGGCTCCACTGTCTGAGCTGCCTAGGTGTGGGCTCCACTGTTTGAGCTGCCTAGGTATGAGCTCCTCTTTTTGAGCTGCTTAGGTATGGGTTCCACTGTTTGACCTGCCTAGGTATGGGCTCCTCTGTTTGAGCTGCTTAGGTGTTGGCTCCTCTGTTTGAGCTGCTTAGGTATGGGCTCCACTGATTGAGCTGTCTAGGTATGGGCTCCACTGTATGAGCTGCTTAGGTATGGGCTCCACTGTTTGAGCTGCCTAGGTATGGGCTCCACTGTTTGAGCTGCCTAGGTATGAGCTGCACTGTTTATTCTGCCTAGGTATGGGCTCCACTGTTTGAGCTGCCTAGGTATGGGCTGCTCTGTTTGAGCTGCTTAGGTATGGGCTCCACTGTTTGACCTGAGTAGGTATGGGCTCCTCTTTTTGAGCAGCTTCGGTGTGGGCTCCTCTGTTTGAGCTGCCTAGGAATGGGCTCCTCTATGAGAGCAGCCTGGGTATGGGCTCCTCTATGAGAGCTTCCTGGGTATGGGCTCCTCTATGAGAACTGCCTGGGTATGGGCTCCTCTATGAGAGCTGCCTGTGGTATGGGCTCCTCTATGAGAGCTGCATGGGTATGGGCTCCTCTATGAGAGCTATCTGGGTATGGGCTCCTCTATGAGAGCTGTCTGGGTATGGGCTCCTCTATGAGAGCTGCCTGGGTATGGGCTCCTCTATGAGAGCTGCCTGGGGATGGGCTCCTCTTTTTGAGCTGCTTGCTTATGGGCTCCACTGTTTGAGCTGCCTAGGTATGGGCTCCCCTGTCTGAGCTGTCTAGGTATGGGCTCCACTGTTTGAGCTGCCTAGGAATGGGCTCCTCTTTTTGAGCTGCTTAAGTATGGGCTCCACTGCTTGACCTTCCTAGGTATGGGTTCCTCTGTTTGACCTGCCTAGGTATGGGCTCTTTTTGAGCTGCTTAGGTATGGGCTCCACTGTTTCAGCTGCCTAGGTATGGGCTCCAGTGTTTGACCTGCCTAGGTCTGGGTTCCACTGTTTGACCTGCGTAGGTATGGGCTCCACTGTTTGAGCGGCTTAGGTATGGGCTCCTCTTTTTGAGCTGCCTAGGTATGGGCTCCTCTGTTTGGGCTGCTTTGGTGTGGGCTCCTCTGGTTGAGGTGCTTAGGTATGGGCTCCACTGTTTGAGCTGGCTAGGTATGGACTCCACTGTATGAACTGCTTAAGTATGGGCTCCACTGTTTGAGCTGCCTAGGTATGGGCTCCACTGTTTGACCTCTCTAGGTGTGGGCTCCACTGTTTGAACTGCCTAGGTGTGGGCTCCAATGTTTGAACTGCCTAGGTGTGGGCTCCACTGTTTGATCTGATTAGGTATGAGCTCCACTGTTTGATCTGATTTGGTATGGGCTCCACTGTTTGAGCTGCTTAGGTATGGGCTCCGCTGTTTGACCTGCCTAGGTATGGGCTCCACTGTTTGACCTGCCTAGGTATGGGCTCCACTGTTTGAACTTCCTAGGTATGGGCTCTACTGTTTGAGCTGCCTAGGTATGGGCTCCTCTGTTTGAGCTGTTTAGGTATGGGCTCCACTCTTGACCTGCCTAGGTATGGGCCCCACTGTTTGAGCTGCCTAGGTCTTGGCTCCTGTCTTTTAGCTGTCTAGGTATGGGCTCCACTGTTTGACCTGCGTAGGAATGGGCTCCACTGTTTGACCTGCCTAGGTAAGGGCTCCACTGTTTTAGCTGTCTAGTTATGGGCTCTACTGTTTGAGCTGCTTTGGTATGGGCTCCTCTGAGCTGCTTAGGTATGGGCTCCACTGTTTGAGCTTCCTGAGTATGGGCTCCTCTATGAGAGTTGTCTGGGTATGGGCTCCTTTAAGAGAGTTGTCTGAGTATGGGCTTTTCTATGAGAGCTGCCTGGGTGTGGGCTCCTCTATGAGAATATTCTGGGTATGGGCTCCTCTATGAGAGCTGCCTGAGTATGGGCTTCTCTATGAGAGCTGCCTGGGTATGGGCTCCTCTATGAGAGCTGTCTGGGTATGGGCTCCTCTATGAGAGTTGTCTGGGTATGGGCTCCTCTATGAGAGTTGTCTGGGTATGGGCTCCTCTATGAGAGTTGTCTGGGTATGGGCTCCTCTATGAGAGTTGTCTGGGTATGGGCTCCTCTATGAGAGTTGTCTGGAGTATGGGCTCCTTTAAGAGAGTTGTCTGGGTTTGGGCTCCTTTAAGAGAGTTGTCTGGGTATGGGCTCCTCTATGAGTGCTGCCTGGGTATGGGCTCCTCTATGAGAGTTGTCTGAGTATGGGCTCCTCTGTGAGAGCTGCCTTGGTATTGGCTCCTCTAAGAGAGTTGTCTGAGTATGGGCTCCTCTATGAGAGCTGCCTGGGTATGGGCTCCTCTATGAGAGCTGCCTAGGTATGGGCTCCTCTATGAGAGCTGCCTGGGTATGGGCTCCTCAATGAGAGCTGCCTGGGTATGGGCTCCTCTAAGAGAGTTGTCTGAGTATGGGCTCCTCTATGAGAGCTGCTTGGGTATGGGCTCCTCCATGAGAGCTGCCTGGGTATGGGCTCCTCTATGAGAGCTGCTTGGGTAAGGGCTCCTCTATGAGAGCTGCCTGGGTATGGGCTCCTCTATGAGAGCTGCCTGGGTATGGGCTCCTCTATGAGAGTTGTCTGAGTATGGGCTCCTCTATGAGAGCTGCCTGGGTATGGGCTCCTCTATGAGAGCTGCCTGGGTATGGGCTCCTCTATGAGAGCTGCCTGGGTATGGGCTCCTCAAAGAGAGTTGTCTGGGTATGGGCTCCTCTATGAGAGCTGCCTGGGTATGGGCTCCTCTATGAGAGCTGTCTGGGTATGGGCTCCTCTATGAGAGCTGTCTGGGTATGGGCTCCTCTAAGAGAGTTGTCTGAGTATGGGCTCCTCTATGAGAGTTGTCCTAGTATGGGTTCCTCTATGAGAGCTGCCTGGGTATGGGCTCCTCTATGAGAGCTGCCTGGGTAAGGGCTCCTCTATGAGAGTTGTCTGAGTATGGGTTCCTCTATGAGAGCTGCCTGGGTATGGGCTCCTCTATGAGAGCTGCCTGGGTATGGGCTCCTCTATGAGAGCTGCCTGGGTATGGGCTCCTCTATGAGAGCTGCCTGGGTATGGGCTCCTCTATGAGAGCTGCCTGGGTATGGTCTCCTCTAAGAGAGCTGCCTGGGTGTGGGCTCCTCTATGAGAGTTGTCTGAGTATGGGCTCTAAGAGAGCTGCCTGGGTATGGGTTCCTCTATGAGATCTACCTGGGTATGGGCTCCTCTATGAGAGCTGCCTGGGTATGGGCTCCTCTAAGAGAGCTGCCTGGGTATGGGCTCCTCTATGAGAGTTGTCTGAGTATGGGCTCCTCTATGAGAGTTGTCTGGGTATGGGCTCCTCTATGAGAGTTGTCTGGGTATGGGCTCCTCTATGAGAGTTTTCTGGGCATTGGCTCCTCTATGAGAGTTGTCTGGGTATGGGCTCCTCTATGAGAGCTGCCTGAGTTTGGGCTCCTCTATGAGAGCTGCCTGGGTATGGGCTCCTCTATGAGAGCTGCCTGGGTATGGGCTCCTCTATGACAGTTGTCTGGGTATGGGCTCCTCTATGAGAGCTGTCTGGGTATGGGCTCCTCTAAGAGAGTTGTCTGAGTATGGGCTCCTCTATGAGAGCTGCCTGGGTATGGGCTCCTCTATGAGAGCTGCCTGGGTATGGACTCCTCTAAGAGAGTTGTCTGAGTATGGGCTCCTCTATGAGAGCTGCCTGAGTATGGGCTCCTCTATGGGAGCTTCCTGAGTATGGGCTCCTCTATGGGAGCCTCCTGGGTATGGGCTCTTCTAAGAGAGCTGCCTGGGTATGGGCTCCTCTATGAGAGCTGCCTGGGTATGGGCTCCTCTGTGAGAGTTGTCTGAGTATGGGCTCCTCTATGAGAGCTGCCTGGGTATGGGCTCCTCTATGAGAGTTGTCTGAGTATGGGCTTCTCTATGAGGGTTGTCTGAGTATGGGCTCCTCTATGGGAGCTGGATGGGTATGGGCTCCTCTATGAGAGCCGCCTGGGTATGGGCTCTATGAGAGCTGCCTGGGTATGGGTTCCTCTATGAGAGCTGCCTGGGTATGGGCTCCTCTAAGAGAGCTGCCTGGGTGTGGGCTCCTCTAAGAGAGCTGCCTGGGTGTGGGCTCCTCTAAGAGAGCTGCCTCGGTATGGGCTCCTCTAAGAGATTTGCCTGGGAATGGGCTCCTCTATGAGAGGTGCCTGGGTATGGGCTCCTCTATGAGAGCTGCTTTGATATGGACTCCTCTATGAGAGCTGCTTGGGTATGGGCTCCTCTATGAGAGCTGCCTGGGTATGGGTTCCTCTATGAGATGTGCCTGGGTATGGGTTTCTCTATGAGAGCTGCCTGGGTATGGGCTCCTCTATCAGAGCTGCCTGGGTATGGGCTCCTCTATGAGAGCTGCCTGGGTATGGGCTCCTCTATGAGAGCTGCCTGGGTATGGGTTCCTCTATGAGAGCTGCCTGGGTATGGGTTCCTCTATGAGAGCTGCCTGGGTATGGGCTCCTCTATGAGAGCTGCCTGGGTATGGGTTTCTCTATGAGAGCTGCCTGGGGATTTTAACACTAATTTAAAGCACTAAAAGTTATAATTGCACTTTTAAGTTTGCCTTTCATCATTATCTGATCTAATTTTATATTATTGTTTTCAAATAAGACCCTAACTTGGCACTGTATTGTACCATGATTGTTATACTCAGTGTTCAGTCTCAGTGTTTTCAATTTTATAATATATTACCTCTATAGTTTGATGCCATCCTCCAGTTAGCAAAAACTATTGATCTCAGCTTCATAATTAGATGCTTTTTTATGCAATCATTAGAGCCAGGTTACTGCCTGTCATATTGAATTGCCATAGGTGCAAAATCTTTTGTCTGCCAACTCAGTGATACCTTGGGCCTCTATGTATGAGTTTCCACATGGACTGTGTGTTTAGCTGTATCAAGGCAGTTATATCATTTTCTGTTGCATTTTGATGATATAAAACAACATTGCCATAGTAACCCCATTTTTTTCTGGTGAGGAAAAGGCTCATGTCTTTGTCCTTTTTGGTTAAATAGTATTGTACCTCTGAGGGAAATCCAGGAATAGGCAGAGCAACATTTAAGACAAGCACATGACATGCAGTCTTTCCACCAATTCTGTTCCACTTGGGAAACAGTGCCCTGGGAGGCCCACAAAGCTCTACACTCCTCGCCATTGCATTATGCGCAAGGTGGCCGACGGGAAGTGATCTTTGCTGAAGTGTCTCACACCTCTCCAAGCCAGCCAGCTGGGGCTGAGGCAGGCATTGTACGTCTCGCAGTGAAGGGAGATTCGAGGACAAGTCAGCCAGCAATCAAAACGTTCACCAATTGCCCTTGAAAATTTTGTGAATGAAAATTTAGGAGTTTTACCCCCCCCCCCCCCCCCCCCCACGACATTGCCCCTATTTACTGCCACAATGCCCGTTGTTTCTTTGGTTTTTGTACCACAATGGGCAAGAGGAAATATTTAACAAAAGAGCAGATAATGTCAATTATTAGTCTGCATAAGGGCAAGAAACCTGTATAGGAAATATCAAGAATTGTTGGTGTGATTGAGCGATCAGTTCAGATTTGGATTAAACGATTTTGAGATGACGGTGGGTTGGCAACACCAGTGCACAGCGTACGGCCAGGGAAGGCTCGAAAAACTTCCCCATGCACGTTAACTGTTCTTAAGAGGCAACTTGATGCTAATCCAAGTCTGTCAGCACGGGAATTGAAAGAAAAAAAAACCTTGTACTTTTAGGTGATGTTTATGTAAGGACCGTTTACCGTGACATTCCTGCAGGTTTGCAGCCACCGAATACGCAAGAAGCCACTCCTCTCCTTTGTCCAGAGGCAGCGTAGGGTCGCTTTTGCCAAGGCTAACACTCAGTGGGATATGACCAAGTGGTAGCACGTGCTGTGGAATGACGAGGCAACGTTTTCATTTAATGTGTACAGGCGCCCCAGGAGTGATTCGCTTGACCCCAAGTTCACTTTTAGCACAGTTAAGCATCCTGAATCACTAATGGTGTGGGGTTGTTTCTCATACTTTGGAAATGGTGATCTTGTTGTGTTACCTAGGAATGTGATGATGAATCAATTTAACTCCTTGGAGCTGCTTTGTGATTATTTACCCGGGTCTTTTGAAAAATGCTGCGCTGATGTGTTTATGCAGGATGGTACTCCTTGGCACACAGCAAAATCTGTAATACAATGGCTTGTTGACTGTCGGGTAGATTTCATAAGTGATTGGCCAAGCAATTTGCCTGACCTTAACCTGATAGAAAATAAGTGGAGCATTATCAAGCTTCGTCTACAAGGCCGCCATTCTGAGGAGTGGAATAATTTAGACCCACAAATAATCCACAACTTGGCAGAGTCAGTTCCTTCACACCTGCAGGAGTGTATCGAGAGAAAAGGGGAGGCCTATAGACTACTGAAAATTTGTTAACTTCTCAGATTAATTTTTCATTAATATTTCATCTTCTTGTTTATATGGGTCACGACCACGCGCATAATGCAATGGCGAGGAGTGTACAATGGCCCTGACATGCCTATGAGAGGCAGACTCCAACAATATCTACAGCAGAAATGATGGAAGCCCACCACAACCTCCTTCATGGTGTCTGATGAATGATTCACCGCCAACTGCAAAAGGAGCTGAACATGCCATCTCATCATGCCGCCAAAAATGAAATTCATCACAAAGCATATGCAAGAATACTGTATTTGAATGCTAGAAGGGCCTGGGAAATCATTTGACTGAAACCCGATAGAGAATGCATTGAATCAGATGAAACACAAGTTGTTAACTTGGAATACATTATCAATACTGTACAGTACTTCACCTGCAGGAGGAGATCAAACAGATCTGGACCATGGATATTGAGTTGTGATTACTTCCAAACATTTGCTTAATCCATGCTAAATAAACTTGAATTAGTGTTAAAATCAAAGGGAAACATACAGGGTAATATAATATAAAGATTTTCATGTGTTTTAATGTATTTTATTTATCCTTAATGTATATTTTTATTAAATAGTCCTATAACAATGTCACAGGGATCAATATTTTTGTGTGGACACTGTACTTTAATATACCTGTACACACTAAGCCTGACAGGTCATAAAAAGCAAAGGTTCCCATGGAAGGGAGGCAACTGCAAAGTGTGATGTTGCACTATCTCTCATGGACTTTGCCTGTTGGCTGCTATGTACCAGCTATCTTTGGTTTAGGATCACTCTTCACTTTCTGGCCAACTTCCCACAAACCATAGGAGAGAGGGAGGATATCCAAGCTGTCTGACTGTTTTTACCACTTGCCTACTATTAAAAAAATTGCATCACAGTAAATGTCACGATAATTTTATACCATATTGTCTTCACTCTGCCTTGTGCTTTACAAGTTTTTACATTTTTTCAGGCAGCGGACTTGACCAAACCTATAGACAAGAGAGCCTATAACAAAGAAGACGTTCCTACATGCCACGACTTCAATGCAACAACAGCAAATGCCGAAGGAGTCTCACTGCTAGTGGGACTTTTAGGGGGTCAGGTACAACTTATAGACCCCATCACCAAGGAAGTTAATAAAGCGTATAATGCAGGGGAGGTCAGTATGGTATACATTACAGTACATGTTTTTTTGTTTACAAAACTTGTCTATGAATTTGCAATGATATATGAAAAATCAATTACTGAAATGTTTTCAGGAATGTAACCTTCATATATTGGAGTCTGCCTGTATTTAGTCTACAGTAATACAAACTTCTTATATGTACTATGTTCCAAGTCTGAGATGTAATATAAGTACTTTACTACAGTATTATCAAACTACAGAATTATTATTTCCTAACTCATAATGCTGGCTGGGTCAAAATGCCTAAATGTGGAAGGAAGGAGAGCCAAGAATAGGTCAAGAATGACATTAGAGTTAGGAGCTTGATAAGGGAGACTGAAAAAGACCTTGCAGCATGGAGATTGGAGAACTGTCATCAGATAACCTTGGCTAACTCATACAAGTGTGGTAAATGGCCGTAAAATGATGATGAATGCCAGGTGGTTACTGTCAACATCCATAACACAGAATGGTTGACATATTCTGCTCACACTGACCAAGTTGGTGTGGAGGGGAACCTTTTTCCACCTCACTCAGTATTACACCACTCATCAGCACTCACACATATCCTTGATATTATTGGACATAATTGGCATTTGTTTCTTTTTTAACTAATCGTCTCCAGGTTTCCCCTCCTCTTGACCCTTGTAACCATTTCCCTTATCTCAGCAACAAACTATCTTATCAAAGCCTGTCCAATGAAAATTAAAAAAGGGCACAACTGGCATTACAATGGTTCAGACTAAGACAGGCATTGGGATTTGTATTTCTCTTTTCCTTGGTCTTCTATCTTTTCTGATGATCCTTATTCTACTGTTGAACATGTCATTGATATCATCAAGGTTGGGCTGAGGAAATTCATACCCAATGATAAATTAAAAAATTCAATCCAGTGCTATCACTAAATAACAAGGAAAAGTTCTATAAAATGCCATATATATAAGTCCCGTCTATCTTTACAGACACTCAGTAGCTACAGTATGTATGTATGTATGTAATAATAATAATAATAATAATAATAATAATAATAATAATAATTAACGGTTTATTGAAAAAATTCTGCAGCCCGATGGCTGAAAATATACATTGGACATAAATGACTTATTACATACATTGGTGGTTTAACAAAAGCCTTCATTAGAGAAAGGTAAAGGAACATACAGTGAACATACAGATTATTGTAGGTGTTGAACAGCAAACTCGTAGTGTAGTAACTCCCTCCCAGATGGTGTTAGGAGGAACTGACGTGGTGTAGCAGTTCCCTCAGATGGTGTTATGAGGGACCTGGTGTGGTGTAGTAATTCCCTCGCAGATGGTGTTATGAGGGGCCTCACGTGGTGTAGTAATTCCCTCGCAGATGGTGTTATGAGGGGCCTCACGTGGTGTAGTAATTCCCTCACAGATGGCGTTATGAGGGACCTCACGTGGTGTAGTAATTACCTCACAGATGGTGTTATGAGGACCTCACGTGGTGTAGTAATTCCCTCACAGATGGTGTTATGAGGGACTTGACGTGGTGTAGTAATTCCCTCACATATGGTATTATGAGGGACATGTGGTGTAGTAATTCCCTCACAGATGGTGTTATGTTCTGACCTCACTAGGGGAAAGGTCACGGCAGGGTTAGCTCCGGAGGGATAATTATCAGATATGGCCAGTGCTATGTGCGGTCTTGGGTATGAGAGTTTGTTGACCAAACTGGAGTGGTCCATTGAAGAATTGGCGAGGGCCAAGTTAGAAACTGAGAGGGCCACGTTGGAGAACCTGAAATTAAGGAAAGAGCTGGCGAAGTTAAAAGGAGAGGCTGGACGAGTAAAGCCAGTGTCTGACGAAAACTCAAGCGAGTGGAAAGTTGTGAGTAGTGGGAAGACAAAGCTGGTGGTGAAGAAGCACACGAAGGATACGACAACAACGACAACAACAGCTAAGTGTACCAACCCGTTCAGTCCCTTGATAGACGAATTGGACGTTAGTACAGTCAGGGACAGGGATGACAAGGAAGATATAAAAACTTTAATTGTTGGTGACTCACAGGTAAGGTACATGGACAGGGCCTTTTGTGGTAAAAACAAAATAGGATGAGGGTGTGTTTACCAGGAGCTGGGGTGGGGGATATAATTGACAGGATGGACAATATCTTGTCTGGTAATGGGAACAAACCCATTATCTGCCTCAGTGCAGGAGGCAATGATATTGGCCGGTGTAGGAGCGAAGAACTTCTTGATTAGTTCAAGGCAGCCATAGATCGTATTAGGACTAAGGGAGGGCTCCCTATCATATGCGGTGTCCTGCCTAGAAGGGGAATTGGCAGTGAATGGTTGTCAAGGGCAGTTGGTGTCAACGACCCTCTTGACAGATATTGCAAGTCAATATCAGTCCCATTCATTGACAACTGGGACAACTTCTATGGCAGAAGGGACCTTTATGCTAGGGATGGGGTGCACCTGTCTAGGGATGGAGTAGCAACCCTGGCTGGGGCTCTAGAGGGGGCAGTTCAAAAGATATCGAAGTCTTTAAACTGCTAAGAGTACATATGGGCACGGGGGTGGAGGAGACTGCAGTGGGAGCGGGTAAACAAGGCGAAAGATTACAGGGAAATAGTGTTAGGAATGATGACAAAACTAAATTAGACAGGGAGTTTAAAACTAAACTCGGTAAGGGGAGGAGTCAGAACACGACTAACTTAAATGTATACTACGCGAACAGTAGAAGTATGAGAAACAAAATGAATGATATTAGGGCCTTGGTATGTACCGAAGAAATCGATATAATTGCATTCACTGAAACTTGGATCAACCTAGACACACGTGAATTACCAGTTGAATACCAAATTGCGGGTTACAAACTGTTCCATACCGATAGGCAGACCAGGAAAGGAGGCGGAGTAGCAATCTATGTTAGGGATAATCTGAAGTGTGAAATAAATAAGGAAATAAAAACTGAGAGGAATACAGAAACAATTTGGATAGAATTAAGCGACGGTCGGGAAAAATTAATCACAGGAGTAATATATATACCCCCCAATCTTGATAGCGTTAATGATCGACTTATCTGGGATGAAATGCGCAGGGCTTCCATACACAACAAAGTCTGTATAGTAGGCGACTTTAACCTTGGCCAAATAGATTGGACTGACCTTACGGGTAACTCAGAATCAGAGGATTTTCTCGAGACGATCCAGGACTGTTTCCTAAGTCAACATATAACCGAACCCACACGGGGTAATAATATACTGGATTTAGTTCTGTCGAACAGAGAAAACCTCATTAGCAATGTCGAGGTAGGGAACGAACTTGCAAACAGCGATCACAAAGAAATTCGATTCCAGTAAGATTTTCAGGGCAGACGTAAGGAAAATTCCACTAAAGTACCAGATTTCAGAAGGGTAAACTTTGACACTTTAAAGAGGCAGCTGAGAGAGGGGGTGTTGCGCTTGGCCGTGACCCTGACAGATGACACCGACCTGATAACGAGATCTGAGATTGCCGAGTTCCACGACAATTTAAATAGTGAGTTACTTAATGCACAAAGGCAGAACATACCATACAAAAAACTCAGATCAGACAACAATGACCCTAAATGGATAAATAATTATTTAAAGAACATCATTGGCCAAAGGAAGGCTATAGGTAGAAGGATAAATCGTGGCGAAATTCACCTCCGGGACTATTATAGGGTATTGGCGAGTAGGGTTAAAACCGAGATAAGGAAAGCAAAGAGGAATAATGAGGTAAGCATAGCAAGGGAGGTGAAGACAAACCCCAAAGAATTCTACCAAATGTATCAAACTAAAACACGAGAAAAGATTGGACCAATACGGTCAGACTCCGGCGAGCTCACTGATAACGACGGAGAAATGAGCAATAATTTGAATAAATATTTTTCAACCGTTTTCACCACCGAAAATTTAAACATGATACCCGAGGCACCGACTCTATTCAGAGATAGTGAAGAAAACAAATTAAGTGAGATAGTAGTGACTAGTAACGATGTTAGTAAGCAAATAGACAAACTAAAGCCTAATAAGTCACCTGGTCCCGATGAGACATTTGCCAGAGTATTAAAGGAATGTAAGGAAGAGCTTAGTATTGCCCTTAGCAAAGTTGTTTAACATGTCCTTAAAAACAGGTGTAGTACCAGAATCCTGGAGGATAGCGAATGTAATACCGATTTTCAAGAAGGGGGTTAGATCACTATCCTCTAACTACCGCCCAATCAGTCTAACATCAATAGTAGGCAAATTACTGGAATCATTGATCAATCGGTGCTTCTCCAGGTGATTTCGAATCACCTGGAGAAGCACCGATTGATCAATGATTCCCAGCATGGCTTCACAAGCAGACGTTCTTGCCTAACTAACCTATTAACATTCTTTTCATCAGTTTTCGAATCGGTGGACGAGGGGCACAGTTATGATGTGGTATATCTCGACTTTAGCAAAGCCTTCGACAGAGTCCCCCACGAAAGACTAATTAGAAAGGTAGAAGCTCATGGCATCAAAGGTGACATCCTTAAATGGATTAGGGCGTGGTTGCAGGACAGAAAACAGTGAGTGAGCATTAATGGCACTAAGTCCCATTGGAGCAATGTCACAAGTGGAGTTCCCCAAGGCTCAGTACTTGGACCATTATTATTTATTATATACATAAACGACATAGATATCGGCATAGACAGCAACATAAGTAAATTTGCTGATGACACTAAAATAGGACGTGTTATCAAATCTGACAAGGACTCGGCAAAACTACAGGAAGATCTAAACAAATTTTTCGAATGGTCTGAAAAATGGCAGATGAAATTCAACGTCGACAAATGTAAAGTACTCAGTATAGGAGATGTAAACAGGGAAACCAGATACCAGATGAACAACGATGCCATTGAGAAATCCGACTGCGAGAGAGATTTAGGAGTAATGATAAGTAGGAACCTTAAGCCAAGTAAATAATGTGTTTTTGCTCGTAACAAGGCTAATAAAGTACTTCGGTTCATACAAAGGAGTGTTAGTTACAAGACTAGTGAGGTCATCCTAAAACTGTATCTTGCTCTTGTGAGACCACACCTGGATTACGCAGTTCAGTTCTGGTCACCGTATTACAGAATGGATATAGAATCCTTGGAAAGAATTCAGAGGAGAATGACAAGACTAATCCCGGGCATTAGGAACCTTGAGTACAGTGGGGTATGCTATAACGAATCTAATTGGTTCTAGAACCTTGTTCGTTATAGCATTCGTTCGTTATAGGATTAATCCGTTCCAGGCCCCCAAATACAACCACTTAACACTGAAAAATATAATATAAAATTGTAAAAATTGTAAATAAGTGCATAAATATGCATCTGAACCCCTGAAATAAAGAATATCATTAATACTTGTAATAAAAATACAATATATTAGTAAAAAAAAAAAAAAAAAAATTAAATGTTCGTTGTAGGAGTTTCGTTTGTTATAGCATTCTCAATTTTATAGGTAAAACCGTTCGTTATAGGAATATTCGTAGTAGGATCCGTTCGTTATAGCATACCCCACTGTATAGAGACAGGTTAAAGCATCTTAATTTGCACTCCCTTGAGAGACGTAGAGCGAGGGGCGACCTGATAGAGGTGTATAAGTGGAAGGCAGGGCTAAACAAAGGGGACATTACAAAGGTACTCAAATTATCCAACCAGGAGCGAACTCGTAACAATGGTTTTAAATTAGACAAATTTAGATTTAGGCGTGAAATAGGTAAACACTGGTTTGGAAACAGAGTAGTGGATGAATGGAACAAGTTACCAAATATCATCATTAACTCGAATACGCTGAATTGCTTCAAACATAGGTTGGATGCTCATATGAGCAATAAGGGTTGGGTGTAAACGGGACTGCCCAGTATGGGCCAATAGGCCCGCTGCAGTTTCCTCCATTCTTATGTTCTTATATGAGTGAGGTGTGGTCTTAGGCCTTCCTATCGTAGACGGATAAACACATCGCTGGTTGTTGTTGGGTCTCACGGGCCGTTATCACAGGGTACCTGGGACCTCACTGTGTGCAGGTTAACTTGGGTACGACGGTTACTGTTGAGTTGTTCTCACTGACTTAAGCACTGTTCACCTCTGTTTAACACTGGTTCCGTTCCTTTCCTAAATGAAATTGTAACTTCTGGCGAGAACTTGTTGATATTCCGGTGGGGAGGAGGGTTCATGGGAGGGGGTTGATATGGACCAACTTAACAGTTGACCTGGCTGCTCCGAGAGGAGCACCAGGTACATCTTGACCCTTCGGTGTATATATATATATATATATATATATATATATATATATATATATATATATATATATATATATATATATATATATATATATATATAATATATCATATATATATATATATATATATATATATATATATATATATATATATATATATATATATATATATATATATATATGCTGATAACCACAAGGAAAGAAGAAAACACGAAGTTCCCAAGCGCTTTCGTGTAATTCACATCTTCAGGGGTGAGCACAGACTAGTCTGTGCTCACCCCTGAAGATGTGAATTACACGAAAGCGCTTGGGAACTAAGTGTTTTCTTCTTTCCTTGTGGTTATCAGCATATACCTAGATCACGCACACCTACAGTGATTTACTTGCATATATATATATATACATTCATTATTATTCTGCCCACCATAATAAAGTCAAACAGTCAGTATTTACAACAATGTTTTTACGTGCCTTGAGAATTTGCAGTCCGGAATTCATCGATGAGGAATACAAATATATATATAATATTGGCTCAAACCTTAAATACCCTAGATCTTTCATAGACAAATGCTTAAACATTACTAAGAAAACTTTTTATAGAACTGATCCCAAGCCCACCCATGACCATAAGAATATCTTAATATTACCATTTCACAAAAATTTCTCACACATTCCGGCACAGCTAAAATCTTGGAACGTCAATGTGGCATTTAAAAACTCATGCACTGTTAAACAAATGTTAATCAAGAACTCCCCCAACAACACAATTGGTTGCATTTATAAAGTTCCTTGCAAGGAATGTAATATGTTTTACTTAGGCCAGACAGGTAAAGATCTTGTAACTAGAATTAAACAACACAAATACAGTGTTAGGACAGGCCAGGAATCCAATGCTCTGTTTGTTCATTTGAGGGATAACAAGCATTGCATTGACTGGGATAATGCCTCCTCAATATTACCATGTAATTCAATTGATAGTAGGAACATCATAGAATCTAGTCTTATTAAACATACCGAAGCATTCAACATGAATTTGAGTAACGGCATGTACAAGCTGGACAACTTTGTAATTAAGAAGATTTGTGATCAGGTGAGAGGGCGGGTCACTGTCCCATCTGACCCAACCACCAACCGTTGTGTGCCATTTAAAGATTAGTAGGGTCATTACCTGACCATTGTGGACCTGGTCTCACCCTCCTCTGTATATATTCATCTTGTTCTGCATTACTCTATCTAGTCTGTACTCACCCCTGAAGATGTGAATTACACGAAAGCGCTTGGGAACTTCGTGTTTTCTTCTTTCCTGGTGGTTATCAGCATATACCTAGATCACGCGCACCTACAGTGATTTACTTGCATATATATATATATATATATATATATATATATATATATATATATATATATATATATATATATATATATATATATATATATATATATATATATATATACATACAGTTAACCCTCACTTTACGCGGTTAATGTAACCCGGAGGGTACCGCGGAAAGCGAGAAACGCGTAAAGTGAATAACATAACATATGGGATTAATTGAAATGGAGTCCAGGCCGATCCCCAAACTCCACTTTTTGAAGACACATAACTATGTTGTAGTAAAAATTTTATCTTAACTTTATGATGGTATGAAAAAACAAGTAATATAGAAGAGGTAAGGTTAGGAAAAATAAAGGTTAACATAGGAAAAATAAAGGTTAGGTTAGAAAACTAAAAATTAGGTGGAACACTTACGGAAGTAGAAGAGATGGGTCGGCATACGGGGATGGAGGCTGGTTCCGAGGCAGAGGGCAGATTACTGGCCCTCAGGTGAATCACCATTACTAGGTGAATCACCATCACCGTCACTTACAGTTGTCAGGGCTTCCCTGACAAATCCCTCAAAGTCATCTTCACTGTCACTATCACTGGCTTGGGCTGGCTGTGGTGGGTTGCGGGCGAAGAAATCTGTTATGCTTTGCTGACGGCTGGCGTTGATGTTGTCGTGATACACCTTGTTGTACGGCTCCATAGCCTGCACCAGCTGGGTATGGAAGATTTCATAGCGGTCATCGTCATTGTCGCGGGAAAGGAAGGACTTCATTTTCTGCACACTCCATGGCACCCTTAATATCACTTTGACCTAAACTGTGTTCTTCTTCCAACATCTCGTCGGCAGTCACTTCAGGATCTCTGATCACCTCCAGGATGTCGTCGTTGGTGGTCTCGGAGAAGCCTGGAACTGTAACAGTCTGCGCAGCTTCTCTGGCAAAGTCCACTGCTACTGCAACATTCTGAACCTCACCAGTCACAGATTGACTCCTCCTCTCACCTGGTATTCCATGCAACACATGTCTCCATGCGTGACGAATTGTAGCAATAGACAGCTGATCCCGTGACTCCACCAAGAAGTCCACAGCTTTCTTGATGTTAAATACTCTCCAGAATTGTTTGAACAGTATTTTTTGCTGTTCCAACTGTTGATCCTCATCTTCTTCGCTCTTGCTATCGGTGGTGGTGTCACTCAGGTTACGCAACTCTTCCCTGGTGTTGGTGTAGTCGTTCAGGAGCTGGAATTTTTTTGTTGAGAATGCAGCTTTTACATTGCAGATTAACTCCTGGTCCATGGGCTGGATTAATGACGTAGTGTTGGGAGGAAGGAAGACCACTTTTACGTTGGGGTGACGATCTAACAGTAGGGGCGAGTGTCCTGGTGCGTTGTCCAGCAGCAACAAAATATTGAATGGCACATTCTGTCGCTCACAGATTTTTTTTACAGCGGGAACAAAACAGTCATCAAACCAGGAGAGGGACAGTGTAGAGAACATCCACGCCTTACGTGCGGTCAGCCAGTGGACATTTAGCTTGGTCATGTCCATGGTTTTGTAGGCGTGCGGCTTGCGTGCTGTGTGGATCACCGATTACTTGAGCTTACTGGTACCGGAGGCATTGGTGGTAAACAGGACGGTGATGCGTTCCTTCTGCATTTTCCGGCCCCGAATCCTGCTGGCATTCTTTACAACGAAGGACTTGGAAGGTAGCTTTTTCCAGAAAAGACCAGATTCGTCCATGTTAAACACCTGGTCGTCACTGTACTGTCCTTCCTCCATAATCTCACGTAAAAACGGAGGAAATTCCCGAGCCGCAGCACGATCAGCACTCGCTTCTTCACCACCAATGTTTATATTGGTGATCTTGTTCCGGATCTTAAACCTCTGTAACCACCCAGAGGAAGCATTAAAGGGTTTGGGCTCTGTAATTCCCATCTTTCGTGCCACTACCATGTACAGTTCACGTGCGTAGTCCTTAACAGAGCGCGTGTCGACCGCCATGTTCCGTCGCGCCTGACGCACCAAGTACCTCACAAGTAATTTTTCTGTCGTGAGAAGCACCTGGTTGTGAAAATACTTGATCATAGAAGCACCTGTAGACTTTGTGATCTTCATGTGCTCCTTTATCTTGGCTGCATCCTTCTTTATAGTCCGGATCGTAGATTCGTTCACACCATGCTGGCGCGCCAAATCAACCTGCCTTGTTCCTTTCTCCAGCTCTTGGATGATGGTATACTTCACCTCGTAGCTTAAGGAACGTCTTGTCTTCTTTGACTTAGTGCCGCTGGGTCCAGGTAAGGAAAGGTTTCTCTCTGGGGGGGGTGGTCCGGCGGAAGCCATTTTACGGACAATGGATGCACGTTTACATGGTGTGGCCTTGAGGGATGAAACTGCCGCGGCTAGGTCAAGCGTCGTCTTTCCTCCCTCCCTCCCTTCCCCGGGTGGACACGTCATAATACTTTAAGCCAATTACAGCTAGCAGCAGAGGGGGGTAGGGATGCATGGCCAATCACAGGTCTGATACGTCATATGACGTCAGTGATAACGCAACAAAGACACACACTGCGCAACCTTACCGCCCCGCTTGCCCAAGCGGAGGGAGGAGGCGAGGAGCACAGGCAGGCAGGCGGGCGGGTGGGGCGAATCTAAAAATAGCGTCGCGCCGGACACTCTCCGCGTAATGGGGTTCACGTACCGCGTAAAGTGAGGGTTAACTGTATGTATATATATATATATATATATTGATAAAATCACACGGGAAAATGGAAACAACGGAGTACCTTAGCTTTCGTCTTTATTCAAGACATCTTCAGAGGCAACTGGATTACATGGACAGAGAGAGGCTTAAATATACAGGGTGACCTAAAAAACATGAGGTCAGGTCAAAATGATGACATCCACTAATCCACACACCAACACACACGTAGAGGAGCTTAAGAGAAGGGTGGTGACGTGACTAGTCAAGTCAGGTCAGAAAAAAGGGGGCCCACAAAATAACTATCATACATCTAGATCAAAGGTTTTTAAAGCATTTTTAACCTTGGGCCACTGACAAATAAATTTATGTAACATATTATCAGTTTTGAACTGACCATCACTAAGGTTTATTGATTTTAATTCCTTAATCAAACTAGCTTCAACAAGAAGTCTTTCTGTGACACAAGATGATTTGAAAACTTCTAAGCTTTTTTCCCAAGCAATGGGGTGATTATTATTCCTAACATGAACGAACAAGGCACTGCTTTCAGATGCAGTTCTAATATTATACTTATTATACATAGTGTTTTAAATAAGAAATTTGCTTCAAACATTCCAAAAAGATTTGAAACAGCCTTGATAAACTTGAAAAGAAATAAGAATATCCATATTACCAAGGCTGATAAGTCTAATGCTATTGTTATCTTGGATAAAAGTGACTACAATGATAAGATGAATTCATTACTTAGTGATGAAAGCACGTATTGTGAGCTTACGAAAGATCCCCTGGAAAATATTAATAAGTTGTCTAATTCCAAAATGAAGATGTTATTGAAAAAGAACCCCGATCTCACTAAACAGCTCTCTCAAATCAATCCCACTTTACCTTATATGTATGGCTTGATCAAAACCCACAAGCTTAATAATCCATTACGTCCTATCGTGAGTTCTGTGGGGTCTGTTACTTACAAATTATCCAAGTGGCTGGTAAAGATGATATCCCCTCTTACAGGCCAAATTTCTAATTCACATATACGCAATAGCAGTGATTTAATTGATAAACTCAAGAAACACAACGAACCTTGCGAATTAATAAGTTTTGATGTAAATTCACTGTTCACTAGAGTACCTGTCAAAGACTTACTTTCATTTCTTAAAGATAAATTACAACTGCTAGATTTAACTATTGAACATGATACTTTCCTGAAATTGATAGAGTTATGCGTAACTGACAATGTGTTTAGTGCAAATGGGAAGTTCTACAAGCAAATATTTGGTATGAGCATGGGTAATTGTCTTTCTGCTCCTCTAGCCTGTATTTATATGGAGTTCTTTGAGTCTAGATTACTACCCAATATAGTGGACTTTATTCCTCCATGGTATAGATATGTTGATGATGTTCTTTGTCTTTGGCCTAAAAACAGTGACCCATTTGAATTTTTAGACAAACTTAATAATATTGTCCCTAGTATCACGTTCAAAATTGAAAGAGAAATAAATGAATCCCTTCCATTTCTTGATATGCTTATCATGAGAAATGGCCAAAACTATAAATTCAAGGTATATAGAAAGCCCACACAGGTAGACAGTTTCATTCACTTTTTATCGAATCACCTTGAGTCTACCAAAATGTCAGTTTTTTCTGTTATGTTCCTAAGATGTCTGCGTATTTGTGACTCTGAATTTATTGACGATGAATTGAAACACATTCGTTCTATTGCACATAAACTTGGGTACCCTTCTGTGTTTGTTGATCGTTGTTTTAATAGGGCTAAAAAATCCTTTCATTCCTCTCAAACCAGACAAGTTCCTACACTTAAGAATATTTTGACTCTGCCCTATCGTAATGAATTTGTCCCGTTAGTTCGGTCCCTCAAGCTTCTAAATATTAATGTTGTTTTCAAGTATGACTCAACCATTACTAATATGTTAATAAGGAATAGCCCAAGTTTGAATGTAAATGGTAGTGTTTATTGTATTCCATGTAGCAAATGTAATTGTAATTATGTAGGTCAGACAGGAAAAACACTGCAGCTTAGAATCAAACAACATAAGTATAATATTAGAACTGCATCTGAAAGCAGTGCCTTGTTCGTTCATGTTAGGAATAATAATCACCCCATTGCTTGGGAAAAAAGCTTAGAAGTTTTCAAATCATCTTGTGTCACAGAAAGACTTCTTGTTGAAGCTAGTTTGATTAAGGAATTAAAATCAATAAACCTTAGTGATGGTCAGTTCAAAACTGATAATATGTTACATAAATTTATTTGTCAGTGGCCCAAGGTTAAAAATGCTTTAAAAACCTTTGATCTAGATGTATGATAGTTATTTTGTGGGCCCCCTTTTTTCTGACCTGACTTGACTAGTCACGTCACCACCCTTCTCTTAAGCTCCTCTACGTGTGTGTTGGTGTGGGGATTAGTGGATGTCATCATTTTGACCTGACCTCATGTTTTTTAGGTCACCCTGTATATTTAAGCCTCTCTCTGTCCATGTAATCCAGTTGCCTCTGAAGATGTCTTGAATAAAGACGAAAGCTAAGGTACTCCGTTGTTTCCATTTTCCCGTGTGATTTTATCAAGATTTATCTTATCCACGTTTTCATTGTGGATTTTCATAAAATATATATATATATATATATACACCGTATATATATATGTTTTATCTTATCCACGTTTTCATTGTGGATTTTCATAAAATATATATACAGGTAACCTCAATAACTAATGTCTCGTTCAGCAATATTCCCCTTTAATGATGGTCTTGAATTAATACCATCTCGCTGTATACCATAAAAAATTTTCGCTTTAGTGATATCCATCGATGTCCATTGGGTGGAAATTATTATTTTTTATCTCTAATGCAAACTATGGGTTGTTTATACTCATATTTATTGATGTCTTAAAAGGGTTCCAACAATGCAAATTTTATTTTTCTATGTCAAGTCAGTGACATTTTATGAAACAATATTTAACCCAATGCACCACTCATCCCTCGCTACACTTGTCAGCCATGGTAATATCTACCCACCCTTCGCCACACAGCCAACCCGCATACTACAGTCCTGCACTTGGTACCTTTGTCAATCGCATCTCCCCGCCATCGTGTAGCTCCAAGATTATTGTTCAGCTTCGTTGGTTGTATGGACATTGTATGTGCTTAATTTTTGTTTCCCTTATAGTGAGAGACCAGCACTAACATTTAGATTGAACTGTGTTATAGTGTCTGTTAAGTGATAATTTCTGTGTTTTTGTGACTGTAAAGTGTGTTGCCTCTGTTGTTGTGAAAATGATGTGAGCAGTGTAGGCTTCTATCAGTGTTTTTACATTATCATCGTTTGCTGTGTTTTTGTGACTGTGAAATGAGCAGTGTAGGTTTGAAAATGTCTGGGAAGGCTGAGGTATCCCTCACAGTCTCTGGGGAGTTTCATGCCGCTTCACAATGTCAAGCATCACCGCAAAGACACTTCGAAGTGAAGCTTGACATTGTGAAGTGGCATGAAACTCCCCAGAGGCTGGGTGGGAGTCAGAGTGAAGCCTCCACGCCACCAATAAGAGTCTCCTTAGCCTCAAAGGGAACATGGAAGGATGACCAGGGTTGTTCTTCATGATTTGGTGAGTGTTGTTTAATAGTTTTCTTTTGATTTTATAAGTGTAGGCATTTTTTCTTGGTGATAAATGTGTGTTTGGAGACTGGCTGGGAATGTATCCCATTGAAATCATGTTATAATGCTCCCTGTCTACGATATTTCACTTATAAATTGGTTTTTCAGGAACCTAGCTCCATCGTTCATCGAGGTTTTCCTGTATGTTTGTATATGCAGCATGCCCTTAAAATTTGTGGGGATTAGGTTCTCAAAATGGCTGTGAATAACATTTGCTGAACGGGTGGGGGGTGCAACATTTTTACTTGTGTGCAAATAAATGTATATTCCCTTTATGTGTTTGCCCTTAGGACAATTATTTCTTTTACCTGTAATTAATAACAAAGCTAAAAACGACGTTATATTGAGTCGTCAGGACGTTAACTGAATTATTGGTAAGTAAAGAGTAGCGACGTTATAACGAAATAAAGTTATCGGGGGCAACGTTAAACGAGGATTTACTGTACTGACATAGCAACCATTGTTGCTCAGTACAGTTGACGTCATATTTTCTAGTAAATGTCATTAATGTGTCTAGGGAGGTGCTCAAGGTCTGGCTGGTTACTCACCTCACCTCTCTCGATTGCACCACATGAAAGATGAGTTTACGTAATGAGTCATAGCAAGCTTACTCTTTCAAATAAAAAAAAGTTGGGTTTGTTGCATTATCACTGTAAATAAATTATCTACAAACAGGTTTATATGAGTAATCACGATAAAATAATTATTTCGAAGAGCAAGTGCGAGTAGAAAAAAAATTTTGTTTACTCTTAATGAAAATGTTTATACATACAGTACATCACTTTATACCTTCGTTATTTCATGTGAATGCAATATGAACCGTATGTCATCATAAAGCGTACATATTTAGCAAAAAATAGTTATAGAAGAAAAGTTGTGAAAAAATTAATATTTCGCTTGGTAATAGTGGTGTAAATATTGTGTTACGATGAGCACACCAAGACCAGGTACAGATTATTAATTTTTTCCCTCAAAGCGTAAAAGATTTATTGTACATAGCGAGTCATTGCAAGCTTATTATTGGAGATAAAAAGTTTGGGTTTGTTGCATTAGCATTGTAAATACATTCATTAAATACAAATACTGTACTGTACTGTAGTTTCATATAGGTAATGATAATAAAATGGTTAAGTCTATATGTAAGCACGAGTATAACAAAATTTTTACTGCATGGCTGCCTCTCAAGCTTCCAAATGTGAATATTCCTCTCTCAAATTTTCTATATTTTTTACATAAATTATACATAATGTGTTTATAAATGCTTAGTATTTTCGAAATTCACATAAAATAATAATTGTAAATCATTGGTTAACTGACTGTAGTTATAAAGTTAAATAATTTTTTTTTAATGAAAATAAATGATTTTCTGTACTGTACTTACACGTTGTTAGATGTTGAAGCACTTGGTGGTTCCTCCCCCCCTCCGTGCCCCACAGTGCCGTACTTAGCCTGAACAAGGCGACTAAATCTAGTTTTAGTGGGAATACGGGTAGTGCACACTTGTGAGGGAGATGAGCATCATGAGGTAAGCCACACTGTGATGGCTGAGGTGCCACATGTGCAGCACTTTTTATTTATTTATTTTAGACACAATGACATGCTGGGCAGTTCATTTTGCACTAGGACTGCTTTTTGAAGAGCCAGACAAACTACCATTTGCACTAAAAGGACTAGGGACACTGGGAGAGGCCTCAGGATGTCATGTACTTTTTATATTCCCCCCCCCCCCCCCCCTCTTTGCCAGCAACATGAAGCAAGGTTTACAATTATCACAACACTGTTATCAATAGATTAAATCACTTTGTTGAATGAAAAATCAACACAAGCCACGAGAAAATGGTTGGAAATATAGGTCAAGATTATATCTTGTGCCGTTGAACCACAAGGGGCGACTGGTGTGGTCACTCACGTAACCTTGGAGGCAGTCTACATAGGTGCCAGATCAAACTGACATTGCCAAATGTGTGTCTTGCATATCTAGCATTCATACGCAAGCATAAAATTCTTTTATTGTAATTTTTTAATTCATACTCAAATTTGCATATGAAAACCCTAAAGCGATAATTTAGATCATAGTCAATTTGCGTATGAAAACCCCACGAGTGTTAAGATAAAAGTTACTGTACCCAAAATAATCAAGGAAGTATATTTTTATAAATTAAGATGCTTTATATATTTATTGTAAATGAAAAGGTTAATGTTAAATTTGATCTTGCAGGTGTTCACTGTACTTAACAGTTGTTGGAGGAAATCTTTAATGGCAATAATCTTTTTCCGGTATAGTATTGTACACTACTTCTCATGCCCATTTTATTTTTGCAGAGGTTAATAGACAAAACCAAAGTAACCTGTGTCCGATGGATACCAGGCTCTCCCAACCAGTTCCTGGCTGCCCACAGCAGTGGACACATGTACACATACAATGAGGAACTACTGTGTGGTGTTGACAGACCTCACTACCAGCTCTTCAAACAGGGCGAGGGATACTCCGTCTATACATGCAAAACCAAAAGTACTAGAAACCCTCTTTATAGATGGGTGATTGGTGAGGGAAGCATCAATGAGTTTGCCTTCTCACCGTGCTCAAAATACTTGGCTGTGGTGTCCCAGGATGGATACTTGAAAGTCTTTAACTTTGATACTATGGACCTAGTGGGTAGTGCCAGAAGTTACTATGGGGGTTTATTATGTGTTTGTTGGTCACCTGATGGTCGTTACATTGTCTCGGGCGGTGAGGATGACCTCATAACTATCTGGTCATTTCATGAAAAAAGAGTTGTGGCCAGAGGACAAGGACATAAAAGCTGGGTCACTGTGGTTGCGTTTGATTCCTTTACAACCTTATATAGTGATATGGATAGTTTAGATATGTGTAATGAAGACACTGTCAACTCTGTCAAACACAATAGCATTGGCAATGATGTGAGGGGTAGTAAAGCAAATAATAGTGCACCAAATTCCAGGCCGAATTCAAACAGAAACTCTTTAGCCTCAGAAGGACTGGGGTTAACTGTAACTAGTTATAGGCTTGGTTCAGTTGGTCAAGACACTTTGCTATGTTTATGGGACCTCAAGGATGACGTTTTAACGCAACCATACTTGCGGCCAAGATCAAGCACAGTCGTAAGTAGCAGTGGAGGGGGGAGTGTAAGTGGGGGAACAGGTATACCTCAAACAGGACAACCTACAGCAAATGCCAAGTGCAACAATGTAAAAGAGTCTTCTGTTGGTAGTGATTCTTCTCATCACTCCCACTCAACTAATTCCCTCACGGCCAAATTGGCAAACCTCAACTTTGGTGAAAAAAAGGACAAAGAAAAAGGAGAAAAAGACCATAAACGAAGCCTAAGTTTAGCATCGAAAAATCCTACGCAAAATTGTAAAGGTTCTGTAAATAAAAATCAAGTAGGAGGATCAACTATGCCACCTGAGGAAAACTTCCGGCCCATGGGCACATCCCTCTGTCCACGTTTAGATGAGTGCCCAGTGCTAGAACCCATGATTTGCAAAAAAATTGGTCATGAACGTCTCTCTGGACTCATCTTTAGAGAAGACTGCCTCATTACCTCCTGTCAAGATGGCTGTGTGCTCACCTGGTGTCGGCCGGGCAAACAGGTAAGCTTATTATTTTTTCTTAGATCTTAGTCAGTTTTGTGTGGATATATCTGGATTTAATATTATATATATATTTTTTTTTAAGAATATTTGAAAATATACACTATTTTTCTTCACACTCCAGAGAGGATTTCCCTGGAATCAGAAACTAAATTCTGAGCATATAGTAGTGCCTTTGTGTGTGCTATTTTATGAGCAGGTTTAAATGTTGCTTTTGTAATTTTAGTAAATGTTTTATAAGATTCCACAGAACTGCTGTGACATTCAGTAAGTTGGAGATCTCTTGAAACTAAAGCTCATAGTGCTTTTCTAATTTACCGTTTAATTTCTTAAACTGCCAAAAGTTACCGATAGAATTGTTATCTTGTTTTATAGTTTATTTTAAATATCACTAAGTCGTTTCAAAAACAAATTATTGTGATTACCAGTGAAATTAGTGATGCACAGCCAAGGGCAAATGGCAAATATAAGCTTAGGGTGTGAGGTATAGGTACTGTACAGTACAATCTTATTTTAAGTATGAATGATCTGTTATGTATTTGTCAAGACATTGAAGCAGTATTTGTTGAACAGACACAGTGTGAACTTTGGCTGTCACCCTGTATGCAGGTACAGTAACTCGCATTTTACGCGCGTTTGATTTAAGCGTTTTTGGAATTACTCGATTGTTCAATCAATACCAAAAGCTAATTTATTTACGCTCACCTATTTTTGAAATAATGCGGTCAAGACAGTTTAAATTTGCCGCGCGTATTCGCCTGGTCGTGTGTGATGCCTGGTGAGTTGCTTGCAAGTTAACTATAAAATCTCAGTCATATCAACATCAATGATTTTAATACTATTATTAATAATAATTATTATTATAATAATGTAATAAAGATTATTACTACTAATGATGACAATGAAGTATTCTGTACAACAACTGTGACGATGTACAGCAAGCTCCCTGCGTATCGCTTCACACCAGCACTACTTTTTCTCTGTGCTCTCATTTGCATTGTGTGTTTATCACGTACATTTTTAGTGTTAAACGCTGTTTTTCCCATTGACCATGTCTGGAAAACGTCCATCTGCCTCCTCTGGGGCGCTTAAAGCTAAAAAGGCACGAAAAACAATCGCAATGGACGTGAAATTATATGTGATGACCCGCTTTCAGAAAGGAGAGCGTGTGTCGGAGGCTGGCCTCGTGCTTGGTTCAAGTGAGAGAGTGTGTCGGAGGTTGGCCTCATGCTTGGATTAAGTGGGAGCGTGTGTCGGAGGTTGGCCTCATGCTTAATTTAAGTGAGAGTGTGTGTCGGAGGCTGGCCTCATGCTTGGATTAAGTGGGAGCGTGTGTCGGAGGTTGGCCTCATGCTTAGTTTAAGTGAGAGTGTGTGTCGGAGGCTGGCCTCGTGCTTGGTTTAAGTGAGAGCGTGTGTTGGAGGTTGGCCTCTTGCTTAGTTTAAGTGAGAGAGTATGTCGGAGGTTGGCCTCGTGCTTCGTTTAAGTGGGAGCGTGTGTCGGAGGTTGGCCTCGTGCTTCGTTTAAGTGGGAGCGTGTGTCGGAGGTTGGCCTCATGCTTGGTTTAAGTGAGAGCGTGTGTCGGAGGCTGACCTCTAGGGGGCAGGGAAAAAACACTTTTATTTGAGTTGCAGGCTGCACTTTTCAGGCATCGTTTGTATGGCTGTAACAAACACCTGTGCAAAATTTCATGCCATTTCATGCATACTTACCCTGCCGCATCGCGAACGACTTTTTGTCAACTTTTAGTGTATACCAAAAATCAGGTGTCATTTAATGTTTTCCAGGATAATGATAAATTTTACATGGGTGACCGATTTAATTCACATGTTATTTTACAGGTACACCGTATAGAAAATCATTACAAGTTCATATTGAAATTCTTTTTTGTGCGGAACCTTGGCATCATTTTCCTAGACAATAATCTTTGCCTAATATATCCATCTCTCGATTCGTATCCCGTCACTTCAGTGCAAGCTTCAGTCATCACTTTTATGCCTCTCTTGACCGCCTGAGTGCTGTTTGGCCACTTGGGCACCACTAATGGTGTCTCAAGAATGTCATTAACCTGTAGATTTGACAGAGAAGCAATGTAAGGAGGCTCAGTCTTGAGTTCATTCCTCCAGTTAATCATGGAATGATAGTTTTTTGCTTGCCACTTTAGTTTCGGAGTCACCACCTTTCTCATGTTGACTACAGGAGGCACATCCTCATTCCCATCTCCATCTTTACCCTCCTCATCAGTATATAGTTTAACAAATTCTCGTCAACAGCAGCATCAGAATCTTCCTCCTCCTCTTCAGATCTGCCAGTGCATTCTTCCTTTTGCTGATTCTCCTCTCTAATTTTTCTTATCATTGAGACAGCTTTTTCTCTAACAGTCATGTCCTCATCTGCACACATACCAAGAAGAAGTTGATCTGTGTGGGCGAAGTATGCATTTCTCTGGACAGCCTTCTTCACTATCGTCTCCTCCTCACTATTCAGGTGTTTCATATATAGCAGGGACTGGAATACGTTCCTTGAGCCGTGTGTTATGTAAGGGTGTATCTTGATGTAAAAACCACATTGGAGCACTGAACTTTATTATTGTAATGACAATTCTTTTCAACTCATGGCTGGGTCTTGATGTTGCTACATACAGCCTGAGGATTCTACTCCATAAGGTGTTCCACCTTGACACACAGGGAGGACCTGGCTCAATAGCAGCCAAGTCATCTTCAACAACACCTGTGATAACTCCTTTACAAATCCTATACAGGTATTTCTGATCCCAGGACAGATCTTTCTCCACTTCATCATTAAACACAGGGAAATCAGGGGAACTGACTGGCTGGAAGGTGACAACTGGAAGCTCAGACAAAGACTCCTTGATCTGCTTTCCAATGGGACCACGCCAATGCTCAGGACCACTTGGTTTACCATCATAGTGATAAAAAACTGCGCGGAAAGGCAGCTCATTTCCGTGAAGCTGACATATGAAATAATGGAGCAGGTGACCAAGTAACATTTCAAGATGATGAATGACTCCATTTTCTGATCCTACATTTACATTGGTTCCATCACAACCAACACACACAATGGGCTGCTGGGTTAGATTTTTCTCCACCAGAAACTCGTGAATAGTTTTGGCAATCTGCTTTCCGTGTCCAGTCTTGGGAGTCACATGTGTGAGATATTCATTGCCAGGCTCAACCATGATAACGTAATGATCTTTCACCATTATCCTCGAACTCCATTTCTCGGTGATCCTGCGGTGTGAACTGCTTAACAGTAACTATTTGAATAATTTCAAGTGCGCCAACTTACCCAGGTCTCCCCTACATTACAGTACAGTAACACAACATTGAGAAATGAAATGAGAAAAGGCTGATAATCAATATAGACATAGCACCATACTCATCTGCAACAAGACAACTTAAATGAATTAAGAGATATGAAAAAAAAGTTGATAAACACTGAACAGAACATTGCACCGCCACAGCGGCTGTTTGGCTAGTACTGTAGGTAAATTTAAAAATTTCAGTAGAAAATGCGGCAGACTAAACCTCGACATATCAGCTTCAAATTTGGCATGGAGTCTTAGATATGTATAAGGAACAATGCCTGAAGAGTGCAGCTTTGAGCAAAATTTCACTGCCCCCTACTGGCCTCGTGCTTGGTTTAAGTGAGAGAGTGTGTCGGAGGTTGGCCTCGTGCTTGGTTTAAGTGAGAGCGTGTGTTGGAGGTTGGCCTCATGCTTGGCATAAGTGAGAGCGTGTGTTGGAGGTTGGCCTCGTGCTTGGTTTAAGTGAGAGAGTGTGTCGGAGGTTGGCCTCGTGCTTGGTTTAAGTGAGAGCGTGTGTTGAAGGTTGGCCTCATGCTTGGCATAAGTGAGAGCGTGTGTCGGAGGTTGGCCTCGTGCTTGGTTTAAGTGAGAGAGTGTGTCGGAGGTTGGCCTCGTGCTTGGCTTAAGTGAGAGCGTGTGTCGGAGGTTGGCCTCATGCTTGGTTTAAGTGAGAGAGTGTGTCGGAGGTTGGCCTCGTGCTTGGTTTAAGTGAGAGAGTGTGTCGGAGGTTGGCCTCGTGCTTGGTTTAAGTGAGAGAGTGTGTCGGAGGTTGGCCTCGTGCTTGGTTTAAGTGAGAGCGTGTGTTGGAGGTTGGCCTCATGCTTGGCATAAGTGAGAGCGTGTGTCGGAGGTTGGCCTCATGCTTGGCATAAGTGAGAGCGTGTGTCGGAGGTTGGCCTCGTGCTTGGCATAAGTGAGAGAGTGTGTCGGAGGTTGGCCTCGTGCTTGGTTTAAGTGAGAGCGTGTGTTGGAGGTTGGCCTCATGCTTGGTTTAAGTGAGAGCATGTGTTGGAGGTTGGCCTCGTGCTTGGTTTAAGTGAGAGAGTGTGTCGGAGGTTGGCCTCGTGCTTGGTTTAAGTGAGAGCGTGTGTCGGAGGTTGGCCTCGTGCTTGGTTTAAGTGAGAGTGTGTCGGAGGTTGGCCTCGTGCTTGGTTTAAGTGAGAGCGTGTGTTGGAGGTTGGCCTCATGCTTGGTTTAAGTGAGAGAGTGTGTCGGAGGTTGGCCTCGTGCTTGGTTTAAGTGAGAGCGTGTCGGAAGTTGGCCTCATGCTTGGTTTAAGTGAGTGTGTGTGTGTGTCGGAGGTTGGCCTCGTGCTTGGTTTAAGTGAGAGAGTGTGTCGGAGGTTGGCCGTGTGCCTGGTTTAAGTGAGAGAGTGTGTCGGAGGTTGGCCGTGTGTTTGGTTTAAGTGAGAGAGTGTGTCGGAGGTTGGCCTCGTGCTTGGCTTAAGTGAGAGAGTGTGTCGGAGGTTGGCCTCTTGCTTGGTTTAAGTGAGAGAGTGTGTCGGAGGTTGGCCTCGTGCTTGGTTTAAGTGAGAGAGTGTGTCGGAGGTTGGCCGTGTGCCTGGTTTAAGTGAGAGAGTGTGTCGGAGGTTGGCCGTGTGCTTGGTTTAAGTGAGAGAGTGTGTCGGAGGTTGGCCGTGTGCTTGGTTTAAGTGAGAGAGTGTGTCGGAGGTTGGCCTCTTGCTTGGTTTAAGTGAGAGAGTGTGTCGGAGGTTGGCCGTGTGCCTGGTTTAAGTGAGAGAGTGTGTCGGAGGTTGGCCGTATGCTTGGTTTAAGTGAGAGCACTGTTCGTACCCTGTGTGGTATATGATGGTTCCCCTAACCTGTACCATTTCTATGTACAGGTTGTACCTCTCTAGTCCGGCAACCTCGGGACCTGACCGGTGCCGGTCCATGGAAATTCACCCTTTTCCTGGATAGATAGTGACTTGTGCTTATGCCTGGAAGCACTAGCACCACTTTCTCTGCATCATGGTCTCTTTGAAGACATATTGAAGGGTTAAATGTCGTATAGTAGCTTCTCAAATTTCGCGAGTTTTTAATTCTTAACGTATTTTATTGGAACACAAAAAAATAAATAAATATAAATTTTGACGTTGGAAACTTGAATTTCGACGGGTTTGAACGGCCCGCCAACGTGCAGACGACGTGCATAATCGTGTAAACAGCGTCATTTCTCTTATGTACAAAAGATTCATTATTGTTTATTACTGAATGTCTTTTTTTATTGAATTAATGTTTATGTGTGCAAAATGAGCAATACAATTCATTAATAATACGTAGAAAATTAAAACACATGAGGAAATGACACAGCATTGTTTTCGTTGATTACAAAACCAGTGACTGACTGGTTCTACATATAAAACTGAAGAAAATAAGACCTTGGTTGTAGCTGTAGTAAAATTAATATGGTTGTTTTAAGTAATGTTATTTAATGTTAATAAATGGAACAATAGAAGTAGCTAACGATAATGGTAAAGAAAAAGAGAGATCACATATGTAAGTGCGCATGCGCACACGTGAAAACATATCGTCATTACTTTACATAAGAATATGAAAGCAACACTTATTTACTGTTCATATATATTTTAATTAATGTTTCTGAATTTGTTTTTATTGAATTAATGTACGTGTGTGCAAAATTAACAATACAATTTATTAATAATACGTGGAATATTAGAGGAGACGAGATGGCTGCCGGCATTGTTTATGTTAAAGCTTACGAAACCAGTGACTGATTGGTTCTACATATAAAACTGAAGAAAATAAGACCCTGAGTTTAGCTGTAGTAAAATTAATGTAAAAAAATGAATATGGTTGTTTGAAGTACCTGTAATGTTATTTAATGTTAATAAATGGAACAATATAAGTAGCTAACCATTAATGGTAAAAAGAAAGTGAGACTGCTCGCATGTAAGTGCGCACATGTGAAAATATATCGTCATTACTCTTCATAAGAATATGAAAGCAACACTTATTTACTGCTCATATATATTGAAGGGTTAAATGTTGTACTCTGTATAGACAAGCAGAGAGAGAGAGAGCAGCCGAACTACCGGATGTAAACAAACCTTAATTTCCCGCGGCTTTTTTTTTTTTAAGGGGATTAGCCTACCTGGGCATAGGTCACTGACCCACATTGGGGCCTGAGGGGCAAAAATTTAATACTCCTGTAATAATAATAATAATTCAGATAAGGGAAAAAAAAAAAGAAAAAAAAAAAAGCTGCCTATCTACCTATTGGACAAACTAAAATCGTTCCGGACCACGGGAGTTTCCGGACCACAGAATGCCGGACTAGAGAGGTACAACCTGTATTCTTATGGGAAAATTATGTTTAATTTATGCTTTTTTTTAATTAAGCGGTGGTTTTCAAGAACATAACCTCGCGTAAAACGAGGGGTGGGTGTAGTTCATTTATGTTTCGGTTGATTCATTTTTAATATAATTTTTGCGGCTCAAATAAATAAAGTACTTTTTTATACTGTAATGGTTTTGTCCTAAAAATCTGGTGATGTGTAGTGTTGCTAATCAGTATTGTAGTGATAGAGGGGAGTGTAGCACTAGATAAAGTTAAGTGTGAGCAATGGGGTAAATTCACACTCCTTACACCCTCCTCTATGTGGGTCTGTTAGATTTCACATATTAAATGCTCTTGGCATATGGAGATGTTTGGAATTGCAGGCACGAAATTGCCAAAGAGTTCCTTCCATGCCTATTGATATCAGCAGCCATTTAAGTACAGTAGCTATCTGTAATGTTAGATTCTATTGGGAAGAATGGACCGTAACCATGCATATCGAGTGCTGATAGTATTACAGGTTAATTCCATTCATTTAGATCAGGCATAGGCAGCCCTTCCTCAGTCATGGGTCACATTACGATTTAGGTCTTTTTTTGCTGGCCAGCCAATCAAAATTTGTACCCCTCTCTTAGCTACCATTCAGCAACCAAAGTGTTATTTCTGTGGTGGAGCACAGCATAACCGACCTCAGTGTCCTGCGCGTGATTCAACTTGCCACAAATGGGACAAGAAAGGCCATTTTGCAAAAGTATGCAGATCATCTCGTTTCTCACCTGCTACTTCATCTTTCACTTGTGCGGTCTTACACTCTCCTACTTTGGCTGCGATATCTGCGACTTCCCCTGGCTGTCTTGCTCGATCTACCGTATATGTGCTTGTTAATGACGATACAGCTACAGCCCTTGTTGATACCGGGAACTCCAAATCGTTTGTATCAAACCGCTATATACAGCAGAAGTCTCTGAAGTGTCATCCAGGGTTAGGTCACTTGTCTATGGCTTCGTCTTCCCTATCATTGCCAGTATTAGGTCACTGTACTGTGGACATTACCCTTCAGGGGAAACTCTATCCAGATACTCGACTAACTGTTCTTCCCGACCTATGCAGTGACATTATTCTTGGTCAAGGTTTCATGAGCCTATATAGTGGTGTTACTATTGATTTTGGTGGGCCTAAAGAGCACCTCATCATCGGAGATAATACAGTTGCTTGTAGCCTAACATTTGCTTTGGTCAATCCACCATCTCTTCTCTAATCTGACCTCCCCTTGTAAACCTGTTGAGATAAGTCAAGGTGATTTAGTTAAGCGGACAGGGCTTTCATCCAAGGTGAAGTGGAAAAGATGTTGTCGGAAGGAATATTCGAACCCAGCACTTCACCGTGGAGGGCGCAAGTCCTCATCACTACTAATGAGGCGCACAGAAAGCGACTTGTTGTCGACTACAACCAAACCATCAACAGGTATACCCAGCTGGATGCTTATCCCTTGCCCTGGAAAGATGACTTGGTGACTAACCTGTCTCATTACAAGATATTCAGTGCTCTCGACCTAAAGAGTGCTTACCATCAGATCCCTATACGGGATACGGACAAGCCATTCACTGTCTTTGAGGCGAACGGTAAATTTTACCAGTTCCGTAGGGTCCCATTCGGAGTGATGAACGGCGTGGCTGGTTTCCAACGAACCATCGATGAATTCATACATAGAAACGAACTGCTGGGTACTTTCGCGTACATTGACAACATCACTATTGCCGGTTCGTCTCAACAGGAGCACGATGAAAATCTGTCCAGATTCCTTGAGGTAGCAAAGAAGTAAAAATTCACCTTCAATGAAGACAAATCTGTCTTCTCAGCAACGTCGATTGATTTGTTGGGCTACACCATATTGCATGGTGCTCACAAGCCAGACGCCGATCGCTTGCGTCCTCTGAAGGAATTGCCACTTCCAAAAGACTTACCTGCTCTACGACGCGTGATAGGAATCTCTTCATACTACTCTCAGTGGATCTCACACTTTTCTGACAAGGTCAGACCTTTGGTCAAGGCTCAGATATTCCCCCTCCAAGGGGAAGCAATCTCCACCTTTGAAAATCTTAAAGAGGAAATAGCAAGTGCGGTAGTCAGCTCGATTGATGAGACGATTCCATTCATAGTAGAAACCGACGCTTCCGACTCTTCTATCGCTGCCTCCCTGAATCAAGCATGTAGACCAGTTGCATTCTTCTCGAGAACACTCTCAGACAGTGAGTGCAGACACTCTTCTGTCGAAAAAGAGGCCTATGCTATCGTTGAAGCAGTAAGGAAATAGAGACATCTGGCAGATACTTTACTCTCATCACCGATCAGCGATCTGTGTCCTTCATGTTCCACTCCAAGAAGCTGGGAAAAATCAAGAACGCCAAGATCCAACAATGGCGGGTCGAACTAGCCTGCTTCGACTACGACATTGTCTATCGGCCAGGGACTGAAAACTCAACTACTGATGCTCTATCCAGAGCCTTCTGTTTGGTTACCAACCACAACAATCTGTCAGATCTCCATCAGCTATGTCATCCAGGAGTCACAAGGATGGCTCACTTCATCCGTATTCGCAACTTATCATATTCTGTAGATGACATCAAGAAGGTATGTGCTGAGTGCTCTACCTCTGCCAGGCTTAAACCTCAGTTCTACAAATCCGACACAACCGCTCTCATCAAAGCTACTTGGCCTTTTGAACGGTTAAACATCAATTTCCCGAAATTGATACTTACTAACCGTGGTTGACGAACATTCACGATTCCCCTTCGCATTTGCATGCGAAGACATGACTGCCGCAACAGTCATCAAGTGTCTGCATCAGTTATTCGCTATATTCGGCATGCCTGCTTATGTCCACTCGGATCAAGGCACCTCCTTCATGAGCCGAGAGCTGAGAGATTTCCTCACTAGTTATGGTGTGTCTACCAGCCGAACTACCCCATACAACTGTAGAGGAAATGATCAGTGCGAGCGCTACAACAGAATAATATAGAAAACCATTACACTCACTCTTAGGTCCAAGAACATCGAAGAAACTAATTGGGAATCTGTGTTACCTGACGCACTTCATTCTATTCGGTCTCTGTTATGTACTGCCACCAACAAAACGCCTCGTTAAAAACTGTTCCACTTCCAACGCCGATCAGCCCGTGGTAGTTCGATGCCAACCTGGCTCTCCTCATGGACCAGTCTTGCTACGAAGACATGTCAGGAACAGTAAGTACGACCCTCTGGTTGATGAGGTTGAGCTTCTGGAAGCCAATCCACAGTACGCCCACGTTCGGTTTCCTGATGGAAGACAGTCTACCGTGTCACTCCGAGATCTGGCCCCTGCTGGGCAAGCTGTTGCAGATACTGCTGATCCTGAACCTGAACCGACCGAGTTACCTAAGGCATCTACCTCGGTGCCCCTTGAACCTACACCCGGCACTCGAGTGGCTGAATCTCCTGTCAGGGATGACCTTTCAAGTGATACTCGTCTGCATGAAGCTGTTTTGACAGATTCACCTTCGCCTCCTCGTCGATTGGGTCATGTAGGTCTGAAGCCTGATTTTTACGGTTGTCCTGATGTCTAATTTAGCAAGATGGGTAGAATGTAATAGAATTATGCTACACTTGTACACTTGAACCCGTCTTCTATCGTGTTATGTTATGTTTCTTATCATTGGGTTTTGTTTTGTTTGGGGTTATATTATATTAGCAATCTTCATTATTCCTTTCACTTACTAGAATATTCTTTTGTTCTCTTCCATATGCCATACTACCCTTGGTCAGTTATATTAACAATAAAGCCTAGAAAAAGGTCAACTCTAGTCTTCTTTCACCACACTCTCCCAGCCAGCTATTGCTGCACTGTGTGCTTTAGATGTTAGGAACTGCCTCAGTACCAACCAGAACATGAAACTGATACAAATGAATCTAAAGGTTCGAAGTAACAGACTCAAGTTCATACATCTGAAACAGGCAGTGCAGCAGTAGCTGGCTGGGAGAGTTAACGAACTTTTGGATGAAACTGTACCTAAAACTTCAGAAGAATTATTCTCCCAGTTAATATTTTTGAACTCCTGTATCATACAACCCAAAATTGACATATAAATACACCCCAGCAATATCTGCTTTTTCCATATTTATTTATTTATTTTTATTTGTTTTTTTCAAGAGGGTTGTACTGAAATAAACATAATGTGTCCAGTAGTATGTTTATCCTTTCAGCCTGGGTGGGGGTATACACTGTAGTTATCTATGTGAATATGTTTTATCATGAATTCTTGTAACTAAAAGTTTTCTTTGTATAATCAAAGGTCTGTCTGTTAGAGGTTGTGTTTGCAAACATACGTTTAAAAACAAATTCATCCAACAAATGATGCAGCTGCATGGATAGGTGAAGTACTAGTGCTAAGATTGTACTTCTTAATTATCTGTGGAAGATTTATAGCGTTACAGTATGTTGTATAATGAGCCACAGTTGGAGATGTCATCGTCAATTGACTATTGATGCTTTTTGTAAAACGTCAGTTAAGGTTGTTCCTCAAACAAAATCTTCATTATCTTATACAGTGATCCCTCGGTTAAATAACGGTTCGATTAACGAAATTTCAGTTAACGAATTACCTCCCATAAGGATCTTCAATTCGGTTAACAAACAAAACTTCGATTAACGATATCCTTACGAAAAACACGTTTTGTTGTGAGCATCAGCTGATGGGCTAGTCTGCCAATTCAGTAATCTGTTCTATGTTTACATTCGTTTTCAGTGGAGTAAATGTCAAGAAAGTTGTGCTCTTTAATATTTTTGCATTTTTTATATTAAAATTATTAGTCATTTTAAAATTTAGTTAACATGTTGATAATATATGCAGTAGAGGGAACTAGTTTTTTGTGCGCCCATCAGCCACCAGGCGTCAGTTTGGCTTTGTTGACAGTGGAGTGAACATCGATTTTGTTGGTGTCTTGAATATTTTTGCATTTTTACATTAAAATTATTTGTCATTCTGAAATTTAGTTAACATATTGATAATATATAGCGCAGTGCAGTATTGATTTAAATAAAATAATCTTGAATTACACCTAGTGAAATTACCACATCAAGCATGGGTCCCCTGAAAGGTGATTTCTCCTCCATCCCCACTTCCTTCTCTTCTCCTCTGCCCCCACTTCTAATTCCCATCATCATCATCAACCAGGAACCTTCTACATACACACCTCAAAGTAAGTGTACTTTACCGCATTTTTTTTTTTACTTTGTATGTACTTTTCTGTTAGCTGGAACCAGTTACCCAATATCCCATTGAAACAAAGGATTCGGTTAATGAAATTTTCAGTTAACGAACGGTTCTGTGGAACGAATTGTGTTCGTTAACCAAGGGACCACTGTAGTAGGAAAATTATTAATTTGGCTGTACTTTAGTCTTTAAACATGTATGTATTTATTTAATTGCAAGAGTCTCCTTAATCTCTTTGTATGTTAATAATGTACAGCTGTTTAAGGAGGCCATGACCACCTTGATCCTCTTTGTGGCATTTAACTGATGATTTAGTTGAAACTCTGGTTGTAATGGTAATATATTTTGCAGCCTGGTAGCAACCAGCACTCTACACCCAGTCCAACAACTGCTGTGGCCATGGGTGGAGGTCCCATAGCCTCGGGTGGAACAGTAGTGTAGCCTCAGGAAGTGGTGGCAGTTGTCACAGATCTCTGGACAAGTGCTACAACATTGTGGTCATCATCCCGGACTTCTGGTGTGGGTGTGTTGCCATGATACTATAATGTTATTGAGTGTGTCTGTCTTTACTGGTGGGATGGGGTGGGATATTGTAATGGCCAGTCAGTTTGAAGGTGGTTATATATTGTACTCTGTGAGTTGTTCAGAGGGCTTGATACTTCCTCCCCAAGTCATTGTTACTGATGTCTGAAGATTTCACAGCCTGTACTGACTGAACATGGGAATTGAGAGGGTGTAACAGTGAAGCCAGTTACAGTTACTGAAATGTGTCTTGATTTGCCATTGATAGGTGCCTAAGCTATTGCATTAACCTTTTCAAGCCCATCTCTCCTGCTCCTGAAATAAGTCATTTCAAATAATTCTTTGGATTTTGGGAATACGGATTTAAAATTCTATTCTATGTGTTATTATTATTTTTTTTTTTTTGAATTTTGATGTTTGTGCATAACTGACAGGTATTGTCTTCACTTTGAGTCTGGTAACATTTAAGCATCTTTATTTTACAAATGTATTTCAATACTGTTCTGCAATTGGTGCATGAGTGCGTGTGTCTAGAGTCTATATGCTGATTTGTTGTGGTCTTTTTAGTGCTTGCATTAAGTTTTATCTTTATTATGCTTTATTTCTGTGACCAGTACATATTTCACCATAATGGTTCCATTTAACCCATTTACTGAAAAATAACCTTTTGATAAGTCCCAACCCACAATCAGTCCTCCATCTGCATCCCTTTGTTTTCTTTTTATCAGCCCCTGAATATTCTATCTCTCATGAAGATTTTTCTCCACTTTCATCTTCAGTTATTCATTGGCTGAAATTTGTGGAGGAGATTTGCCTACAACCACCTTGCTTAATGTGTAAATAATGGCTTCAAAGTAGTTCATACTTTTATTTTTCTATATTTTGCTCCTGCAATTTGTTCTGGGTAATTGAAGGTGAAAATCAGTAGCAGTTATACAGTGGGTTCATAAATGTAGATGAAGATGGGAGCTCCAGAGGATAAAATGGTACTAATAATACACTTGTATAAGGAAAACTTAACATGTTGTAGTCAGTACATTTTGGTGTTACTGCTAATATATGCACTAGGTCCTTGAAGAATCTGTTTTTGTTTATTGTTTGTCACCAATGGGCAATATTGATAAATTAATATAATTCCAAATATTTTTAATTTTAATTTGAAATTCTAATTGGCATTCAAGCTTTGTGTTCCATATTAAGTTTAACCAGGATCTACTGGAAATTATGAACATTTTGACAAATTTCATAACATTGTTCTGTTTTATGTGTCAAGTGTCTGTTGCTCTTGATTCTGGCCTCCCTCAGCCATAGCATGGAAAGGCTTACAATAGTGTAAATGTATATTATACTGTTCCCCACAATACAGCAGAGACGACTTGTCTAGATTTCCCTTTAGTCACCTGGAATAATTTAATATCTTCAAGCATTTTCCATTTGGGTTGGCTGCCAGCCAAATTGACCAAATCAGATTATTAATTTGATGGTTAGGCTGGTTCATATCTGGGTTAATTTTATCATTCAAGAGTTGTATCAGTTTCTTCCTTTTGTTTATTGCTTGGCAATATTTAATTCATGGCCCCCTCAATGCCCCTCAATCTTTGGGTCATCTCCATAAATATTCACTGTAAAAGTTGGTTTTCCATTACTATCCACACTAATTCCTTTTTCTTCACAGAATACCTAATCAGTTTGACCCATAAATGTTGTCGATGTTTGCATTACAACTCTTCTTTATTACAGAATGTATAATTTTAGACAAATATTAATTTCTTCATATTTTTCCTGATATTTAAATGAGCCATAAAAAATAAATTCTTAACTTTAAGAGCAACTAAATTTTCACAGCCCAGTGGTCAAAATATTTGGTATTACATGCTATTATGTGACAAGACTCACCAGTTACAAAGGAACTATAAAATTACATAGCAGTGCTAGCAATTCCTTCATTGATACAAAACAAATCCAGGTATTGCCTTTTATTTTTTAAAACTATTATGCCTTTTACAGCTTGACTATATATGTGTCTGGCTTAGAATCCCTCCTACATAAATATTCCTTTGAAGATCTTGTTAACTTTGATGATGTAATTGCAGCAGGTACAGGATGATTACACCACAAGAAAGATATAACAATATCAAAGTGAACAATATTTTAAATGTTGAAATAAGACTTACTTTGTTTAAGGTGAATTATGGGTGCTTCCTAGGAGGTCTTTATACTGTAGTAAATGTTAATCATGTTTACATTAGTTATTACTGCTCTGAAGCAAAATGAAACATGGTAGTTCCTTTGTTCCTGATATTTTCATATTCTTGTGTCATCCTTCTTAGGGTTATTAATTCATCATTATTTCTGTGGTATAGAGCTTTTAAATATATATGCAATTATATACAAAAGAATTTGTAGAAGCAATTTCCAGTGTTAACTGGGAACTCATATGCTATACATACCATTGTAATTTAATATTGCATTGGAATCCTGAGTTAATTTCTCCATATATATATATATATATATATATATATATATATATATATATATATATATATATATATATATATATATATATATATATATATATATATATATATATAAAAGGATGATGCTTTTGGAATTATTTTATGCATTACAGTATATTCTTGCTATGAATGGGCAACAAATTCTTGTTCAGGTTGAGAAATACCTTATTTTTGCTTTATCAGATCACAGCAATGTGGGGGATGAGATCTGTCACTTCAGGTATTTGACTTGATTGCTGATATATTTTTTTTCTCTCTCTCTCTTCCCACAACCATGTTGTGGTTCAATTCTTATTTTTTTGGCAATTTGATAGTGCTATTAATTTATCACACCAAAATAATATGTTGGGTCACCTGCTTTACAGTTAAGCCATATTGATTAAATAACAACTTTGTTTATAAACTGTCTTGGTTGGCTTTAAGCCTGATGTTTTGAACTCAGTTGGTTTCTTGTCAGATTAATGATGATGTTTTGGATCACTAAAAATGTAATGGTTCCCTTCTCTGGATATGGTAACCACTTGATGGTCAAGCTAGTTCCTTTTTCAGTAGGGTGAATGATTGAGTTTTATTTGTTCACATACACTTAAAAAAAAGCCAAATATGTAATTGTTTTCCTGAATTTGATTGAGATAATTTGGCTTGTTAAGACATAGCTGAGAGTTTAACACACACACACACACTAAAGAGAGCGTATTTTGCATAATAACATAGAATAGGGATCCAGAATGCACACATTAACAAGAGCAGCATTAACATGTACTGTATCATAAGTTTCAATGGGAAATAGGAACTGGGAATGAAGGCCTAAAAATACATTAAAATAATAAAGCGATAAAGCATACCGTCAGTAATTTGTCAAGAGCCCATTCTATACAATGCACTGCACAGTCTGCTTGAGGCTGTTTCATTCTTTGTTTACACTAGTCACGTGTGGTTCACCTTTGTTATGCTATGTTAATGCTAGTCAAGAGTGATGTGATGTTTTTCAAACCACATACCCTATTATTTCAGCCTTTAATTAGGGGGCAACATTTCTGGAAATGGCCTCATAGTAAACAGATGGTAAAAGTGCCAAAAGAGAACAGGAAGCAATAATATTAGATGTGAAGTTAATGTGATAGGGAAGTTGAAGCAGGAGAAAAATTTATTAAAAAACAGTAAACCTCATTCCATCTACTGTGGCATCTATAGTTTGTAACCTTTTTTTTTCTGTATCAGCCGACTGGAAATGACATTTTTATATTTAAATATAAATATATACAGAACAGTATTTGGTAGCCCAACTGTGTGTGTCAAATATGCATGTGTGTAAGTGCTCATCAGTGAAGTTATATAAAGATATTTAGCCTCTATCTTCTGCATGTTTATATTACAATTGAATGTTAATTGAGAAAATGAATTATTTTATCTTCAAAAAGAAACCCACTTGATTTTAAATTATTTTATTATAAATCTGTACACTTTTGTAACCCAAGAATTTTTTGTTATCTTTGAAATGTACATTACTGCTGCACCTGAGCTTTTGTAAAATATGCACACAAGTATGCACATCACATTTTTATTTGAAAAATATCAATATATTGTATAAGTTATTATTTCCAATATAAACCCACCAGGTAATAAGACCTTTAGAAGTAAATCTTTTGAAAACTTAGTACCTTGACCATTTTGTTCATCCTATACATGTCTGTATACAGAAATGGTACATATATTTGACTTTGGCAAAGTTTGGGAATTGATGATCTGGAAGAAGGTGATGTGATGGAGCTGCTTGAGTCTTACTTAGATTTTGTAGAGCTTACAGCTGGAGGAAGAGAAGTTAGCACAGCAGAAAGATGTTGCTGTACAGCAGAACAGCTGATGATAGAGAGACTGTCTTTTTACCTCATGCTCATTGATCAAATGATCCAGGAAGGGATTTATATGGATTCCAACCTGGATTAAAGCTTCCATATTTGTAAGCAGAGTAAATGACACCACACATGGTGACATGACTCGCACCTCAAGACCACCCCACACCCCTGCTCATTTACATAGTTAAGCTCTATATCTGTCACACATTTTAATGACTTACTTATTTTATTTTTGTATGTCAGAAAGGTATTTTAGTTATCCATTAAACAAACAGGAAGGCCTCTAGTGGGGAGTAGAGGCACTGGGCAGGGAGAATTTCTGTGACCTGAGTTTTTTCTAAGACATGCTTTATGCGCTACTGAATTAACTCATATTAATGGATGTAATTTAGGATGATGCATTAATTAGAACTCATTAAGACAACTGTGTTAATGTGAAACTCTACTGTGTGTGTGTGTGCACATCGATGCAACACTTTTTTTTTTCCCCTTTACAAGCTTCATCCTGCTATGGTACAAGGTGGCTGGACAGGTACAGATTTTCAATAGATATTGAGTTACCCCACCCTGGTAGGATGCTAATAGTATACTTATTTATTTCTAAGTACACAAGGGCTAGTGTACAGGGGGGGGGGGGGGGACTTAATCATCTCTGGTCAGGAATCAAACCTGTGACCATTTACTCATCTCACGAATTGAACGCTTCACCAACTGAGCTCAATGTTTGGCTTTTATGTTATAATGAAAGAAATTATTTTGTTATCTAGCTTCTGTATACATATTTTCTACTGAATATTGTTAAGAATTTGATGCTTGAGTTGTTGTCCCTGCCACTTGACCTATATTGAACATTGGTTGGTTTGTCCCTCACCTGAATGGATGGTCATATCAGAGTTTGGTCAAAGGATATAATGTTCCAGACTTTGTTACTTAGCCATTAGGCAATACTTGTATGTGATAACTTAATAATCAAGATGTGTCCCTACGTATAAACTCTTCCAGTCTGTTGGAGGTCTCAAGAGACACGCCTCGTATTATTACTCTCAGTATTTCTCCGTGTGTACTGAATAGTTGCAGAAATGTGTCTCGCATCCACATTATCCTTGTCTGTTGGAGGATTTTAGAAGACATGTCACGTATACACACTCTAAGTATCTCTGGAGGACTGTGGAAGAGATGACATTACAATAATCAATTAACAGCTTTAACCTTCACACTTATTATAACCAGGTGCTGTGTGTTTGTAGTTTGATATTATATTTCAAGGGATCATAGCAATATGTAAATTTTGTGTGTGTTAACCTCCATATAGATCTTCATTGAATAATGATTTTTTTTGTGTGTTATTACATTGATTTTTATACATGAATGATATTCAGAATAAATAGTATCCAAGTGGATGGTAAATTTGTTTCTGAATATAACGTAAGTCTTTTAATCCTTCTGGCCTAATATTCTTCTTAAAGATTTAATTGGAAATTTTCAAATTGGAGTTGGCTTTGAGCCATAAGTGAATATTGTGTTGAATGCAGCAAATTATATAATCAAAGTTAGTAAAGCTGCCTTTCATTTTATGTACCGGTAGTCATGGTTATTGAATATTGAGCATGTAAGCTCATACAGATGTGCTTGCTGCATGGAGGAAATGTGAATGATCGGGATTCCAGTTATAATTTTGTTAAAATCTAGACCCTCTGAAGAACACTTAGTCTTGGAGTAATTTTTTTTTATTTAATTTGGCTGAAAACCTTTTAGTGATGTGTGTATTAAACTAATTTCCTAGCCAATACTGAATTATTGTCTGTACTGTTGACCTCCTCCACTCTATACACATTATTATAGAGTGCTAGAGGGCATGGAATTGCCTTCAATGGTCATATTAGCCAAATGTGGTAGACAAATATACACCCATTTTGTCTGTTATTTAGCAGTGTGATTGAATTGTGTACTTAATAAAACTGGTAAGAAGTTTTTTGATAACCCACCTATCATGTTAGAATTGAAATCACTTATCAGCCATGTTAGAACTGAGATAACTTTGCAGCCAGGATAGAAATGGTATAATGAGTCAGACATAAAGGAATTTGAAGAACCTGTCAGACTATAATATAACTGAAGTAACCTGTCAACCATGATAGAACTAAAATAATGTGTCGACCATGATGGATGAGAAAAAACCCATGAGAGCACTGAAATACTTTGTTAGTAATGACACTACTAAATACCTCACAGGACTCGTAATAATTCACAGCTTTCCGATATCCCTGGGACAGTTGAAATCGCTGCCAGATGGGATGGCTGAATTGGTCTTCTCGAACCTGAGGATGGTTGGATGGTTAACTCTCAAACGTTTTCCCAAGTTCTTTGTCTCTGTTGTGTCCGTTTCTCTGTAGTGAATGTACAAAAATCTTGAATATTATCGGTATAGAATTTGTTCTGAAAGGCTAGTAATCAGCGAACAAAATAATAACGGTGGTTTGAAATGGTGGTCCAAGGATTCGGGGTGGTTCATAGGACTCCTCAAGAGGGCACCTGGATGTTTCATTTGATAATTCAGGAAGATTGTGTTATGGTGTAAATGATTGGGAAGGTTCCTCTTGGACAATTTAAAAAAAATATTAAAATTTTAATTCGAGGCCTGCTGTATCATGATGGGACTCGGTATCCTGCCAGTCATAATAATGATTGGAATACAAAGACTAACAGAATTCATTGTGTTGTCCTTCAGTAAACTATATGCAATAATTTTGACAATATTTGTTAGCAATTGTTGTGTGATGGTACATAATCTATAAAATCTTACATTCTAGAAGCTTATCCTATAATTTTTAAATGTAATCTTGTGTCTCTGTTTACTGATTACTAAAGTAAGGATAAATACAAGGTGGGAACAGGTTCTATGTGTGCATGCGTGCGTGTGGACCTGCAATATTTGATTTTCATCCCACCAATATGGGATTCTTAGTGCCATGGTAATGTTCTCATATGCCAGGCTTCAAAATTTGTAAAATCAGTAAAATTTTATATTTTTGAAAGCTTTGCAGATATATTGATAACTATGGTAATTGGTTGCTACCTCTAATTACACTGTAATTTATTTATAAATTAATACATATATTTATATACAGTACAGTACTTGCATTGTTTTACTTTTTTCTTCCCACCCTTAGGTCTGTCTTTTCTGTGGTGATCCCTGCTGCAGCATCCAATAAATCTCTGATAATTTGCTTCATTCTATATATTATTTTTCCATTTAAGGTTTCACCCTGAGTATGGATCTTCTCCTGAATGTTTAGCCTTTGGACTTTGGTATTAAATCATAAAAGCTTCCCAAATGAGGTCAGTATATTCTATAATTAAAACCATAGGTGTGGCAGCAGAGTAGTTAAGAACCACTTACTTATATTGTGTACTGTATTCCTGATGGATGCCAGATATATTTATTTTTTAATAATTACCAAACAAATGTTTGTTGTTTTGTTTGGTCTAAATAGTTTACTTGCATATGTGTCTTTTGGATATTAAAGATGAAAAAGATACATATCTAATGGACAGTTTCTTTGTGGCTATTGAAGTTGTTGGTTTCTTTGATGTGCTGTACCTGTAGATTTGGTATCTCTCACCAGTTCAGGGACTCCTGTTCATAACTATTGAATATTGCAATAACCTTGGTGGTTTATAGCATCTGAAATGAGCGATATAACTTAATATAGTTATTTTTTTATGTAAACTGAAGTCTTGAGAATATCTGAAATGATTTAGTATCCTTCTCATATATATATATATATATATAATATATATATATATATATATATATATATATATATATATATATATATATATATATATATATATATATATATTTAATTTTTTTTTTTTTTTTTTTTGCATCGGCTTAGCATCCTTTTATGTTGCAGAGTGTTTGATGTTGATTCTTCTTTTGCCTGCATTACATCCAATTTATGAAAGTAAAAATTTGACTAATGTACACCACTTGACAACAGCATTAAACCCATTGTCTGAGGAATGTCTTGAGTTAGTTTAGTTATTGTACAAATGATGCCGTTGTGTTTCATTTGTCTTTTCCTAATTTATTTTAACTTATCTCTTTTTATTAGCTTGTGTTTTGAAAATGATGCATAATATCTTTACATAGATATTCATTACTGGTGACCTAGTTATTTCTGTGTGTGGGTACTGTACTTACCTGTGTGTATGTGAGAGAATGAGAGGGTTACTGTTTTCTCACTCCAAAATTTAATCTTCCTCCCACTGGTTACAATAATTTAGATGAGTGCACTGAGATTCAAATACTTGTTGCAAGGAACCTTAGGGATAGGATGTTAAATGAAATTACTATACAGTACAGTAATATCTCCGTTAGCCGGAATCCCTCAAAACCGGAACTCTCCAATAGCCGGAATTGAAATTTTCCGAGGGGCACATTTTCTAGAAAATTCTGAGAAAATTTTCCTGATACATGGAAAATTCAGGAAAATTTCAGGGATGGGGGGAGTTTTTTTTTTCCAGGTTTGAAAGATAAAAATCAGGCGCATTTTCTAGAAATTCCGAAAAAATTTCCCGGTACCCGGAAAATTTCTGGGATGGGGGATGTTTTTCCGGGTTCGAGAGATGATGTCATGGGCAATTTCTGGAACTTCCAAGAAAATTTTTCCGTGGATGAAGGATTTTTCCGGCTTTGAGAGAATCGTCTCCTTACCTGGAAATATTTCATTCCCGGAAGTGCTCTGCATCAATTGTTCCGGCCGACAGAGATATGACTACTTGTTCATCCTTGTATACTGCCAAAAGTAATGCATTTGTTTAAAGTTGGTAGCAAAGACTTTGTCTTCAATAAATATTATACAATATACACATTGACTTTTGAACAAGGATTGGATTTAATGGACTCCTGTAGTCTACATAACAATTGCACTGTATTCACATTGAAAATTGAAATACAGTATTGTTCCTGCAGGCTCTTTCCTACGATAATGGAGGGAGGAAGGTTGGAATTAAGAGTGACAGACTCTTAATTGTTGTCTCGTGCCTTCTGTCAGCCTCCTCGAATGTGTTCTGTTTTGGAGTCTCCTTTGCACAGCAAGGCTCCAAGATTTCAACCATATTTTGTTTAACTCTGTCATTTCACATACAGTACAACCTTGGAAATCTGGAACTGTTGGGACCAAGAGTATTCTGTATTTTTTAATTTTCCAATTTTCTTAAGGTTAACCTGACACCACCACCACTACCAGATTTTGATTAAAGTTTCTGGAACAGACTGCACTGACTCGCTGCAAGCTCTCATATTTTGGCCACACATCCACAAACTTGCTATTTGCGTGAGGAGAGGAATGACTTCACATTGTTTATAAATATTTAGTGTTTTATTGAATTTACTTTATCCTTAATATTTTTTATATACATTTGTACAATAAACAACTTATGATTTTACTTCACTAGTAATTCTTAGTACAGTAAGGTATTGTCCATATTTGTCAGTTAAGTTTTGTGCTAAACTTGGCTACAGAGAAATTATAGCCATATTTAGTTCAATTCCCAGTCTTGTGAACTAGATAAGTATCCTCGTTCAATTGTTGGAATTCCATTTTTTTTCTTGCTCATGATAGTGAGTTTATTCCTGAAGGCAGATGGCAACAGTCACAATACTTGATTGTTATCTAGAATAAAATCCCGTAAAATAAAGAGAAAAATCGTTGTTGTGAACATTGCATTTGTGGTCCAGTAAAGTCTTCTTGGTGGTGTAGTGTCTATCTTGATGGTACAATAAAAATATTTTTATTTCCTCCTGCGTGTGCGTGTGTTTTTCTCTCCTATCCCAGGACTCTTTTAAGAAGAATATCATGGTTAGAGGTTGGTCTGGTACATGTGAATATTCACATGCTTGTACAGTGGTCCCTCGGTTTATCGAATTACCTTCCATAAGAATCTTCAATTCGGTTAACGAACAAAACTTCAATTAACGAAAATCACGTTTTTTTGCGAGTGGCAGCTGATGGGCTAGTCTGCCAATTCAGTAATCTGTTCTATGTTTACATTCATTTTCAATGGAGTAAATATCAATAAAGTTGTACTCTTTAATATATTTGCATGTTTTATATTAAAATTATTAGTCATTTTAACATTTATTTAACATAATGATAATAATATATGCAGTACAGGGAACTAGTTTGTTGTGCGCCCATCAGATGCGTGAGTCGGTCACAAGGCGTCAGTTGGACTTAGAAAACGGTGGAGAGAGCATCTATTTTGTTGTTGTCTTGAATATTTTTGCATTTGTCATTGAAATTATTGGTCATTCTGAACTTTAGTTAACATATTGATAATATATAGTGCAGTGTTGATTTAAGGAAAATATTCTTTAATTACACCTAGTGAACTTAAAATTTTATTGGCAAAATTACTGCATCAAGCATGGGTCCCCTGAAAGGTGATTTCTTCTCCATCCCCACTTCCTTCTCTTCTCCCTTCTCCTCTGCCCCCACTTCTAATTCCCATCATCACCATCATCAACCAGGAACCTTCTACATACACACCTCAAAATAAGTGTACTTTACTGCATTTTTTTTTTTTTTTTTTTTTTTTTTTTTTTTACTTTGTTTGTACTTTTTGGTGAGCTGGAACCAATTACCCAATATCCCATTGAAACAATGGATTCAGTTAATGAAATTTCTGGTTTATAAACGACCTTCTGGAACGAATTGTGTTTGTTAACCGAGGGACCACTGTATTAGAATAAACTTCCATATCACTTGTTCTTCTTAAACATTAATGATAAGTTGGGGCATAAAATATAAGTTGTATGAACCACAGGTGTTGGATTACATTGAACATGCATAGGGTTGCCATACGTCCGTATTTTCCCGGACATGTCCTCCATTTAGGTTTCGAAATCTTCATCCGGAAGGAATTTTTTAAATTCTTCAAAAGTCCGGAATTTCAGCTTCATCATTTTCTTCACGGAAAGAAACATGAAACTGTAATAACGAGAGAGAGAGAGAGGAGGTGGAAACAGTAGAGATCTTTTTCAGTTTTCGTCAGCTGATAAGTCACGTGTACGCCTGTACGGTGTTGTCAACTTAGCTGCTTGCAGTTTTTGGGGTAACCTGTAGTGCCATGTACTGCTTTTCCTTGTTCTTCAGCCACGCGCATTATTTTATATATATATATATATATATATATATATATATATATATATATATATATATATATATATATATATATATATATATATATTTTGCTATTACAGCCATAAATGAAATGATGAAAGTATACCATTTTTTTCTTATGGCTTTTTTTTACACTGTAGCATTTGTTTTTCTTGTCCTGCATTTAAGGCATTTTAGCAATTTTCAACCATAATCTATCCACTTTCGCTATATTATTTATGTGTGTCGACAACTGTGACGGTGACCAGTGGTTGGCCAGTCTTTAACCTGCAGTGACAGTGTTTGATCTTAGTCTTTGTTGTGGGTTTGTCGCTTGGTGCCACAGCTAGTGCTTACGATTTGTTGTACTTTTCCAGAGCATAAAACGGTCCCGGCTGCATCAAGGTTACATAGCACCAAAGTGTGTGCCAGGCGGGGGGGGGGGGGGGGGGGGGGGGGGGGGGGGGGGGATGATGTCTTCGGGAACGTCCTCTTTTTTTAATGTTCAAATATGGCAACCCTAAACATGCACCCTCTCTGCATGTATTTTATACACCCACTGTGTCATCTAATTCTCTTTTATATAATTACCAGAACATATCTGTTACAGATGTTAAAAGACCAAATAACAGTAATTGAGTCTGTGTTAGCCGTGACTCCAGCTTCCCTACGTCTTAGTGGGAAAGTGGCTTGCAAGAGGGAAACTTAAATACAGTATTGTCAACTTGATCCATAAGTGCTTGTTTCATACATCTACTGTATCATGATCTGACAGCTCATGTCAAGACTAACCGGAAAGTCTTTTTAATTGGGGTTTTAGTGGAAAGTAAATACGTGTATGAATACAGTGGTCCCTCGGTTAACGAATTACCTTCCATAAGAATATTCAATTCAGCTTACGAAAATGTTTCGACATGCTTTGGCTTGCTCACCAGCTGGAAGATTAGTCCACCGATACAGAAATCGGTTCTAGGGTAATATTATTCAATAATTGTCCAAGTTTTCTATTAAATTTTTTAGTCATTTTAACACTTATTTACATAATTGCAGTACAGGGAACTACTTTTTGGTGCGCCCATCAGCCACTTCACTCACCCACCAAGGCCTCAGTTTGTATCTCTGTGGGTCTCTTGAACACAAAGTATTTTTATGTTTTTACAGTACATTTATTGGTCATTCTGAAATTTTTTAACATATTGACAATATATAGTGCAGTGCAGTGTTGATTTAAAGAAAACTTGAATTGCACCTAGTGAACTTAAAATTTTATGGGTGAAATGATGGCATGAAGCATGGGGTGATTTCTCTTCCACCCCCACTTCCTTCTCTTCCCCCTTCTCCACCACCCCCACTTCTAATTCCCATCATCATCAACCAGGAGCCTTTTACGTACACACCTCATAGTAAGTGTACTTTTTTATTTTATTTTTTCTAGTTTATGTAATTTTCGGTGAGCTGGAACCAATTACCCAAAATCCCATTGAAACAATGGCTTCAGTTAATGAAATTTTCAGTTAACGAACGACCTTCTGGAACGAATTGTGTTCGTTAACCGAGGGACCACTGTACTGTATAGTAAATGAAGGCCAGTGACTGACACGTTGTCACTCAGAATGAAATTTAAAGTAAAAATACTGTATAATTTTTTTTTTAACTAAATTTCGTGATCATGAAGACGATCTCTTGTTTAGGGTAAAGTTCTTCACGAATTCTGGAGTTTTGAGAGCTCACCTACAACTTACAATCTTGCCACATATTTTTTCAGAAGAACCACACTAGTCTTTTGTCATTGTATACAGTCCCTCCTCGACTTATGACGGGGTTCCGGCCCGACGACCAGGTTGTAAGTCGTAAAGGCGAAAATAATACATAGAAAATCTAAAATGGGTGTCCCTTTTTTTCTCAGCACCACAGGATCTCACTTTTATGCTTGTCAGCCATTTTAAAGGGAATTACAAAAAAAATTTTTGTCGGTACACAGTGCGATCATTAACGTCAGGACTCGAAAATACGCATTTTGAAAAATATTTTATATGACTGCGGCGGTCGTATGTCCGGGTGGTCCTAAGTTGAGGAGTACCTGTACATACAATGGAAAGTTCAATTGCTTAATAAAACTGAATAACTGTATTGTGTTGTTATATAAATGATATTCTTGAGATTGATGATTAGTTTCCTGTCAATTTGTGATGTATAGTGTGTCTGTGTGTGCATAAATGGGTACTAGTATGCATGTTTTTTGTTTTTGTGATGACATTTGTAGTCATTTAGGCAGTGTCCCTCTTTGGCTTCAGTCTGTCCAGGTTTTATTTTACATGGTCCTTGTATGTTGTTATGTATATTTGACCTTGAACACCTATTGTTCTTAACTATATACCCCTTTAATTGTGTTGTGTTATTTTGTTTCTGTGTTTTCCATAATATTTAAAAGCAATATCGGGTAGGTAACTTGTTTCTGTGTTTCCTCCATATAAAGATATATACTATACATACATATATACATATACTATATATATAGATATACAGTACCTGTAAATACATGTTTATTTGTAACATTTTGTTATACTATACTGTATAATTTTGAAATACCTGTATTGTTTAATATAGTTTCATTAATAGATAATCCATTTGTAGTACAGTATGTTTATCCCATCTGTAGAAATATTAAAGAAATATAGAATGCTATGGTAGACTACCTGGGTTATATATTGATGGCAACCGCTGGTCTTTTCCTTCCATCTTTGTCTATCTGCAATGCCATTATTATTTACTTTGGAGTAATCATTTAGGCTGTGCAGAATGAACCTCATGCTTCCTGGGGAGGAAGTGAAATAAGGCATCATTCAGTAGTGAATAGCAAAGAGTCATAAATTTGCTTGATTATGACAGATGCTAATGCTTCCGTTTAAATGAAACTGCAAATGTTGAAAGTTATTTCATGCTCCAAGATGGAGATGCTAGTTAATAAAAAATCTATAAGGTTTTATTTTAGCAGCTTTGTTAATGGCTGTGCCTCAGGGCCTGATTGATAGAAATAAAAGAAAACTTTACAATTACCCCTGACCCTGTTTGACACAGTATATGTGGGGTGATACCAGAGTGATAAACATTTCACTTGAGCATTGCTCTCTATTGATGCACAGTCTCCCTGCACTCATTCCCATTACTGTATGCATAATACCCTGTATTTTGGACTGCTGCATTACAGTACCTAAATGTTGAGTTGGTTATGGGTATTTAAAGTCTGGAATAATTTATAGTTGTTAAATGGTACTTTTCAGTCCAATTAGTATTTTGAAGATGGTCTCTTTTTAATGGTATGTCTTGTTCTGTTCTGTAGGTCATTTTGTTGTGGGGAGAAAATATGTACAGTGGACCTATTTTATATTTGTATTTCCAAGCCAGTGTTGTATGAGTTTATGCAGAACTAGCACAAGAGTTTATATCAATGCAGGTTAAAAATATTTCAATTAATTCAAAGTTCTTTGTGTTTTTTTCTTATAATATTGACCTTTATACAATTTTCAATAATCCAAATGTCTCTTCAGTGCAAACAGTTATTCTTGGTATTCTGACCTGTTGTTGGCTCTCACCTCATCTTGTCCTGTTTCATTTACACTTTTACACTCACTCATTTTTAAGTTTTCTCAGTACAGTACTGTAATAGGGAATATCTTCTATACTATACTGTCCATATACGAGTATTTAAGCAAATTGATGGGAGAAAAATTAATTATGTATGTCATTATTTTTGGTTGAAAAAATACAATACTGTACTGTACAGTATCACCTTGGTACAATATTGAAAATCCATATGAGAGTAACTTGTAAAGTGTTTACACTTGGAATTTAAGGATGCAGATAAGTTCTAGCCCTGTAAAAGTTAAGAATGTCCTTGTAGTATACAGTATAGTCTCGATTTACGCGGATTTGGTTTACGTGTTTGGCCATTTACGCGGCACCTTGCCAGACCAACAATTTTTATTTACACGGTTCATTCCATCATATACGCGGGAAGCAGCGCAGGCAGGGTACGCACAAGGTCGCCCAGTCAACAAAACATTACCGAGTTCTTCACCCGCCACAGCTAGCCCAAGTCAGTGATAGTGAGGATATGAACTTTAAGGGGTTTGACAAAGAGGCCCTGCAAGCCTCTGTGGTGGATAGTGATACAATTGATACAAGTGATACAGGTGAGGGCCAATAATCTGCCCTCTGCCTCAGAACCAACCGCCCATCCCCGTGTGCCCAGCCATCTTTTTTACTAATGTAAGTGTTAAAAAACCTAATATTATTGATATTTCTCTTAAATATTAATTGTGTGTGCATACCATCATAAAATTAAGATTTTATTTTTACTACAACGTACTATTGTGTCGGAAAAAGTGTAGTTTGGGGGTCGGCCTGGTCTCTATTTCAATTAATCCCATATGTTCTGTTATTTTGTTTATGCGTTTCTCGTTTTACGCGGACCTCCACGGGTTCAATTGACCGCGTAAATGAAGACTATACTGTACTTACGTTCACACTGTTTGGTTCTCAGTTGAATTTTATTTTTAAGACTCTTTATTTTGTTACTTGAAAACAGAATAGTGAAGATTGCAGTGAAAGATATGATAGATGCAGGTGTGAGGCTTGTGGGAACCAGGTAATTTTTACAGTTTTAGTTTTTTATGTTGTTACAGACAGTAGTGTGGTAGTGAAGGAAACACAACTAAGAGATGGAGCTTTATTCCTGATGTTTCATCACAATACTTTTTCAATAGAATGAATACATAATATGGGTAACCGTATTGTGTATTCATTTCTTTGAAAAAGTCCTGTGATGAAACGTCGGGAATAAAGCCCCATCTCTTAGTTGTGTTTCCTTCACTATCTACCACACTAACATCTGTCCACTATGAACAATGTTCAGTTGTTACAGGTAATTACATTTTCTGTGTTCAGTACATTATGTGAAAAATTGATTACATGTACTGTATTAAGATGACTTGAGAAATGTTGTGGTACAGTACCTGTACATCACTTTTACCCAAATAATTTCAAGCATGAATATTTTTTCTATATACAATAAACAATTTCAAGTTTACCTATTACAGTACTGTATGTGTCAGTTAATTAAATGAAAAATCTAGTTCCTAGTTGTATTTATTTAAGTATGTATTATTTGTTCCTTTTTGTGTCTTTGCATCTAAAACATATTGTCACCTGCTAGTACCTATCATATGTTGCACCTGTGTCTGATAATAATATGAATGATTTTTAAGTTGGATTATGAGGGAAAGAAGAGAAACTATAGAAGTGCTAAAAAAATGTGATGACTGACAGGTTTTTTGGGAGGTTGAATGGACGGGCCTGACCGCTCTTGTTGAATGGCATATGGCTTGTTGGATTTTTATTTGAAAAATGCTTTTTGGAAAGTATAATAAGTATATGAATGTCATGTGTAAGGTAACTGATGGTGGACATTGTGATGTGAATTTTTTGCCCTGCAGTTGTGTATTTTATTCCAAATTGTAAAATGTCTAGGTAGCCTCTACAGAATCTCCATTACTCTTACATATGCCATACAACTTTACACATTCTCATGTTCAGATAAGTGGCAATGCTTGAAACATTTTTTTGTACATTTGTGCATGTCGGCTTAGCTATTGCTCGAATGAAATGTTTCTCTGACTTGCTCTTCATTAGCTAAACTTTGGGCAAGTGTTGAATTATAGTGTTCCTTGAAGTTAAGGTAGCCTGGATGATGAACACATCTAAAGAGGGAAAACTTGTGTGATGAATCAATATTAGGTGGTTGATCTTGGCCCTTGAGATGGTTATTTACAGGAAAATGGGAACAGATTAGTGAATCCAAGGAGAGCAACCTGGTAAGCCAGGTGATTGAATTGATAAACTGATACAGTAGTGTGATGAATGAAGCTAGTTTGTAAAGAAGAGTCACAAATAGAGTAGAATAAAATTGTTGATGCAGTGTGAATGAATTAAGAAAATATCTGAAGCATTTTGTGAGGAGAGAGGGAAATAATATTTGGAACAGGGTTAGAAGGTAAGCAGAATAGTCCATACAACTAGCCAGGGCAATCCTGTACTGTAAAGTACAGTATTTGACGTTGGGAGGCATGATGTGTTGTAGTGCTTCTTTAATGTAGTTTTTACCTTTACATCAGAGTTATGAGTTAATGATGGTTTCAGTTTGCCATTTGTTAGTGCACTGGGTTGTCATGTACCCAGAATCAAACTAAATGAAACAAATCCATTTACAGGGTATAAGGTTTTTGGTTGGGCTGGTTGCTGCATACGATTGGTATGTGTGTTGTATATTATAAGCTAAAATTAAAGTCCCTCCACCTGTATCAGGGAATCACACATATGAATAGTAGGTCTCCTTAATTAAGTATTTTCATGGATTTTAAAGAAGCAAAATGTTCACTTTTCTTTGCCAGTACATTAACATTAACTCGCTGGATAGGAGACTTTTCACTTTTGTTTAGGCCCATATTCTCTTCTCAGTACTATACTGAGAACCAAGCTATCTTGATCAACCATATTTTGATGATAAGGGGCAGTATACTGTAAGATGATTTATGAATTTACAAATTTTTTAGGGAACATTTTACATTAGGAAAGGCTGAAATAAAGTTTTTTGCCTGTATGTCTTAACTGCTTTTTTTTTGTTGCCATTTTGTGGTAACTACTTTTAGTCATATACATTTGGTATAAACGTGGACAAAACTTTTATTTCTTTAAAAGTATTTTTTTTTAATTAAAACATATACAGTCCTGTACTTGAAGCAACATTTCCCTTGTATCTACAAGCATTATGAAAACTTTCAATTCCTCTTTCATTCAGTTTTTTGTTGCTGTAACAATAAGGATCTTGTTTTCTGATTTTTTTTAAGCACTGGATGACAGCAGCATAGCCATCATTAATTGTTTAGTCATTCAGTGTCTTAAATCATTTAGTATGAAAGGGAAACTTAGTAACCACAAAATATCCATCAAGGTCTGCTGCATGTTGGTCTTACTGGCATGAAAATTATGAAATTATTGCTTCTTATACTAGATAAAAGCTCACCCCTGTATGAAACCCTGAGGGCAGTCTTCTCACAAGGAAATATCAATAATCTTGAGGGCTACTAAAGTAGATCAATACTTATGGTAGATAAAAACAGAAAATATTGTACAGTACACAAGAACATTTTTCACTAGAAAGAGATAAATCTAAGGGCTGGAAGGAAAAGAGAAGACAAATGTGTAATAAAAGATGATAAAATGAATCAGCAATGTTTGTGAGGTAAAACTAAATTTTAATTTGTGTTCTCAAAATTGAATAGCTAATTAAGTAAATCCAGGGAGCATTACCCGGTACTTATTTTTGATAACCAGATGCTCTCCCTTGGCTGACTTATCTCTTGTTAAAAGCACTGGACAGACTACAGTTGTAGTTGCTCTTACATCTATAATGGCAATATCAAAGATTTCTTGTACAGTACAGTACTGTCTTAAAAAGCCTGACCAAGACTTGCTGTTTGATTTTGAAAATTAAGTTGAATACAGTATTTCTTGAAGCATTTGAATAATTAGACTATCTTTAGTGTTTCTCATGTCTCACACTGGGACTGAGTAAAGTAATGTATATCCAACAAAGCTTTATTTGTTGTTTGCGAAAGTCTGTTCAGGATTATATTTTCTCAAAATTCCAAAGTTTTCATTGCTACCCCCTTTTTTCATTATCTGTCCTCTTGACAGTGTTTCAGTGTGGTACTTCCCCCTCCCTGATATACAGCACAGTTGAGTCCCATTTGTTGGGATGTCTGCAGTATAAACTGAATAATAGACATCACTTTTGATATTTATAAACCATATTAGCTTAGGTGGTTTTGCCTGTTTTATTCCATGAGGTGGTTGGGGACTGTTTGTTTGAAGGTACATATACTTTTGTGCGAGAAGTAGACCATTTATCTTTATTATAGCTAAATCAACGTGCAGAATTCTTTGAGAAATATTATGATTACTGTACAAGTTTTCATTTAATGTATCTAGCTGCATGATAACCAGAGCATTTTAACAGGTTCCAAGTAGCAGACCTTTACTTCAGATGTGTGTACAGTAGTGATTTACTGCAATACTGTACAAACATTAGTTACACAAAAGAAGGCTTAAGGTATTTTAGAAGTTCTTTGCTGAGCTTAGAAAACTTTTTCTTGTTCTACAGTATCTCAAAAAAATATCTGCCAGGATGGGGCCGATGACTTCTGAAATGCTACTTGCAACTCATGATGTCCCGGGAGGATTAGTATACGTAGCTCTGTGGTATACTGATCCTACTACATTTGGTAACCATACATATTAATTATGCCAAAATAAATACACATTGCATAACTTATGTTAAGCTTTATACCAGAGTAAAGGCATGTCCCAATATCTATCGTCTGTGGTCTCTTAATGTTTCACACCGTGTGTGGACGGATACTTTTTTGAGATACTGTACATTAATAATTTCCATTTACATGTACAGTACCTGTATAGACATACATCCACATGTATACATATTACAAGAGCAAACATTTCCAATGATAAAACGCTTAAAACACCCTGTGTGATCTTTTCCTGGCATTATTCCAATACAGTTGAGATCATAAAAGTTAAAGGGCTTAGATACTCAATGAAATTGTTAAACTTCATAACAGACCTTTTTTATAACACGATCCAAATTCAGAGCACCTGCTGTATAATGCCTGCCAGATCTCATGAGTTTTGACCCAGGGAACTCTAAGCTTGGCAGCTGGGTGTTAATCTGGAGATTAACCAACTTAATTGTACCTACCTTAGCTCTTATAAAGTGAAAATGTAAACTAAGCAGTACTGTACTCACCTCACCTCACTACTGCCACCAACCTTACTGAAGAAAGGTGTTCTTGTACAATGGCTACAATTTTATTGTGAAAGGAAGTTTATTGTCTGGTTTCATATATTGTACACTGGGCTTTGCACTACTTGTATTTGTTGTCTTCCTATACAGCACCCAGATTGTACAATTGGTTGCCTGTCTCCATGAACCAGCTGACTTCTGTGGAGGCCTTTAAGAAACAACTTAAGACCTCTCTTTTTTGAAAGCTTATGATTCTGAACAGGGTACATTGGTGGAGAATTACAGAGTTTAGGAAGTATTAAAACTTAGGGTATATGAATGATGGAAGTCAAACTGTCACCTTTTGTGATCTTTTATTGTAGTGCAGTATTTAATTTTTTTCTCAAGTCTTTGACTTTGTAGTGTTTCGATTGCTAGTGAATTCTTTAGAAGAACTTGCGCTTTTGAGAAACAAAAGACCAGCTATTATTATTATTAAGAGGAGATTTTTACCTTCTTTTGTTTTGTGAATATTAATATTTGATAATATAACTAGGATGTGGCTTGGGGAGCTGTCATATACAGGTACAGTATACAATATACTGCAGACAAAAATGTGTTCTCTCTTGACGATATTTCAGTCTTTTTTTTCTCTCTCTCTGAGTGTATTACTTCTTCCGGCTGGCTGGGACCAGTCCGAGGTTTTGAAGTCATATTAATTGGCTTGGTCTAGGATAGTACAGTATTGTACAGTAAACCCTCGAAGATACGGACCAAAAATTTTGGGGTTCTGGGCTAAGAAGCCTCCTAGAAGTTTCTGTAAGAAACATTCCCAAACCAGAGCAAAGAACATTTTAGGCCCATGGGCGCTGCTTGACCTTTCAGTTGCTTGGACACAGGTGCCCGAGGAGGTGGGAAACATAAACAGAGTTGACAATTGTTGTTTGTGGGAATATTATTTCATTCACTCTGGTAATGATACAATATTTCTTAATATGTTATCATAGGTAAATTCATGGTTTATATACAGTAATTTGTTTATCACTACATCAGGACTGTATTTTTTTTTTTATCATTTATTATTCCCTGGAAAATTTGGACAATCGGCTTTTCTGGACAGGTGGTCCCCCCCCCCCCCCCCCTTAGTCTGGATCTTCGAGGGTTCACTGTATTAGAGAAAAGTGCTGTTCTAGAATAGGTTGGGGTGCTCACTGAATTTACACTTAGGAATTAATAAGACTTTACATAAATCTCCTTATTGGGTACTTTTGGTGAATCATAGACTAATCCTTCAGGAGGCCCAGTTCTATAGTTGACTACATCTAGTTTGCTTTTTTTGGAGAGAATAATCAGATTTATCCTTTTTTCTCTAAATCTGGACTACCCATACACTATGTATGGGCAGCTGTAGGAGTTGGTTCATTGCTAGACTGTAACCTGTAATCCCCTTCAGGCCAAATTAAATTCTGTCTTCAGACTGTCAGAATCTTGGTTTTCTACCTAAATCTGTGACACTGCCTAGTCAGCAAGGGAATCCCGTTTTTTCATGCATGAAGCATTTATTATTCAGGAATAGAAATTTATTCCATACCTCATTTTCCAGTGTTTTGGCAAGTTCAAGGAAAAATTGAAACACATGTAATTCTGTTTCTCAGTTGTCTTCTAAGGAAGGAAGGGAGGCGAGGTGGCCACCCAACTCATAC